>JAEQBH010003809.1:0-383192 GCA_016808115.1 Tetrastigma voinierianum
GTGTGTTTATGTTGAATCATTGCATGTGCACTTAGGTGAGGTAACCCATGTAGGAAATTATCACTCTTGGGCTTTGCTCACCACGTCGGGGATCAGCTATTTGAATACATGGATTGTTAGGAAGACAAGCGGCTCATTTTGAGCCCGATTTTAGAAGAAAGCCGGATTATGAGTTTGATGTTTTAGTATAAGATGTATTAAATTTTAAATTTTAATATATGTTTGTGTGTAAAGAGTAATGTAATAACTCTCTTGAATTATTGTAATATAGTTGATTGAATTTTTAATGAGTATGAATGTATGGGTCAATATGGCCATTTTACTCTTGTATGGGTCTCTTGGTATAAGACAAAGGTATTCCGCAGGTTGACGGATGGTCAACGAGACACCCCGGGTTTTGGGGCGTCACAAATTTAATAACTAAATTACCAGTATATTTTAAATAATTTTATTACTTAAATTAGTGTTAATAACAAAATATTGTTATTTTTAAAATAATTAACAAAAATCATACACTAATTTCTTTCCTAATATGATTATATCTTTTAGCAAAGATGAATTTTCAAACAAATAGGATATTTTATTATTATACGGGTGAGATGCATTTTTGGAAAAAATAGTTTTTTTTTTTTAATTCCAAACATAAATGAAATTTATATTATTAGCATTACAGAATTAATTAATAGATAATGATAATTCAACCACCATCAAAGATGTACATCTTTATGGAATCATTTCTAATGTAAAACGTGTTATTATTGGATATAACGAGGATGAGGATGAAGATTAGAAGCATATGATATTTTATTTGATACTTTTGAGTTGTTTTTTCCAAATATGTTATTAAGTTGTTACTTTATTGTCTTGATATTATTTAGCTAGTTAGTTTTAGTACTTTAGTTATAGCCGTGTTTTAACATTATTTATTTATTTAAGTTTATTTACTATTATTTATATTGTTTAGACTAAATCATTTTTTTTATATATTAAATTGTGTATATATTTATCATTTATTTATTTTTATTTGAAGAATGATGAATTTGTAAAATTAATTTTTTTTAGCATTTTTTAAGGTTTTTGCCCAGTGGCTAGGTTGGTCGAAAACTAGATTGAATAAAAATGGATCATATTAGCCCATCTGTTTATTACGTAACTGAGTGGGCACAGCTTGAAATGGGTTGGGTTGGCCAGGATTCTGCATTTCTGATTACCGCCACCTCATTTGGGGCTCACTTATCAGCCCACTCAGGGCACACACTTTGAAAATGAAATCTAGTACAGCATGGCAAGGGTTTTGAGCCAATTTTAAATTTAGAGTCGATTTCTTCCAAAATTTTAAATTCTGAAATTCTCAATTCCTTAAATCCCAAAATTTCCAAATTCAAGGAATTCTAATTTCTAAAATTTTAAATCCCTAATTTCCAAAATTTAAATTTCTAGATTTTATTTACCAAAACCCAAATTTCATGTTTCAAAATTCAAGTCCCAAATATCAAATTTCAAATTACTAATTTTCAAAGTAAATTCCCACTTTCAAATTTCAAATTCTGATTTTAAAAGGGTTTCAATTTTCTAGATCTCCTTAAATCAAAACTCAATTTTCAAAAATTCTATTTTTTAAATAGTTTTTTTAAAAAGTTCCAATCACATGTAATTCTATAACTAGAATAATAATGGGAGTCTTGAAGAGTTAATGTAGCCTGATAAATAAATGGGCTTTGGTGGGATCCAACATCTCATGTATCCTTTATAAATAATTCAACACTTGATTTATAACCCGATTTTCTAATTTAATAATGAATGTTTCTACACTTGTTATCACACTAACCTAGTTTTCAGTTGATAGCGCTCTCGATTCGCCACTCAGGTACGCATTCCGTATTCTCGACTTTGCTTATTTATTTACTATTTGCTCAATTTATTGATATATATTAGTCAATTACCCTATTTGCTTTAACTTGATTACTAGAAACCCAATTTTTAGGGGCTTAGAAGGGTGTTACGGCTTTCATTTAACCAACCAAAAAATAAAAAATATATAAATATTATACTAAAAATATAAAATACAATGTATATAATATATATTATGAAAATAAATTTATATATAGGTCAACATTGTCATATAATTTAAATTCCTTATATATATAAACATCATCTTGTGAGTATTAATGATTAGGATGTAAATAATCTTACAAAGGTGATATTGATATTTTATCAATATAATTCCCACTTTAATATTCACAGTTTCCTAAATTTTTGTAGATAGTCATAATAATAATTTTTTTTTTTTTGGTTGAAGGGTTATACTTTGATATAATGTTTGCCTTTGAAACTGGAGGAAGAGAAAATGCACCAGATTTCATGGTTATATACTTATATTAATAATAGTGTATATAATATAAAACACTTTTGGACCTATCTAATCTCGTCAAACCAAAGCATATAGATTGTAATTATTTTTGATGTAGTTTTTTTATTAAAGTTGTTAAAACACACGATTGATTAAAAAAATCATGATTAAATTATTTAATCTCATGCATTTCATATATTATTTGGATGTATTATAAATGAACCAAGTTTCGTGGGAATGCAAATGAATTGATAAAAATTTATTCATTTTTTTTATATTTATAGTAATTATTGGAATTTGAAATTTAATATAAAATTATAAATTTGTTTTTTAATTCTAGCTAACCAAAAACCGATATATAGTTAGCTGGATCTTTGGAGTTTAACCATGTTGATAGTTAAAAGCTTTTAGTTTTATATAAATAACAAGCGAAAATCAGCGGTTGGTTACTTTTAGTAGCACAATTAGGTTAGCAGAATCATTACCACCCCCTAGTATTTATATACTTTTGTAATAATTTATTTATTATGATATCCTATTTTTATAATTAAATATTAAATATCCTTTTGGTAATTTTAATGATATAAAAGCGTTTTTATATATGTGACATGTACAAAAGAACTTTTGTAAAATGTTTTTCGGATTCTTACTTAAAAATGTTTATGACTAGAGAAGAAATTTATTAGAGAATGTTTGGCTAAAAGCGGCCACAAGTAGTACAAATTGATCCTAACCGCTTCCCCCATTTAAGCACTTTCAGCCTTATATATCCTAGACAACTAAAATTATCAATCACCATTTATTATTTTGGATTAAAGTAATTAACTTTTCTTGTGTTAATAGTAATACAAAGCATCTTTCTAGGGAGTGCCATATCTCTCTAAGGGTGCATCTAAGGTGAGCATGACTGGAATATTAGAGTAGAGCCCCCATTCCATGCTACACACTAAGGTCACAATTAGAGAAAGTGAATCTACTTTAAAAGGACCTTGCATTTATAAAATGGGTAGCTATAACTCTCTAAGGAAAGTGCATCAGAGTGAATTATGTCTGAAATTCTAGAGGTAGATCCTGTTTCCTATTACACTAAAGGTTATATAATTAAGAGGAGGCGAATCTACTTTAAGGATGATGCATTTATATACCTTTTCTATTCAACTAAATTTTCTATTGTCTTTTAATTCTCTACAAATCTAAGTCAGCTAGAAGATTATTTTTTAAAATTTTGCATCTTTGAAGGAGAGTCAGTCAATGGGACTTTTAGAAAAAAAAAAAGGTTAAAAATATGCAAATTAAAAGAAAAAAAAGAAATTTTATTAATTTTAAATTTGGTAGAATATAATTTATTTAAAATGTAATATTCTATGGAATAACATTATTTTTATATTTAAAAAAGAGATAAAAAGACTGAGGAAAATTAACATCATCATTAAACTTAAATTTAAAATAAATATGAGACTTGGACAAATCTCCAGGAAGATTTGGATAATATTAAATAAATAATTTTTAGCACTTATACTCTTCCAATCATTTTAATATTTTTTAAAAAGTAAAAAAAATATTTATCTAATAAGACATGGCAAAAACAAGCAAGTGTAAAGCATTATCCTTAAAGTAGATTTGTCCCGTCCTCCTTTAGTTTATAACCTTGGTCTAGTAAGGAATTAGGTTCTATCTCTAAAATTCAACAACCATGATCTCACCTAGGTGCACTCATTTAACGCTCTATCTCAGAATTCAAGAGATGAACAAGATGTGATATAATTGGAACTTGAAAATAATATGGGTTAAAAGGCCATTTGGCCTCAATTATAATTTCAATTGACAACTTAGTCTTTCAACTAATTTTTTTTTATCATTTTTGTCCTTCCACGGCCATATACCAATTTAGCCCCTCAACTTGTTTTTTTTGGTTATTTTTAGTCTTGCAGTATTTAAAACCAAAAGTTTTCCCTTCATATGAGTTGATGTTTGTGAAAAACTAAATATTTAAAATCAATATTTTATTTCTACACACTTCTTTTATCATTTTATTTATTTATCTATATAAGTACTAAATAATTTTTAAAACATATAATTTGTTGAATAAATTTTAATTTTAATTTTAATTTTGAAACTTTTTGCTTAACTTTTAAATATTTTTTTAGAAATCAAATGTTAGTAAATAAATATGAATATCTTGATTATAGTCCGATAATTATAAAAATACACTAACATCATCAAATAATTTGATTTTTTTTTCTTTTTTATATGAAAAGAAGAACAAAAATGATTAATTTTAAATACTATAAAAATAAAAATGACAAAAAAATTTTAAGGGCTAAGTCTACAACTAACTCATAGTTGAAGGACATAAATAACAAAAAAAAAAAAAAAAGTTTAGGGATAATTTGACACGTGTGCAATAGTTGATGTGCAAAAATGTCGTTTAACCCAAATAGTATTTCCCCATTCATTCAAGAAGACAAGTAGGTAGTAACAAATGCTAATTACTAGTTTACTACTAACCCAAGAGAAGGAGGTAGTAGCAAATGCTAATTACTACTAACCCAAGAGAAGTTAATTACTAATAACCCAAGAGAAGTCACATACTAATAACCTAAGAGAAGTAGTTGACTGTTAATTTTAATCGTAACCTAAGAGAAGTAGGTTGACTGGCTTCCAATTTAATATCTAGAATATCACAAGGCTTTAAAGTGCTTCAGTGAGGGAAGCACTTAGGGAGAAGAACGGATGAAAAGGAAAAGATTGAGAATTAGCGAAGAACGAGAGGACACGAAGATGCAAAAATCCAAGAAAAGTTAAAAAAATATCATTAAGAAAAAGAAAATTTTATTTGTAAATTTGCCCACCAGATAATGATAAAATCTCGGGAAGACTGCATCAATTCTTTATTTATTTTTGAAGAGAGAAAAATAATTCGATATGACATGAGGTTAATAGTATATTTACAGAAATGATTCAAAGCGCTTTATCCATTGTTGAGTCTATACATTTGATATTATTATTATGATTAGAATACCTATGACTTCGGTTGTGTAGCATACTAACTATTATTGAGTACTTGATTTCTTGTCTCGTATATATTTTGCTCTTTTGAAGGATGTTAGCCTTAAGAATCGATGTCACATCATTAAGTGAAAACCAGATACGTCGTATCGAGGATGGCCAGCGATCACGCGTCGCACCCGATGGCGACAACCACAGTAAAATCTGCGTGAAATGACGAGCTATCACACTCACATTAAGATGACGATTAAATCATGAAAAAAAACAAATAATCCTAAATTTATGTGGAATAACCACTTTATTGAGAAAGAAAAAGATAAAAAGATGTGTAGAAGGGCAATTTTAAGCTAATAATGATAAAAAAATTACCACTCGTTGCTTAAAAAAAAATACTAGCAAAGAAAAAATTGAGAGAAAATAAGGTTAAGAGTTTTTTTACTGAGTATTATAGACTTAGTAAATTATTAAATAGGTTAATTTGGTGATAATATCAAGTTATTTTAAAGGTGATTATAATGCCTATCATATTGAGTTGAGTAAATTATAACTATTTCTTTTTCCACTACAAGAATCAGACCACACATGGCAGAATCCATTACCACCAAAATGTGAAGAGACCTGAATTAAACAGGTGATACCACCTAATAACTAGTGTCTTTTTGTAGTTACAGAAAACGTGTACTTTGCTAAGTTATAAAGAATGATGTTAATAATACAAATAAAAAGAAAAAGATATGCGCATTGTCAAACGAGTCATGCTCCACTTCTGAGACCTGTCAATAACTCTATAATAATATTTATATGTATATTTGTTGTAAAATAATTGTGACAAAATTCAGATTAAAGAAAATTATATTCTCTTTATATATATATATATATATATATATATATATATATATATATATATATATATATATCTAAAAAGATAAAATGAATGAAAAAAGATACTTAAGGAAAATAAAGGGAGACAGAAAGAAAGAGAAAGAAGACTTCTTATTGAGATGATATTACAAAGAAGCAAGAGAGACCTTTTATAGGCTTCATGTATAAGGGTTCATTATTAACTATAAATGACCTCCCATAATGATGTTAATAATGACCACCATAAAACATGTTCATGAACTTTCAAATTGAAGTTTATTGATGAACTTATAATGGACATTAAGTGATATAATGTTTATAATTCATCAAACAATTAATATGGTCATTCACCACATGACCCTTCATTTACAACACTCCCCCCTTTAATGACCACCATAAAGAATATGTTTCATTAAAACCTTGCTAGTAAAAATCTTGTGAGAAAACCTAGCGAAGGAAAAAGAGTACAATATTCATATGATGTTGTAGATTGTTCTTAGTCTGTTATGACTGCTTTGTTAAAAACCTTGCTTGTAAAACTCAATGGGATAAAACCTGGATGAAGGGAAAAAGAGTACATTACACTAACATCATGTCATAAGCATACTCCCCCTCCTATCGATGTCCTTCAGTTGACGCATTCCAATCTTATATATTAGCTACTTGAATGTTGAAGTTGACAATGATTTCGTGAATAAGTGCGCCGATTATCATGGCGTATTTGTTGAACATCAATTTCACGACTATTATGGAGTTCATGTGTATAAAAGAACTTTGGAGAAATGTGTTTAATTTTATCTCCTTTGATATAACTTCCTTTGATCTGTGCAATGCATGCAACATTATCTTCAAATAATGTTGTTGGACTATCTTTGATAGGAGTAGCCATGATTTTAGATATGTTGAATCATCAATCGTAGCTATATACATTTCACAACTTGCTTAGTGAATTCTTTATAATCTCTTAATGATTCGATGGTATGACCGAACGGTATTTATGGGTCTCCATGAATAAGCGGTTCGATGCAATTAAACATACGTTTGTGTTTGGCTATGTGGAGTAAAGGTATCCTACATCAGCATATCCAAACAATTGTTGTTTTGATTCCTTTGAGTAAAATAGACTCATGTCGATTGTTTCTTGGAGAGTAGCGCATGATATATGTGATGATACCATTCGATGTCTTTGGGTTGGAGTAGAAACTGTACATAACCTAATAAAAAGCAATATACGAGTAGTATAGTTAGCAAGATACATAAGTTCACCAATGGTATTAAGATATGGTATTTCAGGACCTAGTAATTCTTCACATTTTTCAAGACAAGGGGAAATGAGTCTTTTTCATATCAAGTGAGCAGGACAACCATTGGAGAACTTAAAGGGTGCTTTATCCATATAAAATCAGCTTTAAATTTTCTTAGTATATATCGATTGGTAGACGAAACTCGATAAGGGGAAATACGATCAGCAGGGCTAATATAAAATTTTGTTTTCTTAAGATATGTCATCTCAAATTCTTTTTTCAAATATTTTGTTGTTCTTATAAGCTCTTCAGGAGTTCCAACAAGATTTAAATAATCAACATACATAACAATAATTTTAAATCTAGTTTTTGATTTCTCTTAATAAAGATGCATGGGCATATAGGGTTGTTTACATACCTTTAACTTTTCAATAAACCTCACTAAGGAGATTGTACCACATGCGTCCGGATTGCTTCAATCCATATAGGGTGTATAATTTGATTGAGGCACATACTACGGGCTTTGTATTATTATTTTCTTTAGGGATTTTCATACATATGTCATTTTTCTATGGATCCATATAGATAGCGGTGATGACATCCATGAGATATATCAGTCCTTGACCCGCTAAGCTTATTAGAAGCGGAAAGTGATTGTGTATATGATGATAGGAGAATATGACCTCTTAGTCAATACAGGTCTCACCTACAAAGGCCAGCGTATACTGTCTGTTTTATATCTTATGATCTCATTATTTTCATTGCACTTTCGTTCAAATACTTATTTGTACCCAACAGGCTTTACACCTTTAGGTGTTTGGACTCTGAGTCAGCGTCTCATTCGTGCGAGTTTAATTACGTATGCATAAGCTTCTTTCCATTTTGGCCAATCATTTTGTGTGAAGCATTCTTCCACTTTTTGTGGTTTGGGATCCTCATAATAAAACCTTCACAGTGTCTAAGGCCCATGAAAAACAAAAATATTATTGATAATAATATCATATCGATCCCATTTATATCCCTTGGGCACATAACTCATTGAGATCTCATAATTTTTAGGTACTTGTACCTCTTTAGGGGTTGTTTCTTTATCTCGAACCTCTTCGAGGGTTTCTTGTTCAATATATCCCTCTGTAAGGGCCTCTTGTTCAAATAATACCTCTTCAGGATTTTTATTTTTCATTTTATTTTAGTTTTATTTTTTTATCGTATCACTCTCTGAGTGCTGAAACTTTATCGTGTACCTCTTGAGAATTATCAATTCTCATTTGTGTTCTCTATTCCGGGAGTTATATCTTTTAAAGCCAATAGGTCTCCCATGCTTCTGAGTGTATTTTTAGACTCACTTATTAATTATCCTTGGGGATATCAATATATCTTCAAATCTTGTAGCCGGGATGATATATGACTTTGTCCTAAGCTGCTTTGTATCCAATAAAAGCATATGGTAATTGATTTGCTAGATTTTGCAAATAAATGATCCTTTGAACTTCCAGTTCACATTGATTTGTATGAGGATCAAAATGAGATATTGTAGATGCATTCCAAGTAATTTCTCGTCATTCTTTTGGAATTGACTTTTCTCCCCCTAATGGTGGAAATACTGTCACGCTTGGATCCCGATCCGACTCGAACGTCGGATCCGAACCGAGTCCGGGACGCGAGACTATACTATATACTATCTATATACTGGGACTCTCATTGACCTGTTCTTTATCGAGCTAGCTTTGTTTGTGAGTATACAAACGATTTTACGTAATAATAAAAATCATTTACATATACAAAGAACTATCACCATAGTGGTGTCCATGAAATCTATACACATATCTGAGTCCGAAGTGCCTTCATGTACATTTTCTAGTGAATATATTTTGTGCGCCAGATACAAAAATATAATCATATAGCTTCATTCGTTTACATCTTATACAAACACTTAGCCATATACATATCTAATACAAAACATGCGGCGGAGATTAGGAAGCGGTGCGGTGAACACACATCTACGAGGGCGCACACCTTTCTGTTTGATGTGGGATGTCCTGTCCCTCTTGTCTCCTCTTGATGCCACGGATTGAACACTCGTGCTAAACTGCGGCAGGTAGGACATAAGCACATGGGCAACCACTAATGGTGACCGTCACAGAAGCTTATACATATGCATTTTCATATATCTATACATATTCATATAACTTTTATTACTTATCATCTTTACATTTCCTATTGCATGTCGATCTTTTCCATTACATTTCTATGTCTTTGGCATATCTTATCTATACTTTTACTATATTCTGTTTCTATACTTTACATATTCTATACTTCTCATCTTTAGTTCTATGACTTATTGCGTTCCATGTGCATTACTTATATCATTATTTCGTGTGTGTATGTATCGTATCTTATTTCATGTAATTAGCTACACGCCCATGCTATACTTTCATTCTTCATATTCATGCTTGTACTACGTATACTTTCATGTTATATGCTTTCATCTTGTACTTTTCATATACTGTCATCTTATACTATTCATATACTTCATATACATTTGTACGTTCTTATTCTATCATATACTTTGTGCTTTCGTATACTTTCTGTACTTTTCTTATGTTGGCTTAAAGCCAATACTTTCATATCATATCTTTATTTTTCATGGTAGTTTCTATCTCATCTTTCATATCTCAGTAGAGCATAGACTTATCTTTTCTTATCATATCATGTATAAATCATGTGTTTTCATATTAACAAAAATGTGCTTTCATATTTTGTCTTTGTCATATCATATACCTTCATCTTATACTTTTAATATACTACTTTCTCTTTCATGCCATAAATCATTATCATATCTTGTGTTCATATATACTTGCATGTACTTTTGTACTTTATACTTTCCTATACTTTTCATGTGTTCCATCTTTTTCATGCTTTGGCTTATTGCTTGCTGTGTTCTAGTACATATTCTTTCATGTACTTTTCATGTCCTCTTATCACATATTTCTTGTTCTTGTAACATGAGTATACTATCATGTATGCGGAGTCTTTGTCTTCATATCATATCATATCATGCTCCCTTTTTATATATTTCCTTTACATATACTTTTCATTTACTTTTATGTTCATGCATGTGAATACCTTAGAGCGGATCTGGAAATAAGCGTATGTACGAAGGTACTATGCTTTGTCTGAGACAGTGATTTCTATACGTATTGCAGAAGAGTATCATCAACTGCAAGAGACGGTGACCTATCTTTATAAATATATGACCCAAATGGGCGTATAGCACATGGTATGTGCTTTGTAGAGACGGTGACTTGTGCCTAATGATCAAGCGCGGGATCTATGTCACTTCGACATGAATGGGGCCTCGATATACGTATGCGTATGTATGCTGCATTATTTGTATCTTCCTATGGGCATGCCTATCTATCCATCTACCGATCGAACCACGGGCAGAAATTAGTTTTGTTACATTTACACATTACATATTTCATAAGCATGAATAACTATTGTTATCATGATTGCTTATCTTGATATATACTATCATTACTTTAATACGTGGTCTCATATACGTAGCTTCATGTTCTGGTTCTCATATTTCTCTATAATACATATATTCCTACACTATTTTTTATCATGCATGCATTTACTCATTCCTTATATTCATATATACCTATCGAGCTTCATATTCACGGTTCTCATATTTGCTATAAATACATATATTCTGTTTTTCCTCATGTATTTACTTGTTTATATATATTCATATATACCTATCATTCGGTAATACAAGGTACTCATTCCTGTGCTTTATCATCTTTTACTTATCTCTATCGTTCTTAGCATTTATGCATTTCTATCATGTGTTCTTAGCATGTTCCATCTATTCATTTAGGTATGTCTATCATATATTCTTATCATATAATCTTATATCCATATCATGTCATCTACTTGTAACATTTTATATCTTGTTAACTTATATCTTCATGTACTTTATCAGACTATCATTTCTTATGACATATACCTATCATATCTTATGACATATATCTATCATATCTTAAAACATATCCCTATACATTTCTAGCATGCGTTTTACTTGTACTTTGTCAAATTGTCCCTATCTCGTAGAATGCAAGGCAGAACTCTTCCTTTGATACGTAGTTTACTTTTCTTGTCATGCTCCTTTACATATCAAATCTACATATATGTGCTATTTCTTGTTCATATCTACATCATTTCTTACCATGTATTTCTAATTAACTTTAACCAGCGATTGAAAATGCGGCAATTTTAACAATTCCATTTCAGACCAGATGTGGGCACAAATGCCATTAAATACATATGGTTAAATTCTAGACTCAATGAGCTTTTTCCATGAGTCTAAGAATATATAATGGAGTCTAACGAAGGAGTTATGCAAGTTGCAAGCCGTGAAGAAAATCAACAACTTGACACACAATGACGATAAGCCATCTTTTGTCATTTCGGGATGTAACTGCATATTGACACTAGTTCTTTAATACTCATTTAGGCAAGATGCTAAGGGTTCTTCTCAAATTTGGAATCACCCCGAATCGAACCTGCAAAGGGAAACTCAAGATATGACCTACACAGCGGGACTTCTCTATGTTTCAAGCGAACGGTGGCTTGAACATGTGCCTTGAGTGAATTTGCGAGTACGTAGAGTCGAATTTGAAGGTACCTATTTGAGGATGTTTTGTTGTTCTCCTTGAGTCTGTTTAACCAAGCCACTTTAATCACTCAGTTCGGATAAGAATGAGCAAGTTATAATGAAATCGAACTGGCAGTCTAAAGAAAAGCGGAGCATTGGGTATCGGTACCACTGTTGGTACAGTACCACCCCCTCGAAATTTTCGAAAATGTGGTTTTTTCTCCCATTTTCCATATTTTGCTACCCAAATCAACTCAATACTCAATACTCATCAAAACCACTCCCTCCATCTTGTAACCTCTGACTTCTACTCAAATCAATCTTTCAATTACTTATCTTGCTTCAAAAACCTATGAATTCCTCCCCAAGAAACAACTATAATATGGGTGCTGCCATTACACAAACCAAACATAAGACAGTTAGGGTTTATTTCTAAACCTAACTCAATTGCACACTATTAAACCATGAATCCAGCCTCAAAGGGAGGATTCTATACTCTTGATCCCATACTCTTGATTCCATACTAGAATTCATTATAGGGTTAGGTTTCTTACAACCCATAACCCTCAAACATGTATCCATACAAATCTATACAAAGTTTCATACCTTTTTTCTCTTCCTTTCTTCTCTTCTCTTATTCTTCTCTTCCTCTTCCTCTTCTTCTTCTTCTCCCCTTCTCTTCTCTTCTCTACGGTTTTTGGTCTCTCAAAAATGAGAGACTAATTGCTCTTATCCAATGTTTGAGTTAAGGCCATGTTTGGCCTTTGCATTTTTAAATTCTTTTTCTCATTTTTGCATTTAAGTCCTTCCATTCATTCCAATTTCTATTTCATCTTTCTCAAATTCCATAATAGCATATAACCTTATTGTTTTATGCCTTTTATGTCCTAAAGTGGTAAATGACCACTTTACCCTTGTCTCTAATATTCATTTCGGGTCTCTCGTTTTATTTCCCGAAAAATCCTATTTAGCTTTTTAATATACCCTAAACATGTCCGAAAACTGCTAGGGTATATTTCGGGGTGTTACAAATACATTCTCATTAAAATGACAATCCACAAATTGAGCTGTAAAAACATCTCATGTTACGGGTTCAAAATATCTTATGATAGACGGAGAATCAAAACCTACATAAATCCTAAGTCTTCGTTGGGACCCATTTTAGTGCGTTGCGTAGGGGCAATTGTTTATAAACTACACAACCAAATATTTGTAAATGAGAAATATTTGGTTGTTGCATGTGAGATTGTGAAGAGGAAGTATTTATAGTAAAGTTATTGAGTGAATCTGAACCAAGCTTGCAACATGCATAGCAGGCATATCCACAAGGCGAGGAAATTATTAATTTGGTTTTCATTAGCAATGAGTAAATTATTAATTGAAGATGTTTGATGAGCGACTCTACTAACCGTTTTGGGTGTGAATATGAACAATAAGATGCTCAACATTTAGTCAAACTGACATGTAATAGCCAATAAAGGTTTGGGAGGTAAACTCATCGACGTTGTCAGTCCCAATGGCCTTAATTGGATAATCAGGAAATTGGGCTTGTAATTTGATCATTTGTGCTAGGACTAGCAAAGACAACATTTCTTGTTGAAAGAAGACAAACATGTGATCACCTAGTAGAGGCATCTATTAAAACCATAAAGTAACGGAAAGGTCCACATGGTGGATGGATAGGTCCACATATGTCCCCATGTATTCTTTCTAAGAAGATCAGTGACTTAGATGTGAATTTGCTAAAGGATGGATTTAATATTGAATTTACCTTGTAAAGCAAGCATCACATGGATATTCATTGGGAAAAAGAATCTTCTGGTTCTTTGTAGATGCCCATGTGAGTGTTCTATGATTTTCCACATCATTGAGGACCCAGGGCGACCTAGAGTGTCATGCCAAAGAATGAAATCTTTGGGTCATTGAACTTCCGATTTACGACAACATATGAATTGATAGGTTTTATATTTGTATGATATAACCCAGAGAAGTAGGATGAGAGTTTTTCCATTATAAGTTTCTCACTAGAAACAACGGAGGAAGTAATCATAAGAACATTTTTGTATTACTTTCATTCATAATTTCAACATGATATCCCCATGGGGATATCTTTAAAGTTGAGCAAATTCCTTCGCAATTTGCTAGAATATAATGTATCATTGATATGAAACTATAGTTCATTTGGTAGCATTATGTTTGCTCTTCCAGAGCCTTCAATTAATTTTACAGAACTAGATATGGTACTTACAATGACATTTGTTAATGTCAAATCTAGAAAGTATCTTTTATCTCGAAGAATTATGTGTGTGGGTGCACAGTCAGCAAGACATACATCAACCTCATTCATCTTGAGATCAATAACACGAATTTTAAATACAACTAATATAAAAATAATAAATAATATGACTAGAGCCAGATGTAATAACAAAATGATGTATTAATTAATTTAAGAAATATCATTCAATAATAATGTTATCATCATTCATCAAATAATTAGTTTTTCACTAGGAGCTCCAAAGAAATCAACATCATAGTGTCTTAGGTCTACCAGTCACCATTGGTAAAAGTCATTTCTATATCTTTTCCCTTTCTTCCATTGATGCTAAGTGAAGGTCAGTTCCAAATGTTGGGCGTGATACAACGGGTAAGTGACTAATGCCTTTTCATACCATATTCTCATAGATTCCAAAAGTTTTATCTCATATGTACTTCCCATTTTTACCTCGATATTAATCCACTTCGTGGTGAGGGATTTTCCATTCTAGGGATTTGAGGATCATTAATATAGATTGGAAATTTCTTCCATGATCACAACCATGACAATTCTCATTTATGTCAACAAGTTTGAGATGATGATGGGTTCTTGAGAGGGTGGTAAACGATTAGACTAGATTAATGATTTTTCATCAAAAGTTCAATAGTTTACCACTTTCCAAGGGTCAACATAATAATTCATTTCTAAAATGGCCCAAATGTCATAAACTTGAGTTTTTGACATTGGTAATAAACTTTGATGTATGACAAAATAATAGAATCAAGTATATAAATTGCTAACAATAATACCTTTTTGTTTCTAATCAAAATCAAATATTGATATATATCTGAGCAAAAATAACTTTAAGTTTAGGATTAGATAATACCTTCAGAGCAAAATTGTATTAATAACGTGTTGTAAAATCGTGTGACAAAATGCAAAGCTAGGAATTATATTTATTCATTTTATAAATATATCTAAGAGAAAATGAATGAAAAGAGATACTTAAGGCCAAAGGGAGATAGTAAAAAGAGAGAAGACTTCTCGTTGAAATGATCTTCTGAAGAAGCGAGAGAGGCTGCTTTTATAGGCTTCATGTAAAAGAGTTCTTTATTAACTTTAAATGACCTCATAATGATGTTAATAATGACTGCCATAAAGCATGTTCATGAACTTTCAAATTGAAGTTTATTCATGAATCTATAAGGGACATTAAATGATATAATGTCTATCATTCATCCAACAATTAATGTGGCCATTCACCGCTTCACCCTTCATTTACAACATATGTTGGTTTTTAAGAACACAGTATTCTATTTTTACCGGATTGAACTGGCTAATCTAGCCAGTTTGGACCGATCACGTTTAACATTTTTGGTCTATTGAGAGCAAATTGAGTCGTTTATTAATTAGGCATGTTTTGCCAGATCAATTGATTTTTTCACCTGGCCAGTTTTTAGATTGAGCTTGTTGCTTGGTCAATAACATTCCACTATCAACCACACCCAACCCCTAAACTTATCATTTCTCATCCAAGGGCCACAAGCTTTATATATATGTGCAACTAATTAGGATGTGCTTATACCAAATTATTCTAACACAAGTATTGAATGCGTCATTAATTGAGTTGAGTAAGTTTTCAATATTTCATTTCCTTTAGGATGAGATTGAGCAAATTCAATCATGATGCAGTCAAGGTTAAGAAACAGAAATAGGAAATATGAACCAGAAAAGAACGTAGGTAAAAGAAAAGCTTTCTTGGTTATGAAAATACTCAAAAAAATAAAATAAAAATTCAAGATTCACAAAGCTATCAACTACTCCCTATATACATTTTTCATCTCTAACCTAGATTAGCAACAGCAAAAGTGTACACTGTACAGTAAAGATGAATACACACGTGATCTGAGTAAATAATGTCGATCATATAGTCTTCACCCCACCCCCCAAGTTGGAGCACTTGGTTGATGAAGATTAAGCAGGTCCTAGTTGTTATTACCCTGATCATTTGATCTTCGGGGCATTAACGGCGCAATATAAACTTGTAAAAAGGGCGATCCGGCGACAATGGGCCGATTGTCTCTCCGATAATTAAGTTAGCAAAAAATACGGAGAGAAAGAAGAAGGAAGTTCACACAGTTGGGATTACATACCTCTCCCTCGTGGGGGATTTTCCTAATTTATAGTCAATGGATGCCTACTCTCCTTCTTATTTTGGGAAGGAATCTCTTATTTTTAGGGATAAATATATGACCTTATTTGGGCCAATTCTTCGCCTCGAATTAATCTTTAAGTAAGAGTTTGGGAACTAAGAAATTAGTGGATAAATACGCACTGCGTGTTTCATATTTGTCGATTTGTCATAATAAACTTCTATCGCGAAGGATGCCATTTGAGAGGGGACTTGGAACTCTGCGTAGGCCACCCTCAAGCCTCAGCCTCTCGGAGGACACTGGGCTTTCACATACGGGTTTTTCAGTTCGCAATGCAGAGTAGTCTTCTTAGTTTTAATATGAACGGTGGACTTGGGCTGCTTCACATCCAAGTCTAGGCGGACCATGGACCAAGTGGGCCGGGACACAGTACTTACATCGTGTAATAGGTTTAAGCGCAGTCTTCAGCGCTAGTTGGACAATAAGAATGAGAATTGAGGCGCTGAGAGGGATTAAGTGAAGATGTCTACCGGTTGAAGCTTAGAAGAAACATGTCCAGGAGAGACAAAACCTTGCTTAAACTGATCACAGACCAAGTGACAATCAATCCAATACTTGGTGCATTCATGAAGAGTAGGTTAGCAATGACATGCAGGGCTGCTCTGTTATCACACTAGAGAGAATTGGAAGCTGCAGAAGCTAAAAATCACCAGAATTAATGTATGAGATCACTTAAACTCACAAACTAAAGCTGCAAGATTATGATATTCCGCTTCAACTGAGGACTGAGAGACCGTAGTTTGTTTCTTGGTCTTTCAAGAAACCAATGCAGGGCCGAGGAAGATGAAAAAACCTATGAGGAACGCTTGGAGTCAGGACATGCTGCCCAATCTATATCAGAGTAGGCTGAAACATGGAGATCATTAGTCACAGGATAAAAAAAGGCCCTTGGAAGGACAACCCTTAAGATACTTCACCAAGTGAAGAGTTGGTGCCCAATGGTGGTGGGTAGGAGCTATAAGCAAATTGGCTAACTATTTGAACACCATGAAATATTAGGTCTAGTGAAGTACAAATAAAATTAGCTACCAATAAGTCTTAGGTAATTTTCAAGATCAGGCAGAAGAGGAGCTGAAGCAGTAAGAAATTTAGTAACCTTAGGGAATGGAATAGAAACTGACTTAGCTCTCATAAGACCTGTGTCACCCACTATATCCAGTACATACTTCTGCTTATTAATGTGTGTCCTTTTAGAATTTCGAGCTATTTCAAGCCCCAAAAAATATTTGGCATAGCCAAGATCTTTGATAGTGATCAAGGAAGTATTCAACAATTTATTGACATCAGCAATATGTGCCTTACTAGATAATTATGACATCATCAACATATACTAAAGAGCTAGAACATAGTTGGAAGCAGATTAGTAGATGAAGGACAATGTTCATGAGCAGATTGAATAAACCAAACATCTTCGAAGATTTAAAATTTGAATTCCATTGACGTGACCTGTTTTTAGCCCATAAGGGCACAGGCTTGCAGATTTGTCTGGAGTAGCTTTGTCATAACCTTTACTAGAGCCAACGCTGTAGAGCTCTTCATCCAAATGCCACCATTAAGGCGTGATGTCAGCTAATGGATAGGCCAATGCTTTGGTAGTAACAATAGCTGAAAAATTCGGGCAGTAACTAAAGCAGCTGAAGAGAAATATCAAGTAATCAGCGCTTCCTACTTTAATGGTAGCCTTTGGCCTGAAGCTTATGGCATTATGCCTGTCTAGAGTCCATTAGGGATGCTAACTTAATCTTATAAACCTATTTGGACCTGATGACATTTTAGGTTGAGAGATAGATTGGAAATCCAAATATGTGGTTCTTCTGAAAGAGCAAGACAACTTTTTGATGCCATGGCTTCCACCCACATTTTGAATCTTTGCTAGTAGATTTATAAAAACAGGTTCATGAATTGATGATACATTAGCTAAAAATTGCATATAAGTGGATGAGAAATGAGGTCAATGAAAGTAAGGACATGATGGTGGGGTGTGGATGGAAGATGCAGGACTATGTGACGACTTAAGAAGATCATCGCTATATGGTTAAAGGACATAAAATGTATATTTGTAACAAAATCCTGAAGCCAAGAGGGTTGATGTTTAGGTCTGAAATACTTCGTCTGGGAGGTATAGGTGGAGAATGAGAAACAACAGTGGTAGCATAGCCAGTAGGCATGTGAATTAGACAATGAAGAATTATTATCAGAAGAAACTGTAATAAGTATAGGAGTAGCAGCATGATGAATAGTTTATGGTGTTGCAACTTAATCAAAAGCATTCTATGGTAAAGGCAAAAGAAAAAGAGTCATGAGAGCATCCATAGTGTGCTGGAAGAAGGAAAAATATGTATGAAAAATAACATCTCAAGTAGTAAATTTCATTTGGAATTTAATCATAAACTTTATAAGCCTTTTGACCAATTTGAGATCCCAAATACATTTAAAAACGCTGGGAGAATCAAACTTGTATTATGAGGAAAACATTAGCAACATAGCAAAAGCATCAAAATTTCGATGGAGCACTTCAAACGTTGTCTTCAGTTCAGCACTGAACTTGGAAGTCTGTTGATGATAAATAGTTGCCATGGCGGAAAAAATCCCAAAATCCGAGAGGATTATGATAAAACGTATAAAGACCTAGCTACTTGAAGATATTTAAATACTTCCTTTCAACAACAACTTCATTCATTGACAGGTGTAAACACATGAGATTTGATGTAATATACCATTAGATTTCAAAACCCTTTGAAATAATGTATTTAGAAATTCCTGCCACTATCCATACGATGGTTTGGGCTGTAATGTAATATATTGAGTAGAGATCATTTTCAAGATATCGGTAAAAATGGACAACACTTGTGACATTATGAACATTGAAGGTCTAGGTGACGCTCTATGACATCTAGTGAAATCATCAACATCATTGAAAATGCTATCAGCACCAAACATTATTAGTCCCTTTAGGACCCCAAATATCTATGTAGAAGTAATTCAAAGATTTGTTAGTAACACTATGACTGACAAAGAATGGAGGAAGTCTATGAGCATTTTTAGACTTATAACATACAAATATCACAAGCAGGAAAAG
Source organism: Tetrastigma voinierianum (assembly GCA_016808115.1). Taxonomy (NCBI): domain Eukaryota; kingdom Viridiplantae; phylum Streptophyta; class Magnoliopsida; order Vitales; family Vitaceae; genus Tetrastigma; species Tetrastigma voinierianum. Next base: position 19,671 of record JAEQBH010003809.1, read on the forward strand.
GATTATCATTATATAGGAAAAAATGGAATATGTTTCAAACAATAGTAGATCGCGAGCTAGTCTTTCATATGCAAAAGTTTCACGAAAATGAAATGAATAAATCACTTTATCATTATGTATCGACAGTACATGGAAGATGGGTAGTGAGTCTGTATATGAGTGTCTTGTAAAGAAGTGATAATCTCTACACATTACAGTGCTAGTACAAGAAAGATCCAAGTGCTAAAATCAATAACATAAATTACTTGGATCAAGTATATATGTTTCTATCTTCTTCCTATAGCTAGATCTTTGTAGCTTTATGGGTCCCTACACACACAACAACTTTCAATAGATATCATCTACATTAGAATTACCTGATGAGTTTGAAAGCAAGAATTAGTCAGTATGACCAGGATGTGTAACTCTCTTTTAGTATCACCATCTTGTAGGTAGATTGGTGGACAGGATGCAGTTTCTTTGAAGATATTAAAAAGATTTAGGTTAGAACAAATGTGATTGGAAGATCCAGTGGCAACAATCCATTTACTCGAACCTATATAATCTACAACAACACAAGTTAAAGGCGTATAAAGTCAAATTATGCACCTAACCACGAAATCCTCCATATGAGCAAAGTTGACCTGATTCTCTTGTATTTTTTCCTTTCATCCAGTTTGCTCAGCTTCTACTGCAATATTTTGAGACAGTTGAAGCAATCAGATCATTCTTGTTATCAGCATTCAAACCAATCTCCTCAAAGTTCAAGGGTATCAGAATATTCCCAACATCCCTGGCAAGCCTTGTTATAGTTAAGCTCCTTGTACTAATCCCAGGCACACCATGTTGTTTAAAGCAAGTCTCTGTACATGTCCTCTGCTATAGCCAATAATCACAGTACGTGTTGATTTATCCATAAACCAACGCCACCTCCTTTATCACCGCAGTTTCTTTCCCATACCTAGCCCTGTACTCAGCCGTCTTACGTGGTTATTATAACCTTGTCCCTTGGCTACAAAATAAAAGAATTCTCAAATCATCTTAGTGTAATTAATAGTGAATTCTCTATTCTCACACAATCCATATATCATTTAGCCTTATTCACTTAGGCGTGTGGATATCACCATAATTTGATTGCGTACACCATCATATATATCGTCAAGTCCATCAGAAATTACAGCAACTTGTTTAAAATTAATTTAATAACAATATGGCTGCCTACAATCACGGACAATCTGGATTTCCTCCTACAAATACAAACAAGTGTAGGCATTAAACAGGGCCAAATTCATCCCACAATTTCTTTAATTTAGTATAGTACTCTTAAATAGATTCATTGCAGCCCGATCGATGAAGTAATTTGCCTCCTAATTTGATAATGCAGGGTCCATTGCAAGCGCCATATATCTCTTCAATTCACACCATAATTCTCGCAAACGTTGCACATAATGAAAGCTTCCCAATATCTTTGAAATCACCTTCTAATATCCATGAATCACCATGTATCAACACACATCCATTGCTCAAGTAGGCTAATCATCTTTTGGCTTCTCACAAGTTCATTTATAAACCTGACTTCATTTCGTTCTCAAAACAATCTTAATCGGACGACTCAGAGCTGGGCAATTGTGTCTGGTAAGTGGAGCTAGCACTAGTATCATGCATGGATGATTAGAGCCCTGAAGACACAGAGAATCTCCATTGCCGAGTTTTTTCACCATTTCTTGTGTCATTGCCATTGCTTCGACAATCAGGAAAAGAAAAATCGGGAGGAAAACATAAATCAAAAAGAAGAATTGTAATCATATATCATTGTTGCTTAGATACCATGACCAAATTCAATCATGCTGCTGTCAGCAAAACGAAATAGAAATATGAATTAGAGAATAACATAGGTAAACGAAAAGGCTTTCTTGGTTTCTGAAAATTCTTAAAAATAATACCTTCTACAAAGCTAACAACTCCCTACCATATACAATTCCATCTCTTCTGATTATTAAATATTAGTACAGTAGAGATGAATACTTGACCACAAATAAATATTATTGATCATATAGTCTTTAAAGCTCTAAATTAAACGCTTCTCTTGTTGGTTATCAATATATGTTTTTTGGAGACCAGTGTGAAATAATCCATAGTTTGATCGATCTTTTTTAATTAGTCCTACCTATTGATTAACTATGAATAATCTCACGTTTGGGGACCGTATTGTATGTGTCCCAGTATTGTTGACTTGACAAAAGTTAAAAATAATCCTATATGGCCATGTGTCTTTCATAATTGACCTCATAATTTTATTTTAAAAAATCAGTTTGATATTCTCTTGCCACGTATAATCATTATTTGGTGGCTACTAATTTTATTTAAAAATCAATTTTATCAAGCCCTTCTCTCTTCTCTATATACTCTGTCGCTCTGCCATATCAATAAACTTCTATTTCAAAAAAATTTGTTGCTTATCTTAAAGGTACAGTGTGGAATAATCTGTGAGAAAGATCGCCAGCCTGATTGCTTGGATCGTCAACCTTGAAGGCATTAGCAGTGTGATGCAACACAGGAAACAAAAGGAAGTCGACCGACGGTGTGAAGCCACCTCTATGATGTGTTAAGTGGCAAAAAAGATGAAAGAAAGGAATGAGTTATCGGTTGGAGTTCCATACATTTCCTCAAGGGGAGTCTTTGTTTTATATTCAATTTCTCTTTTGATTTTTATACAGGAAAAGAATGTCTCGTGATTTTTGTGATAGATATCTCTTTCCTTATCAAGGACTAGTTCTTCCCTTATCGAAGGATTAATGTTTTTGAAGCAGTGAGATTTGGACCTTTGGGAGACGTAAGGATCAAATATCTGAGTGATTCCTCTGTATAGTTATCCACTATGCCCTTTCCATATGAGGTGGATGAATGATTTGGGGACTGGGATCCCAAATATGAGTTAAGTTCTATCGTTTGGTTGGATCAGTGTGGTTTTAATACTGAAGTGGGCCATTGGGACCGCACATGAAGGTGGTAGGGCATTGAACACTTAGGCCTTTGGGTATTGAATAGTGGGTTGGGCACAAGGCCACAGTACTCATAATACCCCCCTTTTCTTCTACTAAGAAAGTTATGCTCTTCTAGTGAAAAACACTATGTTTAGGACCTTTAAGTATGAAATTGTAGATTATTAATGCACATATTTTTAATGCGTGTCTGTTACATGTGATGTCTGATGAATTGCATTCAATCGCCTTCACAGTTCCACCTTTATATATATATATGGGGATGATTCTAAGAGATGATATGAAACACTTGTGGATTTCTCTTATTACATAGAGCTTCTTTCCCACATTGTGATTTCTTTCCTCCCACATCTATAATGAAGCAAAGTGGAGAGATATGAAGGGAGGCTTTTGAAGAATCTCTGCAAGCTATTTTGTCACTAATGGATATTGTGTGTTTGAAGACGGCGTCGTGACCTGTCGGGTGTTCTGGATGGGAAGCTAATTGTCTTGTGTCCATTTCGGGCTCCTTGCTAGGCCTTGCATAGATTAGCTAAAGTTGTAATGGGGACTGATTATCTTTCTTGCCTTCTTTGATTTTGTGTTAGTGCTCGTGCCCCGTATGATAAGCCCTCTAGAGTTCACGTGATTAAAGGTGTATGCGTGAGAGAAGGAGAGCCTTCATGCAAAGTGTTTGAGACTCTTCTTTTTCTTGACCCTTTTTTTTTGATATCGGTCGTATAGTTTGCCTTGACGTATTTGTAATGGGTCTATCATGGTTGTTTGGGTGTTTTTGTTTTGATGCTTATTGGTGCATTTTAATAAGATGTGGTTTATGGCATACTTGTGCACCGAACTTTCTATCTTTCTTTATTTTGTGTAGCATGCCAGCTAGAGGCTGACCGTCCACGAAGATGGCTTAAACCTTTGCGGTTGTGAATGTGTTTTTGATTTTTTAGACGGGATTGCTCTTTAGGTTTCGCACGGGTAATTGGCCCGGGTTGTTTTGAAGGCTAATCGACCTAGAAGCCTGGCGAACCTAAGCCCAAAGAACCGTGGGCTTGGTGATTGATAGACCCAAAGGGCTGGGTGCTTATAATTAGCGAGCCTATGCTTGGTTTGAATGCCCTGTAATATAAAACGCCCTATGAATACCAAGCGTGGGGTGAGAGAGGCGCGTTTCTCGATACTTGGTCGTGCGATATATATTTAATGTCTTTATTCGTACTTACTATATAGGTAAAGGATTAAAAGTTATCGTCACTTAGAAGCCTCTCTTATTGAGCATTCATGATACTCTCTTGAAGTTTCGGCCCAGTGATCGTTGGAGGTTTTTCGACCATTTTCGGCCTCTGTAGGTTTTCCTCTACTTAACTTCGATTTTGCTTGCATGGATTGTTTTGTTTTGTGTTGGTTTGTTTTGAGTACCACCTTAATGTGAGCTTTTGATCATAGATGGGGTTAGACGATAGGCATACCTGACGTTTATGATGTACTCATTCACAGGTGCACCCAGTAGTTTTAGGCTCCTCGAGGGCTAGGGTTTTGGTCCTCTTGTCGTTTTGCTAAGTCCTCGAGTTGATCCTTTCTTTGTTTGCACGTAGAATGAATAGAGGTCGAGAGGAGACTTCCCACCGATCGGGTTAGGCGCGGAAGAGTCGGTGAGTCCACCTACTATAGGAGTAGCATAAGTGGCTTCTATGTTCATGGAGAATTAGAGGTCATCTGTAAAGTCACTGACGAGCCATTAAGCTTAGAATTATGGGACATGTTGGATTTCTTTCTTTGTGGACAAGCGGGATTCATGACTGTCTACTTCACAGGGAAGCTGATTGACCAATTTGGACTTCACTTCCACAGATTTTAAAATTAGTTTAGAGGTGACGGTTCCTACCGTCACTTGATTCTATTCATCAAATATTTTCAGATTTTAATGAGTTGTAGTGTGCTAAACTTTCTCTACCGGTTGGATATTTTGCTGGTAGAGATATGTTTATATCTATCACTGATTAAATAACAGGATGGTGTTTGTCCTATATTAAATTACATAGTCCCGGCCTCTGATTGTAGCTGGGCTCCATGAGGATTCCCCTAAGACGGAGCGAAGGGGAGGTTGAGCCTGGTTAAAGGGGCTGTAATTACGAGATGCGGAAAGCTTTCTTGGGCTTCCCTTTTGATGAATCAATCTCTTATGTTTCCAGTTGAGTCTTAGTTCGATTTGCTATTCATGATACTCTTTATGATGATTTATTTTTTGACATACATCGGTTTTGCTGATGCTATCTAGGTAAGAGCAGGCGAGGCCGGATAGTCAATTGAATTGAGAAGGTTAGCCTGGAGAACATCAGAACCTACTAGAGATAGAAGAGGCAGAGCGCAATCATGAGCTGCTGTTGACGGCGAGGAACTTGTGAGAGCTAGCCTCTTACGCCTTTCTTTACATCATCCCTGTCGGTCCTCTTTCGTTGCATAGCTCATTGAGGAAACGCCGTTCTCGCCAGGCCTCACATGGGAATCCAGCAGAGTAGCTCTTCTCGGGCGGTTGCTGCTCGGGAAGATCAGAGGAGGCTGTAGGCGCTAGTGAGGTATCTCTCCGGGGTCACTTAGCCCGAAGTTCATGGCACCTTACCATGGCTGAGAAAGAAGAAGGAAATAGGAAGAGGGGCTGAAGAAAAGCGAAAGTAGTGGTAGCCCATAGAGGTTTGGAAGGCTTCGTGGACTCGGTAGGCATAATTGCTAGTGAGCTCGTCGAGGAGGAGGAAATGTCACAGGCTTCTGGCTGCTTGGGGTTTCTTGCGTATGGATGTGTGGAACGAGTGTGGGCTGGGGTGATCGCCCAGTGTTATCTGTGGGCGTTAAGAGGTGCTAATGGGGATGAAGGGCTGAGCCGAATCGGGCAGCAATCCTGGTGGATTCCCCAGTCACGGCCTCAGCGGTGGTGCGATCAGAAACCCGGTGAGTGGTGCACCTTTGGAGGAGGGGATCTCGGTTGGGGCCTTCAGTATTGTGAGAGTGGAGGGTCCCCCCTTAGGGGTAGTTCTTTCGATACTCTGCACAGGCTGCTTGGATCTGCGTATTTAGCGGGGAGAAGGCCACCTAACCGGAGTGTTCATGAGCCCGAGCCGCGTGCGTTTCTCTAAGTGAGAGGATCCACCCCCCAACGGGCATGGTTGCCCCACCAATTAGAGATTGCTGGGAGATCGTGTTGGAATTGCTGGCAGTGGATGTGTAACCTCATCTAGTATGCTTTAGTACCGTGGTGGCTTGTGCAAAGCATTGACTGCATCATGTTCCTACCGTCACATATGAACAAGGAGGCTTTCTAGTCGATTGGTACGAGGACGGGATGCTTATCATGACCATGACTTTCACCCGATTAAATTTGTTTGGTATGTCTTTGCCTTTTTAGTACTTGATTACTAGTTAAACATAGTAATTTCTTCTAGCTTTTATTTCTGATTTTGTGTGATACATCGGAATATGTTCTGCCGACATAGGGAATTTCAATCTCGGCTAGATGGCCAGGCTGCGGCTACGCCCCGATCAATCGTTTAGATCGGGCATGGTGAATGCTTCTTTGGCAAAGTGAAAGCAGTCAAAAAGCATTGTAGGCCGAAAGGCGAAAGTTGGTGTGAAACATTGAATGGGCTGAAAAATGGGGCCAGCTGCTTGGAGGAGTGAGGCTAGGCAAGACGAGGATGACCTGATTAGGGCTCGAGATGCCTTAGTAGCTACGGAGGAAGACGGGGCGCAGGTTAGAGGCTGGGGTTGCCACCTCGTTTGTTGAAGGCAATGGCTCTTGCACCCCTAAGCTCGAGGCATCCAAAGATGAGGTGTCTTCTCTTCCACCATTTCTCAAGCGGGGAAGGGGACAAAGGAAGCCATGGAGGAATACTGCAATAAGCTGCGGGTATATTTTGTATAACTATGGATCTTGCGGCGTTCGAGCCTGACATTTGTGGTGACGTAGAGTGATTAGATGGCATGCGACTCTTGACCACTTCTCTAGAGTTTTTAACGAATGCGAGGTGCCTCTCGGCCTAACATCCACAGTGAAGCCAAGGCTGAGGGTGCATGCGGGTGAAGCGGCAGGATCGGTGGAAGTGTAGTGAGAGCAAGGCTACTATTTATTTTAGTGTTCGCCATTTTGGGAGACTTTTGCGTATTAATTCTTGTAACCCTTGGCGCTTCTTAGCGCATTTTAATGGAATAACAAGATACTTACCAGGACACGAGTCATGTTTGATAAAAATCACAACAGGACAACAACCATGTTGGACCTTTTTTATTTTTTATTTAGATGCTGGCATGACATCAACCATATATGGACTTTTCAAGGCGCCCGATAGGGAAATGATCATATCTGAAGCTTTTTAGATGCTAGTAGGACATCAGCGGAGTATCTGGACTTTTCAAGGCGCTAGTAGGGCAACAACCATATCTGGGATTTTTTTAGATGCCGAGTGGGACATCCAACCATATCTAGACTTTTAGATGCCACTACGGACAACGACATATGCGGACTTTTTAGAGAGAAGCAATTAAAGGTTTTTAGAGGAAATGTCCACAAGATAATCTTTATTGATGATAGTATCCTCAAAGAAAACATTACTGATAATACCTTTTAAGGTGCATAGCATTCCACATCTGGCATTGCGGTCCCGTTTGAAGCGCCCTTACGCCAAGACAGTGTCCCTACTCGAAGCTGCAGGTGTATGACCACTTCCTAATTGGGCTGAAACTTCTCATATCTCTTGGGTTGGCATGTTTTTCAAAGACCATTCTTAGGCGGTCTCAGGGTGTTGAGGAATGTATCGACTTTGGGTTGGTTGTGCAAGTTTGCCAGTCCTTTCTTTGTCTGTAGCCTTCTCTTCTATTACTGCTCCGGGAGTTGTCGGTTAATATCTAGGTCTTTACTATATTGACATTTGCTTTCTTAGGAAATTCTGCTTGTACGGTGGGCATCCCGATTTCTATGGGGATGATGGCCTCTATCCCATACATGAGGGCGAAAGGTGATACCCTAGTTGGTTTTCGACTGGTTGTTTTGTAGGCCCATAAAACCCTTGGTAGTTCATCTACCCAATTTCCTTTAGCTGAATGCAGACGTTTTTTCAGAGTTGATAGGAGAGTCTTATTAGATGTTTCTAGCCGGTCGTTTCTTTTGTGGAGTAAGTGGGGTTGAAGTACATGTTTTTTTATCTTGACTGATTGCAAAATTCTTATGCCGCTATCGGGTGTGGCCCATTTTCGAGTTATAAACTCGATTAGATATTACGAACACGCACATAATGTTCTTCCATGCAGATTGAACAACCTCTTTATCTTTGATGGATGCAAAAACTTCGACTTCTAACCATTTATTAAAATAGTAGATGGCAACAGGTATTAGCTTCTTACGGCCGGGCGGAAGCGATAATACTGGAGTGTCCATACCGCGAAGGCGAGAAGGGCTAGAACGATATGGTTATTACGGTGCCTTTATTTTAGGATTTGTCGTTGGCGGTGCACTTCTTGACATAGGCAGCTGCGTCTGCGAGCATGGTTGTGATAGTGGCCAGCAGGTGTGGGCTTTATAGACTGCGATCTTCAGTCTGGATGATTTCTACATACCCCATCATGGAGCTGGCTATCTTGCCCTTGTTGGTGGCCGGGCCTTAGGTATGGCTGTCTCAGGACCAGCCTGCAGCTGTCAGTTCCGCAGTAGGCAGGAGCTTTGGACTGAATCTTGTAGGCCTCTGCCTGTGTCGGCAGCTCTCAGGGCTGAATGTACGGACTATTGCGGTCATCGAGAGGTTGTCTGTCGTCTTATTTAGTTACAGCGCGAGTAATCAGCTCTGGCTGTGGTAAACCAGGTAAGGCTGTAACATCTGGCTGGGTTTTGGACTTTATTTAGGGGTATATTAAAAAGCTAAATATGTGATTTTTAGAAATAAAAGCAGGAACCCAGGAATTTAATAATAAAACGAGAGGTAAATATGTATTCACCATGTGGGGACCTAAAAATGGTCATAAAGGAAAGGCTAGGGGTTAATATATGAAATGTTTAAAAATGAAATAAATAGAAGAAGTTATGGGATTAAAGGCAAATAGAAAAGGATTGGAATAGAAACCTAAGAGAGAAATGGGGACGAAATGCAAAAATGAAAAGTTAGAAACCACAAAATGGGTTTTTGGCTTGGCCAAACATGGCCTTAACAAAACACATAGGATTTAAGTCCAAAATGTGATGTCATTTTGGAGGAAAAAATAAATGGGAGAGAGAGAGAAGGAGAAGAAAGAAGAGGAAAGAGGAAGAGAAGAAGAAGAGGAAGAAGATGGAGGAAGCAGGTATGGATTTATGGTATGGATTTCTATGATTTTTTGGTATGGAAGTCTAGTTTATTTTGGAAAAGTATGGATTCCATTTTGTCTGAACATGTGGAACTAACCTTGGGTATGAATTCTAGTATGGATCATATGGAATTTGTATGATTGATATCTTGCCCGAGCCTAGAGGTTTCTTTGAGATTTCATCCTAAACCAATAATTATGGAAGTAAGATTGGATAAAACCTTAAAAGTACAAGAAGCATATGAAATCCTCTCCTACTGAGATGGCTTCATAGTTCAATATCTTACGTAATTGTGATTGGGAGTTAGAATAAGCCTAACTATCTATGTTAGGGTTATGCATGGTTAGGATCCATATTATAGTATGGTTTAGAAGTAATTCTGATAGATTTTTGAAATAAGATAAGTAGTGAAGAGGATTTGAGTAGAAAGAGATTACAAGATGCATAGTACCGTGGTTTTGAGGTGTATATGAAGTATAGAGTTGAATTAGGTAAGAAAAATATGGAAAAAGTCTTGAAAAGCCCACATTGCAGGCAAGGAGATTCGAGCACATGTCTTGGTACATGTAGTGCCACGTTTTCTGTTTCGGCCGGTTTTAAGTAGTTTAGACATAACTTGCTCATTTCTTATCGATTTGAGTGATTCAAGTTTCTGGTTAAAATAGACTTCAAGAAAACCAAACATCCTCAAATAGGTACCTTAAAATTATGCCCTCTAATTGGCAGAAATTCCTCAAAGGAGTAGGTCATGTGCAAGCCAAATTCTGCTTCCAGTTTTGATCATAGAGTAGTGCAGGTTGTTTCGGACCATGCTTGTAGTTTCGGTGCTCCCGATTTGTTGATTCTGTTGGGAGGAGAGACCCTTAACATAGATTTAAAGTACAAGAAAGACAGTGTCAAATATGGAGACTGACACTGGAAAATGAATATTACAAACTGTCATTCCAGGTTAAATCGGTAAACCGACTAAGTTGACATAAGTATCATAACTTTATGTTTGGATGCTTCAATGGAATGATTCCAATTTACAAGTAAAGTAGATTCATAAGGGAATAAGAATATATGAATGATGTGTGAATACATAGACATCATACTATGAAGCATATGAAATACCATATGGAATAGAGGCATGAAACATAGGAACATGAACACAGTGTGATAAGTAGAGCTTATATGGATCTTTGGAGTTTGGTATGGATTCTTGTATGGAATTTGTAGGATCCTTGGTTTATATAGAATGTGTGGAGTTATAGGATTTGCACCTTGGTATAAGGTTCTTCCCTCTTTGGTTGTGGTTTGGTTTGTGTATGGAACTTGGTATAGCTTTGCATGGACTTTGTTAGAGTTTAGTATGGTTTTGAGTATGGAAATTAAGAATTTATGTATGGTTTGTATGGATGGTTATGGGTTAGTGTGAATTTGTGGACTTTTATATGAAATCCCTCATTAAGCTAAGATTTGAGGTGTTAGAGAGTGAAATTCACTTGTTTAGAAGTGGAATCTTCCCTTTGAGGATGGATTATAGGAATTTATATGGATGTGGAAGTTTGGTTTATTCCTACTTTTGGGGTGATTTGGGGATTGATTGTAGGATGGTTTTATGCAGTGTGTTTGGCATGTTTGATACAATATTGAGTTTATAATAAATCCAAAAAAATAATAAGAAATTAGATGTTTCTTCCTTTCTTTCACTACTGAGTTACTCTGAAGTTCTTTGAGATTTTCTTCAGGCTTGCAATGTGCATAACTCCTTAGATTAGGGCGTCATTTTGAGTGTTCTTGGATCTATGGAAAGCCCCTTTAGTCTAGAATCCATCCATAGATTGATACAATGATCTTATAATACACTGAAAATGAAAGAAAGAATATAGTAGCTACTCTTCTTCTTTGAGTGTCTAAAGTTGCTGATTTCTTCATGGCTTACCTTATAGCCTATTAGTTAGCACTCAGTTATGGGTATTCTTGGATTCGATGGAAGAAGCTCATCGAGTCTAGAATCTAACCATATTCCTGACCCCAATGGCATTTGGTGCTTGTCTTGTCTAGTGATTGTTGTCAGGTGTTGCTAGCTTGGATTAAAGTTAATTACTGAATACATGATGAAAAGGATGTAGATATACTAAACAAGAAATAGCAATATGTGTGGTTGATATGTAAGGAGTATATAGCATCAGAAAAGTACCTGCAGGTATCTTGAGGGAAGAGTCTATGTTCTGTGCCTCACAGGAGATACAGGACATTCTATGATAAAGAAAATATGAAAAACATACAAGTAGGAATGTATAGGTATAGGTCATGAGATATGATAGTCCCGGAATCTAAAGTACATGAAGAGATATAAGTTGATTACCAAGATATAAGATGTCTCAGTACAAGTAGAGGACATGATATAGATATAAGGTAGCTGATACAGATATATGATTGTCATACATAATAAATAGATGGAACATGATAGGAACACATAGATAGGTAAACATACATTTTGTTGAAATATAAGAAATTACATGAATAGCTAAATCATGAGTAAAGCGCATAAAGGATATGATGCATAAATGGTGTAAGGGATATGAATAGATAAAAGATATATATATATATCATATATATATATATATATATATATATATATATATATATATATATATATATATAAATTATAGATGCATCTTGATATAATGCAGGATTACATATATGATCTACAGACAAAACTAAATGATAAGAAAAAGATATGGAATCTCATTATTGTAAAAGAAATATGAAAACTATAACAATACGACTAAGAAGCTATGAAAAGGTATTACAGACGAAATAAATAATAGTGTATATCTCATTGTAGCATACATGATACTAATAGTTATCACAAGATATATATGTGAAATGTAATAAAATGATTGTCCGCTGAACCTGGTAGGATGGATTGAGATGCCTATTATGAAAATACAGTTCGCAAAGATATCGATCGTCAAACTCGTGGTCATTACTATGTTACCTTCTGCTCTATGTGATGGTCATTGTCTCAGACACGATAACAAATACTTCGCCCTTTTTTATGTGACCACTCAAGCCGCACAAAGTGAGTACACGCTTCTTCGCCCTTACAGTTTCCTTTTATCCACTTCTAAGGTTTGGGTGCATGAAACATAAAACAAATGAAGATACGCACATGATTCGTAAAATGAAAAAGATATGACGTATAGAAGTACAATGATTACATGGTGATGACAAGCATACAAGTAATAGCAAAGAAGTGTCAATGACACGAAATGTATATGACAGATAGCATATGAAAAGCATATGAAAAGTACAAGATATGAAAAGCACAAGATATGAAAATCATAGAAAGTATAGTATATAAAGTGCTACAGATGAAAATATGTGGAAGCAATATGACAAGATAAGATGAAATGAAAGTATATGACAAAATATGCAAGGCGCTGAAATCATTATCATATCGACGAATAAACACGACGAGATTCCCTCGAACTGTCATAATGTCAATTCTATAACATAGCAGAAAACGTTAAATGCAAAGTATATGACAATACAAGATCGTATAAGAAAATATATGATAAAACAATATGTAAGAAATAGATAGTATAGTACGGGTATGCAGCTACTACATGAAAGGAGGCATGATAGGTGTCAGGATAAGAAATGATATATGTACTAGTACATAGAATGTAATAAGTCATAGAACTGAAAGATGAAAAATACTAGAAACAGGTAAAAGACATATGAAAGCATTTGAATAAGCTTATGATTTCCATCAATGTTATCGGGTCACCGCGTATGTTTTCCCACTAAGCGCAAAGCTTAGCACGGGTTTTAACCGTGTAGGTACAGAAGCAAGGCAAGAGGATAGACATCCCCACATCAAGAAGACATGCCATCTCGTAGATAAAGCTCACCGCACTGCCCAAGAATCTTCATTTTCATCGACGTATATGTAAAGTTTTGTACAAGATAAGTAATCTGGACTCAAGTATATGTGTATAGAATATAATGAATGCCACCATGGTGGTATGTATAATGTGGTCATGTAAAAAGCACTTTGTTATTACGTAAATTGTGCATATGAATGAGAAAAACAGGGCTGTGTGTCGCTCGGAAAGAAAATGTTAAAGAGTCCCGCTTCGGCGACACCTCGCTGACACTCATCGTGTCGGTCAGGGCGTCACAGAGTTAATCGCTTTTTTTTTTTTATTGGTAGGACGCTGGTCGTGGCTGCTACTAATGCATTTCAGATTGCCAATCTCTCGAGATGCGTTTCTAGCTGCTGCCACGGCTTCCTATCAGAGGGTGACCCGCCTTACATACTCGTCACGTGTCATTTCTCGCTTCATATTCTCCATTTACTCGCCTCTACCACCAATTGAGGAGTCGCCTATGATTATTTTTCTCTGAGGATACGGAGATTACAGGCCAATCCCAAATATGATCGTTTGTATTCTGGCTTCATTATCGAAGCGAGGAAATCCAAACATATGGCTCCGCTCTATACTTCTCCGCTGGGCTTTAAGTCAGAGTTCAGCCTACTTCCTGCCTGTTGTGAAACACCATCCACATTCGTGAAATCCACCACCGTCAGTTTTATTCCATTTCTTGTTGAGGAATTTCCACTAAGTCAATATGTACCTACCCCTTTAACGCCATGCGAGGTTTATATTGAATACCGAACTCACTTAGTTCAATTGCCCATTGATCCACTCTGCCCGACAGGCTCCGGCTTATATACAAGGTTTAGAGGGAGGTTGGTGAATACAAGGATAGGTGCGCCTGAAGTGTGTGGACAAAGTTTTTTGAAGCAACACTGAGAGCCAAGGCCTCCTACTCCGAGGTGGTATATCGCCTTTGCTCTGACAGAACTCTACAAATAATATAGCCCTCGCTTTCGATATTCATCTTCTTTGAATAAAAACCGCCTTATTGAAACATCCGAAACAATTATGAAGATAAAATCGCCTCACCTCGCCTCCGGCTTGCCGTAATTGCGGTTCTATGAGATACCGCTGACTGGCCGTGGAAGGGCCCTGCCGCATTCTATATTCCGGGCCTGGCCTGTTGCCCCTTTAAAGTGGCAAAGAACAACTTCAATCGGTGGATAGCCCTAAGGCTGCCAACCGGCTAGTCGATTGCTGGACTCCTTTTCTGGAGGTAGGAGTTTGAGATTCCATAATGACTTCAGCTGAATAAACTCCATCTCTATCCCCTCGCACACTTCATAAAACCCAGAATTTACCTGCTTCGACCTCAAACACGCACTTTTGTGCGGTTGTTTCATGTCAGAGCTCGCAATTGTACCAAAGGTTTCTTATAGATGCCTTGTGCAGACGGCATTTTGATTTACCTATATCGCTGGTCACATTCGTCACCAACCTTTGATAAGTTTCGCCACGCTTTTCGCATCAAAATGACATTACGTTCAGAAGCAAAGATAATCCGCAGAAGATGATGAAGGCTGTTTTCTCCGCTGCCGTCGTGATGCATTAAAATTTGATGGTACCCCAAAGAAGGCCCACAACAACGTAACGCCATGCTCTACGTTGCATCCACAATTTGATCTATACGTGGCAAGGGGAAGCTATCCTTAGGACATGCTTCATTGAGGTCGGTGTAGTCTATACATACACACCACTTACCACCCTTTTTCGGTACCACCACTACATTAGCTAGCCATTTGGGATACTTTACCTCCCTTATAAAACCTGCTATTAGAAGATTGTCTACTTTCGTCTGAATGATCTGATGTCGATCCAGGTGGAACCGCCTCACCCTTTGCCTTCGCGGCAGCGGTGGGACGTTTAGCTTGTGAGAAACCCTGTTGGGATTATCCCAACCATATCAGAGTGTCTCCAGGCGAATACATCAACGTTGTGTAGTAGCGTGAGTCGTAACTGTTCTCTTTCTTCATTGGACAGAAGGGAGCTAACGTAGGTGAACTTCTTTGGTCTATCTAACTTCACTTCTTCTAGTGGATCCGCAGTAGCGAGGTCACTCTTAGCCCAATACGATGCGGGCCGGCATCGTGATTGCTATGCTGAGGTGTCACGATCGTCCAAAGGGAGGTGCATTGAATCGTATTTCCCTCAGCTATTGGCGTAGTGTCGATTCCTTAACCTTGCTCTGCGACCAATTGGCATAGCAAAAAGATCTACGCCCGATGCTTGTCAAATAGCTTACCATTTGGTGGTACGTTGATGGCATTGCCTTCATGGAGTGCAACCAGGTCCGACCCACTATGGCATTATAAGGCCTCAGGTCTTGGACGATTGAGAACAAAAACTGTTGGGTGACTGGTCCTGCTTGTATAGGAAGTGTGATGTCTCCCAGTGTTATGGTTGTTGCGCCGTTGAAAATAGAGAGGACTCGTCTAGCCGAGTTCAACATTCGTGAGGAAAGCTTCATATGGTTGAAGGTGGGTAGCTACGACAAGTCTACATATTACTAGAATCTACTAGCACCCTGTGCGCATCAAAACCACTAATACAAAGGGTGAGTACAAGTGCATCATAATGGGGGCACAATGACCCTGTTTGGGTTTACTAGGGAAAAGGATATAGGGCCATATATCGGCTTGGTCTCTTCTCGACTACCCCTTGTGTGGACAGTGTTTACCTGGGCCTTGACTGTGGTTGCTCTCAGAAGCTTCTTCTGTTGGTGCTTCAATTGGTACTGGTCGTCAAAGGGTCTCCTTAGTAGTTATGGCGGTCCCGGATTGAATGGTGCGACCCGCGTCATTGTGATTTTTGCACGCTATAGGTCTGAGTGCTTTCCCCCGCGGTCAACTTCCTTGATATATATTATGAGGTGCCCTGCTTTAATTAGTCTTTCCACCAGGAATTTAAGGCTTCGACACTTGTTGGTCTCATGCCCATGATCTCTATGATAATCACATCGTATGGACGGGTTTCTCTGAGAAGGGTCCGTTTGGATTGGCGCGGGCCATTTGAAATATGGCAAGTCGCGAATGAGGGGTAGCAACCTCTAATAGGTGATGTTCAGGGGAGTGAACTACGGGGGCTCCCTATTTTTTTGTGATTGATTTTGAGATTGCCTTTGGTTTTTGCCCTGACCTTCCCTAGGTTGGTGGCTATTCCCTCGACTACGCTTCCAGCCCGACATGCTGATCATGGTTGTTTGAGTCGTTGCGCGGATGTTATCTTCCAATGTTGAATATCTATTTGCCCAATTGTACAATTCTTCCATTGTACTTCAAGCGAACAGAGATAGTGAGTGGAAGAAAGGTGAATGGCGCGAAGCTTCTCTTGGTCGAAGATTTGCGTCCATCTTTATGTAAACCTCTACTCTTTGGACGGCTTGCCCGGGTGCTTCTCTTGGTAAGTCCGTATGGTTTCCTCCTTTTGCTTTATATTAGTTTGTAAATAGCTAATATTCCTCTTCTGTCGTACTAAATAAAGATACAGAGAGATGAATACGATCCAGAGCTCGTTGAAGGAATTTATTAAATTACGTGGGAGCTTATGGAACCAGGCTAGCGTAGGCCCTTGGAGGTTGGTCGGGAAGACTTTGCCTAACAGATGGTCATTGTAAGCGTTCAAAGTCATTGCCTGGTTGTAATAGAGCATGTGATCATAAGGGTCGCTAGAACCATTGAACATAGCAAAGGTTCACATGATGAACCCTTGAGGTGGCTCGTCGTAATTAAGGATGTGTTACCTTAAGGGAGAAGAGAGCATGTCGTCAGGACTTTGAATCGCTGCTGCAAGCGGTATGTAGAGCACAAGCCCTGTCTCGAAGGTGGGGTACATTGGGGGCATGGGCGACATTACACCCGCGTCTAATGCAGACACGTTCCTAGGCACTCCATTTGGTTGGTTCTGTCCTTGTCTTGCTTTTCTTCTCGTCCAACGGAATGTGCCACTATCGGCGTTGCTGAATGCTCGGCGATGTGAGAGTCTCTAGCGTGACCTAGCCCAGCTACTTTTTGCCGGGGAGAGCTTTAGCGAGCTGCCTGAGGATAGCTCGTCGTCCGTTGGGGTATCTATGTTGTCAAGGACGATGGGCTAATTTCCTTTATTATGGGTGGTCGGGTGCCTTGCTTAGCTGCTATCTTGCATGTCTTTTTCTCCAAGATCATGCCTTTTTTCTACCCGAGCCCATAAACGATAGTTTTCACGCTGTAGATGTTTAACGCGATCTTGAAATTCCCTCATCTGTCTTGCCTACTCCTCCTGTTTCTTCTCCATGTCTTGGCGTTAATGAAGAAATTGATCTTCAAGCGGCCCGGATTATCGGGTTCTTGGTCGTTGCACACAGTGGGCGAGTCGGTGTAGAGGAGCGGGTGGGATGCGGTGGTGGAGGGCTACTCGATAGCCATTGGAGTCAAGCCCTCGCACGTTGTTCGATTGAGACTTTTGTTCCATTCCACGAGCCGGAGAGCTAAGTTATCGCGTTTACGGATGATCGACCTTGGGGCATCAGCAGCTATATAAACGTAAAACAAAAAGGAGGTTCGATGGCGATTAATGCTTGACGCCTCTTAGATTATTAAGTCAACAAAAGGGGTGGAGAAGAGAAAGAAGAGAGTTAACACAATAGTTGGAGTTGCACACCTTTCCCTTAGGGGGGGTGTCTCTGTTTTATATTCGAATTTCTCCTTGATTTTAGGAAAGATAATCTTGTGATTTTGGTGATAAGATCTCTCTTTCCTTAACGAAGCTAGTTAGATCCTTATTGAGGTTTAATGTTTTTGAGACGTATGAGATTTGGACACTAGGAGATCCGTGGATAAATATCATGCGAGTGATTTCCTCCCTAATATAGTTTTCCATAATACCCTTTCCATATGCGGTAGGATGGTCGGCTGGGGGACTTAGGATCACAGGCAGGTTCTAGGATTCTTGTCTGGTTGGTTCTCGTGTGGCTTTAATATAGTGGGTCGTCTTAGGCCGCTTCATGAGGCGGGCCAAGCGGTAGGCCTACACGGACGTTGGGCCTATTGAGTAGTGGGTTTAGACTAAGGTCCACGGTACTCAGACCTGTTTCAAATTGCGGCTAAAATCTGCTTCCCTTACTCTCCATTGTTTTATGTGTAATTCTTGTTTCCATAAAGTAGTTTTTGAAAAGATTTTTTCACAGTTACTTGTTTGTTTTTTTCACTTCAAAACAGCAGAATTCTGAAATTTTCCACTCATGGGAGGTTCGAGGAGTGGATAAAATCAACGATTAAGCGAGAAAAGTGCTTAGATCGAACCATTTTGAGTTTGAATTTACAGGTTTGAGTGTCTTTTCCGCTATTGTTTTAGGGGTTTGATTTGGTTCCTTAAGTGTGTTTTAGAGAAGGAGATTTGGTAATGGGAGAAGAATTGTGGCTATGGAGGAGCTCTTCGGGGGGTTCGAGGTTGAGAGGAAAGAACACGGCGACATCAAAGGCGTCCGATTATTCAGTGGTGGTTGGTGATGGGTGATTAGTACCCAAAAAGTGCTATTTTGAACCTTATTTATTATAGGTTTTGAATGTTTTTTGTGTACTAATCATTCTAATTAACCCAATTGGCATGTTAAGGTCCCTATTATACTCTTGATCGCATTTTGTGGCTAATTTTAGAGTTTTTGCAAGCTATGTATGCCAAAATTGTTGAGTCGATCCAAGAACAAGAGTCTAGTTGAACTCGGCATTGCGGATCGAAGCGAAGGAAAGTAGAAAATAGAAGAAAAAAGGCCGCGGCGAAATTTCGCGGCATGTTGCGAAATTTAAATCTTGGCTGTGTTCATCTGACCCTTTGTTCACACCTTTTGGCTTTGATGTTTTTGTTACAATTTTTGCTTCTTCCAAATTTGTCCTTGTAATAGCTTTTGGTTTAGTTTTTTGTAATTTCCCTTGCTTTGGTGATATATAAAATTTGAGCGAGGTCGCAGTAAAAGTAATCACTTCTAGGTAGCGAGCACCCTCAGAGGATATGCTTCGAGAGGATAAGCGGCCTAAAACCCTTTCCTCCTTGAAGCAAAAGGCTGCTAGGTGCAGGACTGAAGGTAGCTTGTTGGTTCACATGTTTTTAAGCATAGTTTTTTATTAGCATTTATGTTCCTATTTCTCACTCTAGGTTAGAACTCCTTTGATGTGCCTTCATTGATTAGTATTTGGCAATCTTTTAGGGTTCAGTGGATGCTTATTGCTAGATCCACTAAGATTTATTAGTTGCTTTCTGTTGTCCAGCGTGAGGTAGGTCGAGGGAGGCATGATTCTTGTGCGGGAGCATTAATGCTCAGTAAATCTTTGTTTTTCAAAGGGAAAATCATAGGGTTTAGTTTTTAAGAAGCTAAATGAAGATCCGGTTCGAAATGACTATGGGTGTAACGCCCGTCCTAGGGAGATTAATGCGATATAATTAACCATAAGTTATATATGTTACTTTTGAAGGCTTCCTTATTGTTGAGTGCTATAGTAGTATTTTTGAAAATTGTTTTTAAGGATGAAATTATAAAGTTTTCAAAGCATTGTGACACTTTTGCAATTAATGAAAGTGAAGGGGTGAAAGTACAAAATATGGATTTCAAGGAATAATAATAATAAATAAAAATTTAATTATCAAGAATGGATTCGAGGGCGTGAAAATTCTCTCGTCTCGGATGGCCGAAGCGGATTTGCCTAGATTAAATTCGTCTCGTGAAATCTAGTGACCAGAAAGATTCATTGAGTTACAGTGGTCATAATATTTGCAATTCCTGGGTGATAAATCCTTGACTTCGAGGGGCCAGTTTTCACGAAAATCTCGGAAGTTAGAAAATGGCGTGAGTTAAAGTTTATTTAAAAGAATTGAATTGAAAAGAAATAAATTTTTCGGAATGAAAGCAGGACGAATGAGATAATATAAACTATGTATTCAAATAATAATAATAATAATAAAAAAGAAAAGGATAAAGTCAAAACGTGAGATGGAGAGGACAGATGAGAGGGAGAGAAAGAGAGAGCGTACAGGGAGAAGAAATTTTGTTTTTTTTTTCTCTTCGTTTCTTTCTCAGATTTACAAAAATCGGATCGTAAATTTTTGTCGGAGTAGAAGGCAAAGTTGGACTACGCGATGAGAGCTACGCGTAGGTACCAATATCTTAACGTTTCGTCAAACTTCAAGAGGTAGGAAATTTTCCTATTTATTTATTCGGGAACTACTGAGGCTATGTAATTATGAAATTTTCTTAGAGCCCGTGAGATGCTATAATTGGATTACCAAAATTTTTAGGCGAGTTTAGAAATTTTAGGAATTTTGGGACACTATTTTTCGGACGGGTAAGGCTTAATTTTGAAGGCCTTTTCGAGACCCGGTTGGGTTAAAATTTAGGGGATTTTATTAAGGCGATTCGGATAGAATTTTCAGAAATGTTTTCGGGTGTTTTAGACTCTATGGAAAGTCATTGAGTCTAAGTCTATCATATGCACATGTGAATGAATTTGGGGTCCACATATTTTCTGAAAATTTAATTGTATCAGTGTGCAAATTGCTTGGTTGTCTTGACCAGGTGTGGTCCTAATACATTGAATGTGTAGGGTCGCGAGGCGGGAGAAATTTTGCGGTCGTGCTCAATTATTGTAAAGGAAGGTGAGTGTTCCTAAACGATTTTTCAAATACTAGTGTATTATTATATAAAAACATTTCTTATTTGGTATTTAATGGTTTATTTGAAAACCATATTTTAAAGCAAGCAATGAGTTTTTAAGCAAACAATGGTTTTGATTTAAGCCATATGTGAAAAGTAAACAAGTAATGGTTTTGATGTAATCAACCATACTTTTAAAAAGCAAGCAAGCAATGGTTTTGAGTTGTAAAACCATATTTCAAGAGGAAACAAGCAAGCGGCCCGAGAGAATATTTTTTGAAAGCCAGACCACAACAAAATCTGGTTTTAACAGCATGCGGTCGGTATTCGGAATGCGTGCACGGTGGTGTTAGGATATCATTCATGCATTTTTAGATTTGCACGGTGGGCAAACTTAAGTTCATGCATCATGGCATTTAAAGGAGATCGTAGCGCGTGCGGAGTATATAGGGTTAGCGTTAACTAAATTATGGTGATAGAGGCCAGTCAATTCCACCGTGACTAGGAAAAGGTGAAGTGAGTGTGCCCGAGGCCCTTTCACCTGGGTGAGCGGACGGGGTCGATACCGCCGACAAGCATCGATGCCAGGGCTCCGTGTTCACTAGGGTATAGCAAGCAAGAAAGGCCTCCAGTGGTTGATGATTTATAAGCATGTTTATACAGTTTTGAAAAATCAACTACTGGTGCACGGTTGAGCCTAGGCTCCCGTGTTTGTTTAAATGACTTGGTTGAGCCCAGGCTCCCATTTTTATTTCAAAACAATAGTTGAGCCCAGCTCCATTTTATTTTAAAGCGACGGTTGAGCCCCGGGCTCCCATGTTCATAAAAAGTTTTGGAAACTTTTTTAAAGCAAAGATTTATGAGTTTTAGAAACTTTTAAAAGCGAAGCAGATGTTATAAAGTTTATAAACTTTTAAGCAAAAATAAAGCAAGCAAGCGAGGATTTATGAAAAGTTTTGAAACTTTTAAAGCAAAAACAATAAAGTAAACAAGCAAGGCTTAAAATATCTTGTAAAAGAGAGTTTTACAGTTTTGAGATGTTTTTCAGAAAAAGCAAACATTTTATAAAGCATACACTCACTGAGCTCGTTTAGCTCATTATTTTGTATTTTAAAAACTATTTTCAGTATAAGGCGCGTAGGATATTTGGAGCATTTAGTTTTCTCGACTTCTAGTATAAGTGTTGTATTAAATAACTTGTGCCAGGAAATACTTTGAATTTGTACGAGTTGAACTGTATGTATGTACATAGGTTTATTTTGTGAAAATGTGATGAACTGAGGCTCTTTGAAAGGTGTGTTAGTTTGCCGTATTTTGAAAAGTGTAAGCGTATATACGAGGATTTGGGACATATCCTATATACGTATTATCTTTGTAATTATAAAATCCTGAAGTTTAGGAAAGAAAAATTACACTATCTGGGTTTCGATGACAACACGACCCGACTGGGATTCTCTAGTAGTTCGATAATTTGAGGTTTGGGTGGGGTGGTCGGCACACACCGCTAGTAGGGGTGGGGTGTGATGAGGTCATCCTCCGCAGCGAAATGGACGAGAACCCTCGATGAACTTTGGGAGCAAATCCGGTAGCGACACTTCAAGGAGACTTCTTTTACATTTTATTTTATTTAAATTTCAGTTTATAACCATTACACCCCCTGTTTTTACAAAATCCCAAAATCCAAATTGAATTCACCATTTTGGCCTTCCTGTAAATCATTTGTACAAAGAAAACCCATCCTGTGTTAGACTAAAGCCCTTCTCTGCGGTAGCTTTGCTACGTGGAGGAAATTAGGTTATAAATTTTGTTGATTTGGGATCACCCTACTGGCCACGAATCAAATGGCGTCGTTAGGATGGTGCCTAAGTGCATTTGGCCAGTATGGAACACTTGTGATCCTCATCACAAGTACTAGTGAATGTCTTTTATATTTTATTGAGTTTTTCTTTTGTTTCATTTCACTAAAAACAAAAAAAAAAAGAGAAAAAAATTGCTGCAGGATCGTTTATGTGTTGTTTTGTGTTGCCCTGTTTTTGTTGCAGGAATCCATGTTCCAGTGGATTAGAAATCGAGAAGGCAAGTTGATGAAGTCGAAGCATTCTTCGGGGGCTAATTGAATTGAATAGTTTGAAGGGCCAATACAGGAACATCTAGAGGAAGAACAGCATGGTCAGTACCCAGTGGAGAGAGATCCTAATGCATATACTTAGGTCCCTTGAGGGACTATAGAAACCCTCAATGAATGAGTGCACGCTTTGCGGTGCTCCCCTGACTTATGCACCTCTTTGCTTCTCCATCTTATGCTTAATTCTCGACCACGGAACCACCACAGTTAATTTCGTCAGTTGAGCAAGCAATATTGAACCTTACCAAGCTAGTGGGTGACGTTGTGGAAGAACAGAAGAAATTCAATGCCCAATTGAGTCAAAAAATTCATACTATGGAGAACTCTCTGAACTAAAAAGTAGATGGGCTTTAAAGTGAAATTGGTAAAAAATTTGACAACCTGCAGAAATCAATTTCAAGGCTTGCCCGACATGATCTCAAGGAGGAAGGAAATCGGAGAGAGAGTGCACAATTGACACTATTTTGGGTGAAGCGAGACTCCGTGCAGTAGCTTCTTCGGGGAGGAATTTATGCGAGAACCAGTAGAGGCTCTTTGAGAAACTACCCGACAAAGGAAGCGGGGAGGAACCCCGAACATCGCCGCTAAACCCGTAAATTTGGATCCAGTGCCCTTTGCCCAACCAAAATAGCCCACACGTTACCATATCACACTGCGGCACAACCTATACTTAAAGAACCTGCTCACATTGCCAAAGCTAAGGCCAACTATATTTGCCTATCTTTATGAAACTTCAGAAAATTAAGTGATCATTGTTCAAACTTTATATACATCAAAAACATTAACTTAGTACTCAAAGCGCGTAGCATAGTGGATGGATTAGTCTTTGGATTCGATTTGGTACCGAACCTTGGCATTTATAAGCTCCAACAGTTCCAGCAGCCTCCAAAGGCTTAAGGAATTGGTTTGGGGGGAGCACAGTCTCCCCCACGTTTTGTTTTCATAATTTCTTATTTTATTTTATTTTATTTTGATTTCTTTAATTTTTCTTCTTAGATTTTCTCTAATTGTTAGTTAATTTTTGTTTTTAGATTAATTTTCATTTTACGCAAATTTTCTTAATCTTTTATGTTTATTTTGTAGTTTTATCAAAATTTTGATGCGGAGTGGGAGAGTGAGGAAGGGCCTGGCCCCATGAGCCGAGGATTTTCTCGGCGGTTGCGAGAATTTACCCATAGCATTATTAGTTGCTATGAAGGAGAGCTCAAGCTTGCACTGTAGCAGCTTTTGGTTTTTGGTGCACTGTGCACTATTTTGTCCTTTTGTGATATATATTAAAAATTTTTTTTTTTTGTCTCTCACACAAAAATAATTATTTTTATTTTTTAATTTTTATTAAAAAAAAAAAATCTCAACGTGTGAATTTTCCCAATTTTGTTTTGACCATAACTTTTTCATCCGAACTCCGTTTTAGGCGGTTTTAGTACCGTAGTTAAGCTTATATAGTGTAGAATCTAAATATAACAAGAAAGAACACTTTTGAAATTTTTTATAAAGGTGAAATTTTCAAAATGCTTCAACTGGTCACTTTTTTCCTCTATTTTCTTCTCCTAACTTGTTCATTTGAAGCCCAAACGGAGTAAATAAGGTGTCGATGGAAAGCTCGTGAAGTATCCTATCCAACAACGAGTACATTTCATCAAGGAGGTAGCACTTCCTTCCTTAAATTTCCAATATGAGCCCCATTGTGGACAATGTGACATTTGGTTGGGGGGGAGAGTTAGCGAAGGAAGTGGCATTTATTTATGTTTTTGTTATTCTTTTGAGCAAGCCCATTTTGTGATGTTTAGTGGCTTGCTGGTTTTCCTTTTTATGAAGCTGTCATACTATACAACTTATTTTTTCAAAAATTGCACCCATTTTTTTGTGTTTTGCCTAGCCCGCAGTTTGAAAAATTGAAACACTGTCCAATTCTATTGATGTTAGATTGGTTCCATACTTAATTGAGTGGATGATTAGTTGAATTCTTGCTGATTTCGACCTTTTTCTTCCACCTTTAGCTAACCACACAGTGCACATCGAGTTTCTTCAATAACCCGGCACTAGCCTCCTAAACCTTGCAACCTACCCTAGTTTTCGTTGACCACCTTTAATAGGTTAAGGACCCCGTGAATAGAAGACAGTGTGTCTTCCAAAATAAAAAGAAAAGAAAAAAAGAAAAGAAAAGAAGAATTTTAGCAGCTTTGCCCCTTGAAACCGAGCACCGGTTCGAGGGTATGTGAAAGCCTTTAAGGCTTAGGTCTTACTAGCTTATTTGGTTGAACCCACCAGGCACAGTGCTCGTACATGGGTGGATAAGGTGGAGTTTAGCAAGTTGTAGGTGGAGTTTTGAAATCATTCGGAGTTTGGGGTGAAACACAGAGAGTTGAGTGGTCGAAAGATCACTTATGACTTGGTGCCCTAAGCCCTTAATTGGTTAGAGTCATCGGTAGATCCCGTTACATGGACTTTGAGGTGAGGTTGATTCCCTCGGCATTACACCCCTACCTGACCTGAAAAGAGAGATTGTGGAATAAGAGTGGGTCACGATCTATTTGGGTTGGTTAGTGTCTAAGTGTGGCGGTAGCTTGGTTGGAAGTGCGGTTCGGTTATTGTTGAAGCGATCAAACAAACAGGTTTTGGTGGAAGTCTACGGTTGATTCACAGGAGGTATTTTGATACTCAATTTTGTATGACATTCATTTTCTCGAGATAGTTATTGGGCAAGGGTTTCGATTGATTCTTTTTTTTTTTTTTTTTTTTTTTTTTTTTTTTTTTCATCAGCGATTGGCATTACTCATTCTAACCTTTTGAAATATAATCATTTTGTGAACATCATTTTATTATCGTTTTGTATGCTCTCTCTTTCTTTCTTTCTTTCATTCTTCAGGTAGCAATATGTAGGTTAAAGAGTGTGATTAGTACCACGAAAAGTGCTATTTTGAACCCTATTTATTATAGGTTTTGAATGCTTTGTGTCTTAATCATTCCTAATGTTTAATTGGCATGTTAAGGTCCCTATTATACTCACGATCGCATTTTGTGGCTACTTTTGTAGTTTTGCAAGCTATTTATACCAAAAAATTGTTAGTCGATTCAACACGAAGAATTATAGTTGAACTTAGCATTGCATATCAGAAGCCAGAAGGAAAGAGAAGTAGAAAATAGAAGAAAAAGGCCAGTGAGAAATTTATGACATGTTGCGAGGAGATTTGTATCTCAAACCTTGTTCATCAAGCCCTTTGTTCACCTTTTGACTCTTTGATGTTTTTGTTACAATTTTTTGCTTCTTCCAAATTTGTCATTGTAATAGCTTTTGGTTTTAGTTTTTTTTGTAATTTCCCTTGCTCTGAGCCGTATATAAGCTGAGTCAAGGTCTGTAAAGAAAATCAATCACTTTTGCAATAAATTTTTTGGGAGAAGCTTTCAGCTCTCCTGCATTTTTCATTTTCTGCTTCTCGTTCCCTCATTTTCTTGGCACTTTTTGGGCAGCCAAACACCCTCTGAGGATGGCAACTCGGAGGATGAGCAGCTAAAACCCTTTCCTCCTTGAAGCAGAAGGCTGCTTTGGGTCACGAGGATCACGAAAGTGGCTGTTGGTTCTCTGTTTTTTATGAGTTTTATTGGCATTTATGTTCCTATTTCGCTATAAGGTTAGAACTCCTTTGATGTGCCTTCATTGATCAGTGGCAGCGTCTTTTAGGGTTCGGTGGATGCTTGTGCTAGATCCGCTGAGATTCATTAATAGCTTTTTGTTGTCCTTTGTGTGAGGTAGATCGAGGAAGCACGTTTTCAGCATGCGAGAGCATTAATGCTTTCGATAAATCTTCATTTTCAAAGGAAAATCCATGATTTAGTTTTTAAAGTTAAATGAGACCGGTTGAAATGACTATAGGTCATCTCCCCAATGAGAAGCTGGACTCGAGAACCCCTCAGTGAACTTTAGAACCCAAATCCAGTAACTGGCACTAAGAGACTTCTTTACATTTATTTTATTTAAATTTAGGTTTTTTTTTTTTTTTTTTTTTTTTTTTTTTTTTTTGCAACCATTACACCCCTGTTTTACAAAATCCCCAAATCAGTGAATTCACCATTTGGCCTTCCTTTGTCAAATCGTTTAATACGAAGAAAACCCATCTTTGTGTTTGAACCTAGAGCCACTATACTGCAGTAGCTTTGCTACAGCAGTAGGAGGAATTTAGGTTATAAATTTTGTTTATTTCGGTCGCCTGCGCCCAGCGCAGTCAATGGGTACTCCACTTGTTGTGGTGCCAATTCTTCCAACTCAAACTAAGGATTTCATGGTGGGTCTCCAAGAATGGGCTGCGATTCACCAAGAATGTGTTTAGTGATTGCAAATTCTTCCAATAAAAAAAAAAAACCCATAAACAGGGTCTAAGAAGAAGCACCAGTATAGAAATCGAAAAAATTTAATCTGAGTTTCTTAGAGTTGTTTATTTGCAAATTCTAAATACATTTGGTATTTGCAAATTCTTTTCTTTTCAAAAAAAAAAAAAAAACTCTAGAAACAGGGTTTGAGAAGAAGAACCAGTACATAAATCGAAGAACTTGAATCCCTATTTCTTAATCTCAAATATATAAATTCATCAGTTTAAATTCAAGTAAAATTTCAATGTTATGGTCACAGCCTCACAAGGCTGCTAGAAATTATGGAATAATTTGTTGGGTAGAAGAATTTCATGGGGATGATGTTATTTAGTTAATTTGGAGTTAATAGGAGAAAATTGAACAATAAGAGGCACGAGGGCCTTGGAAGCTCTGGTGAGCTTAGGCCATAGTTCGGGGTCGACGGTCAACGAGGCGTGATGACTCTCCGGTGCATGCAGGCACTCGTTCGAGTTCAAGCCCGATTCATGGCTCAGTCTGTGAACATCTCCTCATAGAAGAAATTACCAGACCATCTTCAAAACCTGCCCGATCCCATCAAGCACACGGAGAAGAAGAAAAGTTTTTTAAAATTGATTTTTTAAGAAAAAAATTGAAAATTTTGGTGGCGAATTAAATAGTAACACGTGGAGAGAGATGGTGGGGTCAAATTGATTTTTTTCAATAAAATTTTTTGAAGTCATTTACATAATGACACATGACATGTTTAATCAGCTAAGCCAGTCGCTACGAGTTGCAAACCATTTGGATACGGGACCCCTAAATGTGAGATTATTCCTAGTTAAACCATAAATTGAGACTAATTAAAGAAGATCGGTTAAATTATGGATTATTCTGTCAATTACCCTTATTTTTTAATAAATATAAAAAATGTAAACTTTATTTTATTTAAGACAACTTCAAATAAACTATTGATAAAATGAAATTCATTGCCAAGCTCATGATTCAAAACTTATTTAAGAATATATGACTCTTATAATCATCATACCTTCTAAACAAACGTCCGTAAGTAAGACATGCAAATGGTTCTATAATAATATTAATAATTGACTAAAATAAGTCTTGCTTATACCATTATTATTTTAATAGACTAAAATGAAACTGGTAGTTGTGCTCGATCTCAAGAAGATTAGGGCTCTTAGCCTGAATTTGTGAGAAATTAGGCCACCTAATATTGGGTCTTCTATACTTTATTGAACCTTTACTAAATTTATTTTACTATGAAAATAAAATCCATATTAAACAAAAATCAACGTTTGAGATTCATTGATGACACTAGTAACTTTTAAAATTAACTTACAACTTAACTAATGATCTGATCAATACCAAAGTCACAAAAGCATAAATTGAAAGCAAATGGACATACCATGCATGAACTAAAAGTTAATAAACATGAAATCACTTATATGATTTAAAAGACATTCAATATAACCAAAATAATTTTTTTTTTTTTTGTGTTTTATTGAAATTCAAAATTTATAAGGAGTTCAACAGTATTCAACATGAAAAGTCTATTTTAATTGAAACTATAAGAATGCATAATTTATTTAATAATTCGTATGGACTAAAATGAAATTGTTTAAAGTTTTTTTTTTTAAAATGCAAAAAGAAGTTAACTAATAGACTAAATTGAAACTGGTAGTTATAGTTGGGCTCAGATTATTTTGGACCCCTTAGCTCCGATTTTTTGAGAAATTGGACCACTTAATATTGGGCCTTCTACACTTTGTCGCCAATTGCGAATTTATTTTACTAATTAATGAATCTAAAACATTGAATTTTGTTTAACATGAATTTTATTTGCCTAGTAAATAAAATGGAAAATAGGGATGTGATGTAAATGATAAATGTAAATTGTGAATGTAAATGATAAATAATAAAAAAAATTGTGCATACATTTTTACACATTTTCATTTATTAGTAAAATTGCACAGTAATGGCACGTGCTATGCACATCACTAAAATTAATTTTAACCATAAAATGTGTAGATCCCCTTATCATTCGAGTATTTTTTATTTTTTTTCCGTCATTTGGGTAGCTAGTGGGCTAGCCTTTAAAATCCCTATTTAAACTTCTTGCTTTTGACACTTGGAAGAATAAGATGACCTTGATATTAGGGCATCTTTTTTGGAATGGTATAAATGGAAAGGGGGTGGTTTTTTTGTGGAGGAGCTAGAGGTGGCAATTTGGGCGAGTGGGTGGGGCACATGTTGAAATTTAGGTAAAATTGGGTTGGAGTGGAGTCTAATTTACCTTTGGGCTACCATTTTACTAGCCCTGACCCAGCTATCTTATTAGGCGACCAGGCTAGCGGGCCCAGCCAGGACCTATGTGTACCCAAAAAAGAAATGTTAAAATTCTTTTATTCTTTTATTCCATAAATCACTTCCCTTCTTTGTTTTTTTTTTTTTTTCATTTTAGTCTTATTTGCATTCCTAGGAACAATCTCGACAAGCCTATAAAAAAAAAGCATAAAAACTTCAACAGGTAGGATATAAATGAGGGATGTGCACATATTATTATCCTAGAAGTAAAAGAACCCCATTGCAATAAAAATAGACCCAAAACAACAACATTTTACAAAGCTATGTTATGGGCTCTAATAACATTTCCACACTGCATTTCAAATTTGCAAGGAAGGAAACAGGAAAGGAGATTTATGAAATAAGCCATTGATTGCATTTCAAGCATAATATACATTTGAAATATTAAGAACCGATATGAAACACTACTCACGGTGCATTACATTTAAAATCGATTTAATATAAAATCAAGAAAATTCCAAGGAAGAAAAAAACAATGAACCTACACTTCACTGCTAGATCAATCCTCAAACGTATTGCTTCTAGATTTAAATCTATTGTGACCATAAAGTAGCAAAGAAAATAAAGAAGGTAAAGTTGCCTATTCAGAGAGCTAGAAGCGCTGATGATTATTTTGATCACCAGCTTCGATATGAGGGCTCCACTTAATGTAGAAGAAAAACAAATCAAAATCGGAACTATTATCAAAACGACACTGTTTCAATCAACAATAAAGATGCAGTTATCCAAATAAGATAACTCAGTCTACTCATACAACTTCTCCTACGGGTTCAATCCTTCATTCCCTCACAAAAAAAAAAAAAAAAAAAAAAAGCCCAGTGAGCGAAGAGCATTACCCGACAGATAGAGGCGAACAAGGTTGTGAATATCTAGGCTAATGATTCCCTCATGGAAGTGAGACACGGAGCTGGTAGAGAAAAGGAGAATCGCCCTTGAGGAGCTGGAGGACGAACTACAGCTTATGACGGTCAGTGAGAGAAAGACATGAGAATCTTTTTGGCTTTGCAAAAGGAAATTAGGGTTTGAGACATGGGTTTTTATTTATTGTAGCGTGTTAACTAAAATGCAGCGTTTGGATGTAAGGGCAAGTTTTTTTTTTTTTTTTAAAAATGGCAACGAGACTGCGAGCCGAATCTTGATTGACTGACGAGATCAATGGGACCGGGCCACTAAATTTAGAGCCCGGTCTGACTTTAATTTGGGTTCAACCAGGCAGACTCAAATTGCCAACTCTAGGAGGAGCCGCATAAAGAGAGTTAGAGGGGCTTTTTAGACATTTAGTATAAAAAAAAAATTCATCAAATAAAAAATGTTTAGAAATATTCCTAAATCTAGTATAGTTTTTGACATGTGGATTTAAAAGTGTCTTTTGAAGAGACACTTTCTACATTGAAAAGACACTTTCTCCAATTATAAATTTTTTTAATGTAAGCTGAAAGTGTCATTTAAAGATACGCCTTCATAATTTAAAAATTTTTGAATCTACATTGAAAGTGTTTTTTTGAAGAGACACCTTTATAATTTTGAACATTTTGAATTTAGACTAAAAGTGCCTCTTCAAGAGACTTTCTAAATTATTGAAATGTTATACCGAAAGTGTCTTTTGAAGAAACACTTTCATAATTTTAAAATTTTTGAATTTATATTGAAAGTGTCTTTTAAAGAGTCACTTTCTAAAAATTCGAAAAATTGAAAGTATCTCTTGAAGAGACACCTTTTAAATATCTTTTCTCTTAGCTTTTTTACTATCAAAACCCAAATTTTGAAGCTTTATCTGGAGAAAACTACACTATAGTTAAGATTAGTTTTGAGGTTGCTATGAGTGGCTAATTTCTCCCTAGGGCTGGTTGTTGAAATTGGTGGTTGGCTTATGGATTTTATTGAACAATTTTTGTGAATCTATACTTGTCTTTGAGTTATATGTATGGTTCATTGATTTTCGGGTTTTATCGAATTGTTGTATGCTAGAGGGTGAAGTTGAGACCTAGAGCTCAAGGGGTTCCAGAGTGATAGCTAGAAGTATCCCCTTAGGAATTGATTTTTACCTCTAATGTTTCACAATTGTTAAAATCGCTTTAACTTAATCAAAGAGATCTAGGAAACTAGGAATGCCTAGTATTAGGTGGATTTCATTAAGAGGGACATCATTCGACCTTATGTGAAGATCGTAAGGACTGGAAGGTGATCGATTAGAACATAACCAGGGTAATTCTATTGCATGGGCCGAAAGAAGACCAATAGGATTCCCAAGGACTGTTTTGCCTAAGGACAAGTATCACATTGTTTGACATAGAAGGACTGAAAGGAGAATAGGGATTAGGTGTGAGAAATTGAAGAGAGACCATGGCTTGTAAACCTCATAAAGGAGTTTCTTGGGTAACGAGAGAATTTATTCACTAATTGGTATTTTTGGTTATAAGTCATAAACACATAAATGGAGACAACTAGCCTTAGTGTTAGTCATTAAATTTTTCTCTCATTTCACTCCAAGCATTTACTAATTGTCAAGGATTATTTTTAGTTTAATTTAGGTTTAATTTTAGTTAATCATTATCCCAATCAATCGCTTCGCTTAGATATTGAAATTCTTTAGTAGTCGGGGTACTTAATCCCCATTTAAACTAATTTTTCCCTATTGGTTCGATACTTGAGGTTTATAATTTGAAAGCCACTATATTACTTGTGATCCTACACTTGCGGATTTGGTTGTTTTTATTCAAAATTTTATATTCATGCAAATAACCGAACACTAAGCTAATCCTAAACAAACAAAAAAATAAAATTAAAAAAAGAAACAAACAACAAACAACAAAAAGAAAGTAATGCAACAAGGGATGACAATAGAACCCTTTCACCCCCTTCCCCCTTTCGTTCTCATGTCTAAACCCTAATCTCTTCGTGTTTTTAAAATACATATCGTATGAGGAGGAAGTTTGATTGAAGTATTTGATTGTTGAGAAACCTTAGAATGGAAAAAGGAAATATAGAGTCATTGTAAGGAAATACAGAGCCATTGAAGATGCAGTTCGCCTATGGAAAAAAGAAAAGCTATGACAAGTCTTTTGTTAGTTTTTTTTGCCAGATTTCGTTTTCTCATGATGATTAAGAGTGCCCTATTATGTATCTTGTTGAATTGGAGAATAATCTTTTAGGTTAGATATCAATAATTGTTTGTATGACTGATGAGAGACATGTGAAATGTGGTGGAAACCTTTAGGTTCGAACTTAGTGAAATTGGGGGTACGACCTTAGTGAGCATTTGGTACGAATTTAATGAATCTTAGGTACAACCTTAGTGATGCTTAGGTACAACCTTAGTGAACCTTAGGTACAACATTAAGGAAGTTGAGGACCAACCTTAGTGAAGCTAAAGGTATAACCTTAGTTACGTTGAGGTATAGCATGCGGAACATGGAGTGCAAACATTAGTGATGTTGAGAACCCTGACCTTAGTGATGCTAAAGGTACAACCTTAGTGAAGTTTAAATTGGAGCCTTGAGTAGAGTTGATGTATGATCTTAATGAGGTAGGTACAACCTTAATGAACCTTAGGTACAATATTAGTGCATTTGAAGAACAACCTTAATGAAGCTAAAGATACTGACCATAGTTAGGGTGCAACCTTAGTAAAAATAAGGTACAACCATAGTTAAGTTGAGGTGCAACCTTAGTAAAAATAAGGTACAACCTTAATGAACCTTAGGTACAACATTAGTGAAGTTGAGGAACAATCTTAGTAAAGCTGAAGGTACAATCTTAGTTAAGTTAAGATAAGACTTTAGTGAAGTTGAAGTACAACCTTAGTGAAGGTAAGGCACAACCCTAATGAACCTTAGGTACAATGTTAGTGTAGTTGAGGAACAACTTTAGTAAAGCTAAAGATATAACTTTAGTAAAGTTGAGGTACGATCTTAGTGAATATCTTGTTATTTCATTTATCCCCATAAACACTGCAAATGGGAGGTGAAAAATGATGTATTTTTAACATTAAACACTCCTAATGGGAGGTGAAATTATATTTTTAAACATGAAAGCATCAAGTGGTGAATAGAACTTATGGGATGCGTTGAAATTAGCTGATTATTAGGCAACAAGTTAAAGAAATATGAAAGCATGTTACAATTTTTGTGGTTGGTAGAATGTGTAGTTTTTCCTACTTCGGTAGCAAAAATATATCCATTCCAATTTTTCATTCAAAAAATAGAAATTAATTAATAAACACTTAGTGAAGCAAAGTACAACCTTAGCAAAGTGGACAAACAACCTTAGCAAAGGTAAGGTACAACATTAGTGAAGTTGAGGAATGACCTTAGCGAAGTTAAGGTACAACCTTAATAAAGTTGAGGAATGGCCTTAGTGAAGCTAAGGTACAACATGTAGTTTACTAATTTGTTGGCAAAAAATATATCAATTCCCAATTTTTTTTTCATTATAAAAATAGAAATAAGTTAATAAAACATTTTAAAATATTTTACATAAATAATTTCTCTTCACGATATTAAAAAATGGAATAAAAATTAAACATACATAACAAGCAATGTTCATAATCCACCAAATACTATCAATATTCATAAAACAACAATTATCAGTAATAATCCATGTTTGATTTCATCTTAGAAACATGATAAAGTATATCCACTAATTCTTCCTTCATTGTTAAGATTTGCTTCTTATAATCCATAAAGAGTGTTACTCCATCATAAGAGGGTCAAAATAATTTGAGCATCTGCTCCTCCAGCATTCATATTTTCACATTTGTTCAAATACTGAAAAAATAACACAACACATATTAGTACCTTCAAGACCAACCAGGGAAATTATGATTTGAAAATATGAATATTGATATTCAATAGATCTTTACCCTATGAAGTAATCAACTACATAATCAAACAATATTAGCATATCAATGCTTAAGAAATAAAACTAAACCAAAACTGCCACCAATACCAATAAGTCTTATATCGGTCATATGGAGCCACTTGCACACCTAGAACACAATCAATTTGGGTTTGAGATAATTTGAATATCAATTGCAGTAATTGAACATGCTTTCTTTTATACTTACATAATGAGACTTATGTCAACAATCAAGCAACCCTGTCAAGAATTTTTCTTTAGCAACATGGCCTTCATCCATAATCAAATTATGAACCAATTGTATTCTATACAATTGGGTTTTATCCTACACGAAGACAGTACATTAATTATGTAGAAAATCTAAAGTGACTAATTAATAACAATGATTTAGTTTGCATCTGCAATTGCTTATGTTAGGGTGGAACCATTCCGATATTCCATAAATTTTATCGTAAACACACCACAATCAAACTTATAGTGAGAATGATGCATTTCCATTAATGAGATCAATAGCTAAGAACAAAGAAAAAATAAAATTAAAAGGGAAAAACTTCTAAATAATGCTAGTCTATTACCAATTACTATGTTGCACTATGTCGGGTTGCACATGTTCAAACTTTGATACATCGACATTCATATAGAGACCAAATACATGTAGAGCCTTAGAAATTGACAATGATAATCTCCTTGATACGTCATTGATCCTGTTTTGACGTTTAATGACAAAGATGATAATATATCTACTATTTTGCGTAGCAATATTCCCAACATGAACATGCAGTGAATTCGCTATCATAAACGAGGAAAAACAACTATTGAAATAAAAAAATAAAAAATTATTTTCTTCTCTCACAAACACATGCCCATAAATGTATAATTTTCATTAAAATCTATAAATATACAATCATCCTCTACCATATTTTTCATACCTTATCACATTTTGAGTTATCAAATGTGAGTATCCGAGGATTTAAAAACATGTTACATTTATTAATCAATTCACTTTTTACGCCTTGTTGGGAATCTTGGCCAACACAATCTTTAATTAATTTGGGACACATAATTATTAATAAAAATAATATCATTCAAAATCGGTAAAAACATTTATAATATGATTCTTATCGAGAAAGAAGGATCAAAATAATAAGCATGTGGTGGGTCTTCTTGTTTTCTGTTAGGCATGCGACAAAATGCTATGATAACCTATAATACACGTAAAAAAATAGTCATGTTAGAATAATATGCATATTTAAATATGATAAATGGCATAACTACATGATCAAAGTCATACTTTATTTTAGAAATGAAATATACCACATAATTTATCTAATTTTGACCCCTTCAAACAGTTTGATTATTTCCTTGTAATGTACATCCCACATATTTCACAAAAACACCTCATGTAACAATAATAAAAATGAGTTACACATATTTTGATGTGGGCTATTAAAAAGAAAGCGACTAAACCATTGAAAATAATAAATCATGTATTTTTCATCACGTGCATTGTTGAAGGCTACATTAGCAACCATCCTCTCTTGATGTGTGATTTTTGTGAATAGTTTCATGCATTGATGGATGAAAAGTGATTTGCATGTGATAGCATGCTTAACTAGTCTTTATGCTCCCCGCTTAAACATTTCAATGTAACATATTGTTTTACAATCTTTGTTTTAATTTTTTCTTTAACATTTCTTTCCTCAAATTTTGATGTTTTTTATTTATCAAGTGAATAAACCATGTTGTTGCCATATGACAATGATACAATGTATCTCTCAATAATTGATTGTGTTTCCAATTCACTTTGAACAACAATAGGAGTGTTAATAGAATCTTGAAAGTTCTCATCTCTTATATCTTTAAGGTGATTGGTTGCTTCATATCCTTGGTGAACAAATTGAGGAGATATGTATTTTCCGTGTCAGTATTTTGTTTATCATAATCACCTTCATCATGTCCTCTTATCCCATGGTCGTCTTCATATTGGATTGATTTGGGAACCCACCAGTTGAATCGAATTGTCTAACATATAGTGTCTCCATATTGTGCACTAATGAGGAAGCAATTCGCATAATTTGTTTCATATTATGAATTATAAATTAATATGGGAATAAACTAATTGATTGACAAGCAATAAAACCAGTTTAATTTTCACTAGTTTGTTAAAGTTAAGTGTAGCAAAAGTGATAATTTTAATTTTAATGGTCAATATCATAGAATGTAGTTTCTAACTGGAGCAGTCTTCATTTGAATCAGCATGACGCCGCAAAGTGCTTTAGATGATGGAATGTCTGTTGTTGCAGGTGCTTCAATTTCTGGTGGCACTTTATTAGGATTGATAGCCAATATATATAGTTATGAATCAGCAAGAATTAGTTTTTATTAGAGTTATTAGTAGAACTACCTATTCATCAATGAAACTTACTTCAATGTGACCATATTCCTTAAACATCTCTATCTCAGATTCCAAGAGTCTTTTGATGAGGTC
Organism: Tetrastigma voinierianum; assembly: GCA_016808115.1. Taxonomy (NCBI): domain Eukaryota; kingdom Viridiplantae; phylum Streptophyta; class Magnoliopsida; order Vitales; family Vitaceae; genus Tetrastigma; species Tetrastigma voinierianum. Next base: position 56,699 of record JAEQBH010003809.1, read on the forward strand.
ATTTATCCAAATTGAACATAATGGTATTGTCTACTCCATCCCAAATGCTATCCCATAAATCATGCAACCCTTATGATTTGAATTTGCGCGTTGCATATGAGAAAATGATGAATTTTTTCACCATCCCTAATAGGTACATTTCTTATTAGGTAACCTCTATAATTGGATAAGTTCTTATAATTTCCTAGAAGTAGCTTCTTATTATGAATGACTCCAATTTTTCTTGTCTATATGAAGGAATGCCCATGATCATAGAAACAGCTTAGGAGTGACCTCATATGATCTACCATTTGCCATATTTATCCAACGGTAGACAATGTCATAATTAGAAATGATCCATTGGCATACTTGTAAGGTTATCCTCTATAATTGATAAGTTGTATAATCTCCTAGAAGTAGCTCTCATATTATGAATGTCGACGTTTTGTCCAGATGAAGGAATGCCCATGATCATAGAAACATCTTCAGGAGTGACATCATATGATCTACTATTTACCATATTTATCCAATGGTAGACAATGTCATAATTAGAAATGATCCATTGGCATACTTGTAAGGTTATCCTCTATAATTAATAGAGTTGTATAATCTCCTATTGTAAAATCCGAGAAAATTCTAATTTTATGAAAAAGGGTAAAATGGTAATTTCGGTCAAAATCCGAAATTTTTCTAGATCTCGGATGATGAAACGGACTTCACCGTTGGAACTGTCTCGTGAAATCTAACTACCACCGCCAAATTTCGCTGTACCCGAGACAATCGGGATTGCCTCATGTTTTTCTCGGCGCATCGGAAATGCACATGACACTTCAAAATATTGTGAGTGGCTCAAGAGGTGCCATATGTCGTGTGTCAGTCAAACAATGCAGAAAAACCAGCAAACATAAAGGACATGCAGCACCATGTCATCAGGCCAAATCCTACTGCACTTGACAAGCAGGATAGCAAACCAAGTCAATCCACGGTGTCGGGACATGCGGCGATAAAGAGACAAGTCTCGATCCCAACTCGACCTAACCTGGACGACGTGTTAGAGTAAAAACATGTGGTAGTGCGGGAGCAGGGAAAAGAGAGAAGAGTTTGTAGGAGAAGCCTCACCCTCTCTAGATTTCGTGCGATCGACCGGGTCTAACCCGACGAGACAAAAGAGGTAAAGTTGATCCCCACTGCAAGAGCTACGTGTGGGCACCGATTTTGGGGAGTTTCAACAAACTCCGAGAGGTAGGGGTTTTCTCCTACTTGAGTTATTCTTTGGCTAAGAGCCATTTTAATGGTTAGGGATGTGCTCAGGCCGTAATGACCGCTCATTCGAGCTCCAAAAACTCTGACCGAAAGTAAGGAAAACCTGGGGAGGGTTTCGACGCCTCAAACCGACCGCTGACCCGCATATGCGTCGCCGTGGAGCTGATATGTTATTACTATGATTTGAATAACATGTTGTGTTGTAGGCGTGATGCCTTGGGCAGCTCCAAGATGGACTACCGAATTGTTTATTAGCCCATATGAGCTAATTTTGGTGTTATTATTATGAATGAATAACATGTTGTTCATGTATGATTTTCGTTAATATATGCATGCTTGATATATTAACATGTATTATCACAATGACATATGTTGCATTTCATATGCAATCAAGCAACTGTAATAGTAGGTACGAGTGCATGACATGAAAAACACGGTCATTAAATGAATTACGGGAAGATTTTCAAGAATCGCTTCGAGAGTTGTCCAAGCAACGCTTAATTCCCCGAGGATGACCCATGTCTGCTTCGCAGGATTATCCAACAATTCACCTCGAGGGTCATTCAATAGAATTTTATCGAAACTCGGTATTATGTTTTCAAGAACAAAAACCTTTTGTTTTGAAAACATTGTTTTCTCACACTTGGTTTAGGCATGCGTGAGGGAGTCAGTGAGGGCTCGAGATGTGGGAATGGGTGTTTCGCATTTTCATCCATAACATATAGACATTCGAGTAGGAATCATGAATTCACTTGAATGTGTGTGTTTATATATTGCATGAGCACTTAAAGGGGAGTAATCCATAGGAGATTATCACTACTCGGGCATCGCTTCACCCCGTCGGATCTCCCTTTCAAGTGCCAGGAGGCTAGTGGGAAGATGACGCTCCCAGAGGCCTGGGATTACGGGCCAGCCAACTCGTGGCCTTGATTCATGTTCTCAGGTATATATTAGAACGAATTAGTATTAATATATGTTTTGTATTAAAAGTGATGTAATAACTCTTGAATTTATAGAAATGTATGGTTTTGTGACTGTATGGATGAGTATGTATGATGGGCCCTATGGGCTCATTTTTCTATGTAAAGGACTCATGATATGAGACACACAGGTTTCCGTAGGTTGACGATGGTCAACGGGACCCCCAGGGTTTGGGGCGTCACACCTATAAGTAGCTTTCCTATTATGAATGACGTTGTTTTTTCCAGATGAAGGAATGTCCATGATTATAGAAACATCTTTAGAAATGATTCATTGGCATAATTCATGTCGTAGTTTCAAAGCATGCAAGCATCAGACAATCCACCAAAGCCCATCTCTACAATTGCATCTTTTCGCGCTAACAACGTCGCCATAAATTTTTTTCATGAGCATCTAGATCGTGGTATCTTATCCTACATGGATAAAAACATTTAGAATAAGTTATAAATTGTCAGAGAAAACAAGATTAAATTACGCCACAATGCATAGCGGGAATGTTAAAAAAGAAAATTTTATGGGATATTGCATGAATAAGTTAGAACAAATACAAGCTAAGTGGAAAATGCATAAGCAAATGAGAGTAGCAAGGTTGATAGCTTTAATAAGAATCAAGTCACCACATCCATCATACAAAAATACATAGGACCTAAGTTAATAAAACAATTCCAAACAGGCTGCAATCAATCCAAAACATACGATATAAATCATTAATACATTTAAGTTAATGGATTTTTGCAAGTTTTCCTATTGTGATTGAAGCTGAATTTGAACTCGAGCAATAATATAATGTTTCTCCGATCCCGAATCAGGTTCAACACGCTTCTTCCTCGGGTCTCAAAGGTCGTTGGAATGGAGGTTGTAAAGAGAAAAAAAGTTTCCCAGTTAAGTCATGCATTACACCATCAACATTTACACCTAGCATGTCATGAGTCTCTATACCGCGGAAAGAACCCGAGTATATCAACTGTTGCTTAGGAAATTTGTACCATTTATAAAAAAAATCATCAACATTTTGCCCAATTAATAATATGATTGCACTTTCATGATCACAAGGAATTCCCACCATTTGTCATTCCCTACATGTACAACTACGATTGAACAATTCAACATTTACAAATGCCTTCCTAGTAGAAATAGTAAAGAACCCATTCATGAATTGACTAATTGGAAGTGCTTCCCCCTTAGCAATATTAGTCATCACCTTCTCTTCAATCTTTGGCCTATGCACCCTTTCCAATTGTTTGACTCTTCTTTATGCTTAACTAGCAGGGCACCCAACTTAAGCATGTGTTCCATTATGAAGCTACAAATGGATTGATGTCGCTAATTTTTTACCCATGCATTAAATGACTCCGCAAGTTTGGTAGTCATTTTGTCCCATCTTTGTTTTGGGAGCTTTGGCATGACCCAATGTTAAAATGCACTTTCTTCTACTCATGTGGCTAAAACTTGATTATAATTTCGTAGTTCATACATGCAAACATTGTAATCTGACTCTACCCTTGCATAAGCGATACTATCTAGCCATTTAAGTGCACTTTCTTTACCCTTGTTTCCTCTAGTGTTATGCCTAGTAAGAAAAGTACAAAGATTCTCCTTTAAGCAATGATAACAATAGGCATGATTTTCAGCTCTAAAATCTCAGGGACACTTTGTAATAGGGCAGGATGCCTATAAAAAATAATCACAACTTTTCTATTTCCAACAACTTTCTCCAGATTTTGTAAAAACCATGACCAATCTTCATAATTCTCTAACCCTACAACCCAAAATGCAAGTGGGAACATGGAGTCCCATCATATACGCTAGCTAAAAATAATGCACCACCATAAGGACCATTCATGTGGGATGAATCAATATATATGATAAGGCAACATCCCATTGAAAAACCTTGAATTGAAATTGAATGCGGCGTGAATAGGCGTTGGAAATTTCCATCGCTCGAATGTTTCAACTCCTTGATGTTCTCGATTTGTTTGGATGACTCTCACACATCCAAGGCAAGATCATATATTATCTCTTTTTCTTTCTCCTTCATTTGACAAGCTTGACTATAAGTCAATTGCATTCCATGTTGCCTTACAAAGTCTTTACAAATTTGTCTAGGTTGATATTCAGGAGTGGACCGAATAACATGATCAATTACCAAAGAGGCACGAGTCGATTTAACCAAAGGTTGGAAAGAGGCAACATCTTCTAAACTATGGTTATAACAATTTCGAAAAGTATGAACTTGAACCACATTAGATGACCCAATTGTACAACATTTGATTTTCCATGGGCATTCAACAACTATACAAAGCACGATCATTAAAAGAATATCGAAATCGCCTAGCTAAAGACATCATATACACAGCATCTCGAAAATCTAAAGTATTAGAGAAGGTATGACCACAACCCATAATCACATTTTCAAACCACATAAACTAAAGTTCACTAAAATTTGATTCCGCACATCTTCGGGAAAAACCTAATGAATCAAATGCGATAGACTCATTAGAGATATCCATATGAATTGCCACATTGGCATCAACAAGAGATGTAACTAGAGGTGAAGAATTAGAGGAAAAAATAGGCGTTGGGGGATTGCCAAAAAGTGAAAAAAAAAGAGTCAAACATGAAGAACCTTGTACAAGTGAAATACTAACAACATAAGAAACTAAGGGTATATGATATTTACATTGTCGATTGACCCGCTATCTCTTCATAAGTAGATACATATACCACAGTAATCCCGATCATTGTATTGTATCCTTGATATCGATGCAGCATCATCTAATGGTACTAAATATGATGGATCAAGTGGAGTCTAATGAAGCAATTTTATTGAAAAAGAGTGCAGATAATATCAACACACTATAAACGATGCATACAAATTTAGCATGAGACATATTACGATTAACATCAATTGATTCATGATTACCACCACTATATTTGGCTGATCCATCAGGACTCGTAACCCATTCACCTCTTTCATGAATGTAGCAAAACATGTCTTCATCCATCATATCTTTAGTTACAAATATTTGAATAAAATTAATATAAAACTCAATAAGTTAATCATAAAATAAGGAAAAAATTAATGAGTAGAGTAAATCATCATGATGGGAACTGTATCTAAGTAGTTTTCAATCAAGGGAATCCTAATCTTGAAGATAGAAATGTTTAATACACTTAGGCAAATTTTATTGCTTGCAAACTTTAAGGATTTGCCATTTTGGAAAAAATTTTGGCCTTCATTGGCAAAAATCATCACTACATAACCCATTTTCTACAAGTTTTATGCCAAAAGATAGTTTCAAATGAAAGCACCCAAATACATGAATAAAGTAGTTATGCCAAAAAAATGTCCATGAACCCTACGGTAAAGGGAGAGCATGAAATTAACATAATTAATTCATCAAAGAACAACATAAAGTAGGCCAAGAATGTTTCATAATATGATCTTGTTTGTATCAGAATCACAACTTTTCCAAGTCAATCACCAATGGCTCAAGAGATTAATACATGGATGATTTTTTAAAATTAATACCAAATATTGTATGAACATATATAAATATAATATAACAAAAAATTTGTATGTAAAAATTTTTTAGCTAAAATATCAGAGTATGTTAGCTGACATATGGAGTCATAAAAATAAGGAAGAATAAGGAAAAGAGGTGAAACAAAGCTGGATTGGATGTGATAGGTTATCATTCTATTTTCATCGGATTCTAATTCCATCTGACAGATGCTATTCAGGTTGCTTCATTGTACAAACGAGATATAAAAATCCAAAAAAAAAAAAAAAAAAAAAAGGAAACAAAAAAAACAAAATTTCGGTATAAAAATGCAAGCACAAATATAAAATTGAAGAAAACAAGAATCCTAACCAATAGGGAAAAATAAAAAATCACAACCCACAAAAAAAATCTAGAAAGAAAAAATTCTTAAATTTTATAATATCAATTTCAAAGGATAATGTTTTACCTTTATTTTAGTCTTCAATGGGTGAGATGGGAGATGACGCCAATGAAATCAAAACAAAGAAGACCAAGGTTGCTTGAGAGACAAGGAGAAGCAAGTTCTTACCTTAATTTGTTTCGGCTTTCAAGGGTAGGTGCGGAACAATGCCGAGGGAACCAAATCAATTGGAAGCCTAGGTTGTGTTTTTCTTGTTAAGGGCTATGAAACTCCATTCTTAGGATTTCTTATTTGTTTCTTTATCTTCCTTCCATTAGTGTTCCAAAAAAGCAAATAGAGATTGGGACTTTGGAGAGAGAAGAAGGAAGGGTGTATGAAGGTTTCTTGTGTTTTTTTTGATTGTTTAGGATTAGCTTAGGTGACATGGGCTGATTCGCTCAAAGGTATTTTTTGTCAGAATATACACTCAACACATAATGTGACACATAATATTTTTGCAAATAAACATATTGTTATTGGGTTATTAAGAATTTAGTTCTAAAGGTCTCAATATTCCTAAATTGGTAGCCCATATCCTACTTTTCCCTTTAATTTTTCTCTAATTTTTTATTATCAACTTTCAATTTGTCTTTGCTTCTTGGTTGTCTGAATTTAAGGAATTTGGATGTTCTCTTGTGAATGTGGGTAGCATCTCGGCTTATAATTCTTTGTTGTGCATGGCATGGCTAGAGAGAATTTGGATTTGAAGTTTTCAGGTTGTGGGTTTGATAAAATTCCTTTTTTGTGGGGTATGGCTAGAGAGAGAAATTGGTGATGAATTTTGTTTATTGTGGGTTTGATTGAAGAGAAAAGTGTGGGATTGGTTAGAGAAAGAAGCTTTTAATTAGGGGAACTTGTGTTTTAGGTAAGGAACATGGAAATAATAATAAAGTGGGTTTGAAGATTTTAAAATACGTGGTTTAGACCATGTCCGAAAAAATAATTTTTGTTTTGGTCAAAAAGTAATGATCGCAAACAAAAATCCCCAAATAACCCCTCTAGTACATATTACTCAAATATTGAAAAAAAGAAAAATACAAATATACCAAGATCTCCTTCCTCCTATCAAAGACGCCATTTGAGGTCATTGTAGCGAAGCAAGGTTCCTCCCAATAGCCCCTTCGAAGCATATGTACATAAGCTATGAATCATAGAGGGTATTTTCCAAAACCCTAACATCTTCTTCCTACATTCGAGAAACGCCCCACTTGATATTTCTATGGGAAGAAAGCTTTCTCCCATCGACCCCTTTTTTGTTCTTTCCTCTACGGAGTAGCGATTAACCAATATTGTAAGGAAAAGTTTTTAATATATGTTTCACTTTGTATTTGATATGATATTTTGAGTTTTAACATATGTGGTGTTCCATATAAATCAAAATAGTGGAGATGAAATTGATACTTTTATCTTCTGTTGTAGAGTAATGTGTAATGGAAATGAGTATCGCCCCTAAATATAATGTACTACCATAACATATGGCATACTGGATGAGCAAACTTGTTTTCACAATTGGTACTATCATAACATACTAGGTAGAGGTGGGAAACGGGCTAGCCCGGCCCACTCGAATCACGGGTTAAAATTGGTCAGACCATTTTGATCAATTTTTATTCGAGACAAATCTTAGCGAAGCCAGACGACCTATATGGGCTCTGGGCTAAAACACTAAAATACTAAAACATGGCAAAAGTTTGTTTTCCAAGGCTTGAAGATAAACATTGAAACCATTTCATCAATTCGTCACAAGGATTGTGACTTGGATAGATGAGATTTCAACACCCAAACTAACAAAAAGGAAAATGAGCTAATTTTAGGGAAACAATGCAATGGGGTTGGGGTCCACTTTTGTACAAAAATAAATTCAGCACAAGTGGTGGAGTTGGAAATAGGCTAACCCACCCTTATGCCTAGATGCATTACATAAATTTACACTTTCACACATCCATTACTTCATTAATCGGACAAGGTTCTGTTAAATGACCAACTCTCCCTAAGCTGAAGCTTGGGATTTGGGTTTAATATGAATATCATGCTTCAACGCCTCTTCGCGTGCATACGGCCCCATACCCATGCGCGTGGAGAGCCAGTCCATTATGGACTCAAATAAACATGGGGATTAAATTGCAAGGAGAGGATTCGAACCCAGGACCTCCTGCCAAACCAAGCTCTGATACCATGTTAAATGACCAACTCTCCTAAAAGCTCAAGCTTGTAGGATTTGGATTTAATATGAATATCATGCTTCAACATACCATGTTAAATGACCAACTCTCCTAAAAGCTCAAGCTTGTAGGATTTGGATTTAATATGAATATCATGCTTCAACACCCTCCCTCACGTGCATACGACCCGTACCGTGCGTGGAGGCCGAGGAATCCATTATGGACTTTGAATAAACATGGGGATTAAATTGCAGAGGATTCAAACCCGGGGACCTCACATAGGCAGCTCGTGCCATGTTAAATGACTAACTCTCCTAAAAGCTCAAGCTTGTAGGATTTGGGTTTAATATGAATATCATGCTTCAACAGGTTCTGACTGAAGCCTTGTCTTTTTGGTAAACACACCCCCTTTACGTCTTTCTCTAATCAGAGGGAGCAAGTTATAAGAGTACCCACCCTTGCTCAATGTGCTCTCTCCCCTCTTCTTCAATTCTTTTACTCTATTCCTCATTTCTTTGTTGACCACCACCCTCCTAACCATCTTCTTAATCACCCTTCCTCGCCCTTGCTGTCGGCCTTTCGGTCTCGCGCAGTTCAAGTCCCTTAGTCATATAGTCACATTCAAAATCTCTGCTCTGTATAAAGAGGCCATGTAATCATAGACCCAAAATCCAAATACATATTATTTACAAATTAGTTTTGAGATCTTACTAGTGAATCGATGCCTTACAGAGCAAATAATGTGTTAACGCTTTGCACATGAAGAAGACGACAACACGTCGGGCTCAGTAATCGAGTAGTCTTCTGCGTGATTAGGTCAAAGTGGGAGTATATTTTTTTTTCTCTAGTATTGGAAATGATGAAAATGAAGGCCCGGGTTGGTGTTCTTATAGATTTTAGGCATACTTTTGGGGAAAAAATAAAATGGTAAATGGGCTAACATGCCTCGAATTCAATTGCCTGTAGGATTATTCGGCCCAAGTTCTATTCAGACCTTCATTTTTGCAGCTTAACTATCCTAAATTTCAATCCAACCCACTTTAACCCATCGGGTTCAACCCATATTCCCACCTCTAATACTAGAAGTACTACCATAACATATTGGGGTATTACCCGATACTGCCATTCCAATATGTACAATAGTTATTATTCCATTTTTATATTCTTGTAATGAGTTAGGCCATCAAATATGTCCACTAAGTATTCCATTATTAGATTGGTAAATAAATAAGATATAGTCTATCCCTCAAGAGTTAACCATATAAAGTACATAAGGGAATGTTTGGAGATCCTAAGTGTGTATTAGGTTGTGGTGGTCCTTTGTTGCGCCAAACACATAAAAAACTTGTCACCCCTAAGAATGTGTTATTGTGGGAAAGTTATGTAGATGACAAAGACCTTTGGTTAGTATCATTTTTTTGCAATAGATACTATCATAACATATTGGGTGTATTATCATGTATATCTGTATATAATGAAAAAATGCTACGAAAACCCTATGAATATATTCACTAACGTGTTATTCTATTGTTAGGTTGTAATTGTATAACAAGTGGTACATACCTAAAGTGAATTATATAAAGTGTATGGGATGAGGGACTGGAGATGTGCTGGAAGAAGGTTCAAATGGGAAACTTGTGCTTTAGGTTGTATTTCAAATAATGACATTGAAAATATTCTTTGTATATATAATTTCTTGCATATTCTTCATCCTATATGACACCTTTTAAAAAATGGTTATTTCACTTATTTCAAGCATCAAATCACTTATAGTTATACAAAAATTCTTATACCATATGCCATCTAAGACTTGAATAACAATTCCATAAGTGTTTATTAGTTGAACTTGTTATTAGTTGACCTATTATGTATGATTAACAATTATTACTTAACCATTTAGGAATTTAAAATGGCGACCTATTATGTCATATTTGTTGGTAAAAAAAAGAGTTTTTGACTTTTGGTTTGAATGCCAACAAAGAGTGTTATTCTATAAAGGTGGTGTATACAAAACTTATACTTATAGAGATGAAGCAATGATCATGGGTGCTATATCCACTAAGATAGAAGAGACCTGATGGACCTATTACATTTCTTCACTAACTCCAAGATATGGACATGAAGACAACTAATATATGCAAATAGTTCAAGTGCATTACTAATGTAACTTGTTTATCAATATTGTTAATTATTGTATGATATAAATTGTGACTTCACCACTGAAGCAATACATTTGTAATAGTTGAACAAGTTACATTGTGAATGGAATTGAATATTTTCTATAATATGTACTTATATCGCTTATTATTCAATTTTTTTTATCGTAAAATGTGTTTTATACATTTTTCTTTTCATTGTTGTGTGGTTCCATAGAAATCCAAACGGTGAAGATTCATTTCATAATTTTTGCTTCCATTTTGTATATTATTCATCATTTAGGTTGAATTTAGTCTACGATTGAAGAAAGTTGAAGTTAGATAAAATTTAGGTCATAATCTGCTTAGTATTGGTTTGTTACAGATACATGATATTCTTGAGGTTCTACCATAATATACTAGAGGTGCTACCTAGTACTACCATAATATACTGAAGGTATTATCAATACTACCATATTATACTGAAGTAACTACCGGTACTACCATGATATACTGAAGGTAATACTCGATATAGAGTTTCGAAGGCATTGTAATGTGTTTGATCAAGGGTGCTTTTGTTGTGTGGTCAAGTGGACGAACTTCTAGACATAGACCACATCCAAAAGGTACGTTTGGACACACTATTAGACGAATAATTTTATGATCAAACGTAATATATTATGGTATTACCTCCAATATATTATGGTAGTACCTCAATATATTATGGTAGAACCTCACGTATTTCATGAAATTGGGACCATTGCTCAAGTACATTATAACCTAAATTTCATCTAACCGACTTTCTTCAATGTGGGCTAAATTGAAGAGTAAATGATAAATAATACAAAATGAAACAAAGATTATGAAATAAATCTTCACCATTTGAGCTTCTATGGAATTTCAAATGGAAAGAAAAGTGTATAAAAACACATATTACGATAAAAAATAATAAACCTTGTAGTATATTATGGTAAATATTCCATTCAATTACAATGGTAGCTTGTTCAACTATTACAAAAAATGTATTACTTCATTGGTGGGGACTATTTATATTCTAAATAGTAAAAATAGTGATAAATGAGACTATCGACAGCGCATTTGAACTATGTTTGCCTAAAGTGAGTTGTCTTCAATATATCTTGGAGTTGAGTGAAAAAATGTGCCAGGTCTATCTGGAAATCCTCTTCATCTTGAATATAGCACCATACTACATGCTTCATCTTTGCATAATATAACTTTGTGTACACCATCTTCATAGAATAGCATCCTTTGTTGACATTCAAACGAAAGTAAGAGTCCATATTTTTACGACAAAGGCATTTATAATATGATTCTCGACTAGATTCCTAAAAGGTGAAATAATAATCATACATAATAGGTAACTAACAAGTTCTGATAACGTTGTAAAATTTTTATTCAAGTGTAAATATTTATATTATAACTTATGAGACTACTGTATATGACTGATGTTCATCATGAATTTTATCACCCTCAAGGGAATACTCGTTATCCCTTCTTGCTCTTGTTTTACATTGAGGACAATGTTCAATTCAAGTTTGGGGTGGGGGGTGAATTCAAATTTTCTTTCAAAAATCCACCTTTTGTATCTCCTTGCCTATTTTAGTTATTTGTTTAGTTGTTATTAGCATGTGCCTTTTCTTTATTTATTTCTTTTGTGTCTTATATTAGTTGGGTTGGTTCCTTGTAATTGTTTTGAGAATTCTTTGATTGTGTGCTTCAAAGTGTTTTATGTGGTCAAAGTTTTTGATACCATTGCATTTACATAATCTAGGATTTGAGTGAATCTCTTGATTGTGGGAGGCTTGGTATGTAAACTCCTTGGTTTCAGAAATCATTTCTTAATGAACTGGAATTCACACACACACACTAGGTCTCATTTATACACTTTGGTTCTAGCCCCTTTATCTTAAATTGAACTTACCTTGAGAGACCTTAATTCTATAGTGATGGGATACCTCCAAAAGAGAGCTAATGACCCCACCTATGCAAAAATAAAAAAAAATAAAAAAAAAAGTGAAAAAGAAAGAATAAGTGAGTTGACTCAATCAAAATCCTGAGCATAGTTCAATGGCCCTTTCAAAGCCTAATGCTTTAAGTTAACTGGTTGGGGGTCATTGACTCCACTTCTCGTTACATTGGATATGAGATGAACTTAATTCACAAGTAGGTGTTTTGGTTTTCTAGTTGAGTGTTCGGGGTGAAGTTCAAGAGGAACTTAATGGTCGGTGCCCTTAACCAACTGGTATCATCAATGGATCCCCGCTAGATGGACATTTTTCTAGAATGCCTTTGCATTGCTTCCTACTTTTTAGTTTTAGTTCTTTGAAAAAAATGTGTGTTCTCAACCTTTTTTTTGTTAATGTCTTTCAAAAAGAGTGAGTTGAGTTTGGTTGAAGAGTGCTTTAGAACCTTTGTCTATATTTGAGATCTAAAACATCATTTACACTAAGTTCCTTTAGGAAAGATCTATTGAGGGCTTGGGGGCGAGCTTGCCTTGATTACCATGTCTTTAGATGCCTTGTCCTTTAGAAATTATAAATGTGTCGGGATCCTGTTTTGGCTATCATGTTTTCTTAGAAAATTTTCATTGTTTTCTCTTAATTTATTACAAGCATCATTCTCTACTTATATATATCTTAGTGTTTTGAATATATGCATGTTTTTCCTTTGCTTGAGGACAAATAAGGATTTAAGTTTGGAGGTGTGATGAGTATCGTATATACTTATTTTCTCTCCATGTTTTTTTTAGTTTTTAGTAGTTTTATGATATAAATAAGTGTTCTAATGCCATAAAAGCTTATTTTTGTGATTAGGTCAACTATTGGGTGGAGCAGAGCGAAAATGAAGCGAAAAAGTCCAAAATTCAACAAACTCTGCTACAACATACAACAATAGCTACTTTATTTTGATATTTTTAGTTATAATATGATCACAAATGGATCTTCTTCTCCTATGGATGCAGTATAGACTTTATAAACTTACGAAGAACGCATTAACTAATTTGGACTTCAAATGTCAAGTTATGGCTTTTAGAAGAAGGAAGAAGAGAAAAGTGCTCAAAAGCTGACCAGTTGGTACACTTTGTTGATTCAGTCTTTTCTATCACATCTAAAGTGTTCTCTATAGCCATATCCATAATCTAGAATTCAAGAGCTTTCCATAGAGCCTAAGATCACTCAATTTGGAGTCCAGATGAGCAAAATACGACATCGGGAAGCACTTGAGGAAAAATAGGGCATGTTATGAATAGTGCTCACACTATGTGGCGATTTCCATCTTGCGGAATGTGGATGTACGGGCCCAAACAAGCAGATTTGCTAGTTTTTGCCCATTTAAGCCCAAACTTGAAGATGACAAAATGAACATTTTAGGGAATTAGGAAGAAAACATTGGGTGAGCAAGTCTCTCTTTGGTGGAAACACGATGGCACAAATCTTGAAGGGAAAAGCTTGAAGAGGAATGAGATAAGGGCTTTCCTCAAGTAAACATTCTCATCATCTTTCTTTGTTTCTCTTTCTTTTGATGGCTTTATTTTTCCTTTAGAGATGTTTTAGTTTGTTTTCTTAGGGTTTAGATGTAGCCAAGACTTGAATGTATGAATTCTCCTAATCTCTATTGATTGATGCCTTATTTCATATCTATGTTGAGTATTTCATGAAGTTCTCATTTCTTATTGGTATTTGGCCAATATTTGCATAATTTGTTGTTTGATTCAAGATTTGAGAAGTGAGGATTGAATCAGACCATAGATGAAATGTCATCTATTATCATAGATAAGTCTCAATAGAGAGATTAGGTATGGTATTGGGGTTTTTTTGAGTGTATTGCATTCCTAGTGTTTTAGGGTTGAGTAGAGATGCAAAATACCTAAATTCTAGGGGTAGGTTGTGAGTTATCAAAAAAGATTCACAATTGCATTAGTAAAATCGCCATCAACATAATGAAATGAATATTGATTAATTGAGTTAAAATGTTCATATTTGATTGTTTAGGTGAAGTTTATGTCCTAGGGTTTTTAGTTTGTTTCAATCTTTCTTGAGTCATTGTAGTTTGGGAATTTGCATGCTAGCTACCTTATTTTGAGTCTTTTACAGATTTTCATCCATCCAAATAGAATCTAACCTAAATTAGAATCGATAATAATAACATATCCTCGTGGGAACGATACTCTATTTACTCTTTATTACTTGAACACTACGAATGCACTTGCACACATAGGTGTACATTTTACAAACACGTTTTGCGCCCAACATAGATCAAGTAGAATATCTCCATAGGGAATTGTTAGATGAAGTCAAAACCCTAGGCCTTCACTATAATTATTCTCTCACCTAATTACTTGTTAGGTATCTTAGCTTTAGTTTTCTTTAAATCAGTTTGTTTTTCAATTCAAATTCAACTTGTACTCACTTAGATATAGTTAGGGTTAGTTCAATTTCGGTAATTAGTATATCTTAATCCTCGTGGGACAATACTCATACTTTCATTGTCTTACTTGAGGTGCTGCATGCACTTGCGCACATAAGCACAATTT
Organism: Tetrastigma voinierianum; assembly: GCA_016808115.1. Classification (NCBI taxonomy): domain Eukaryota; kingdom Viridiplantae; phylum Streptophyta; class Magnoliopsida; order Vitales; family Vitaceae; genus Tetrastigma; species Tetrastigma voinierianum. The sequence continues at coordinate 71,719 of JAEQBH010003809.1, forward strand.
TAGAGACACGTGTTGTGTCCATCACTAGGGCTCCCTTGCCATGACTCTCCTATTGAGTTTTGACAAAGTTCTCTCCCAACTAGAAGCCAAAACATCTTATGCCTTCTTGGATGTCATTGACATTGGTCTCCAAAGTTTCGAGTCTTTCCTTACGAGTTTCCATTCACTACAAGAAATGGAGTCTATGGCCACGGTCATTGACCCCAGCTAAAGGTGGTAAATAATGCAGCTTCATAAGAATACTAAGCAAACAAGTGGACCGCGTGAGGCGTGGCCATAGATCAGTGGACGCATGTTTAGGCGGGAATATCTAGTGGGTGTCCTATAGGTTGTAGTCGGGGTTTTGTTCGACCGCGACCATAGGTGAGACCCATGCGGGGTTTTTATTTGCGGCCATGAGGATGCTCCTAGGTGTTATAGTGGGGTTTGTTGGCCGCGACCATGGAGCGGTTCTATGGCGGGGTTTTGTTGGCGCGGCCATGGGGATGTTACAGGTGTTACTCAGTGCGCCGGGGTTTGGCCGCGACCATGGAGGTGGTTCTCATGGGGTTTGTTACGGCGGCTATGGAGGTGTTAATAGCTGCCGGCAGTTCGGCCGCGGCCATAGGGATTAAATGAGCGGGAATATGTTTAAAACATTTAGATCAGATTCGGCTACGAAAGAAAACATTGGGAAATTCTAAAAGGAAAATGCATGAGAAAATATGTTGACAAATCATAGACAAAAACTATATTCATAGACAAATCAAAGTTTCCAACAACCAAAATAATCTCATCAATTTCTGCAAATTAAACTAATGCAGAAATTAATGCAGAGAAAGTAATGTAGAGGAAGTAATGCAGTACTGCAAATTAAACTAGTAACAAAACTGAATCAAACAAAAACCCAAATCATAGAGTATGTTGAACCCAATCTTCCTCTTTGGTAGCTGCAACACATTCTTTGTGTTTGATCTTATCAGAGACCTCTACTAAGCTTCCAGCAGATGTGGTTCTTTGCAGACAGACACTGATATAAAACCTTCCTTACCTTCATGGCATTATCTATTCAGATTCTTAGGAGTGTTCATCTTGGACATGGGAGCGAGGTCTTTACGGCCTCCTCTTGTCCATAGTTCTTGAATCACCCCTCTTCTTCCCGGTGTCAAAAAATGTCTACGTAGTTATGCCCATCCTTCGAAATGTCCACTGTGAGATCACCCAAGATGACTTTGAGTTACTAGAATGACCATCTATATAGTGCATGACATACTTTAAAAATTGGACTCTTGTTAGTACTAGAAATAAACTTGAGCTTAAGCATTGATAAATCGGCGCACTTCATGTTAAGAATATAAGTTTGCAAGTAAGTATAAATTACCTCGGAAAGAATTACCTCATCTTTTAGGAGCGATAAGTATAAATTTCTGAGATAAATATCCATTATTAATTTTTTAATCCCCGTCTCCACCAAATAAATACCTTCTTGAAACAAAGTGCGGAGATATAATGTCAAAATGAGGTTATATTTAAATAATTATTGTAGTCATTTTTCAAATTGTGGAGATTATATTGCCCTTAGGAAAAAATATTTATTAAAAAGGCAAGATGTCCAAGAAGTTGACCACTGTCAATATTTATTCAAACTGTAACCAACTACTTTTACAATTCAGACCATGCACCAAGTTAGGGCTAAGGGCCACATAAAATTTCTTTGACACGACCTATAGACTTGAGCACATCTCACACACAGACCTCTCACCAGGACTTTTGCAAACCCTCTCACTAGGATTTACATGTGATAACAACTCTATCATATCATAAAACCAATCTACTAACTAACTAACAGATGACATAGTCATGGAGACAAATGAGGGAGCACGAGATAATAACATACTACAATTTCTCAAAATACTTGAGAAGTGAGTTTAGAGGTGGACCGAATCGAGGAGGTGGTTGAGGCAATAAATACAACTCCTCACAACCAACTTGCCAAACCATACCCTCATGCTACTACATATTTTACCATAATTATCAAACTCGAAACTCTCGGGTTGTTGTAGTGGCTTTTCTACAAATATTATGCGATCTTGCTTGACCATTGATAACCTTGGGCAACAAACCATGTAACAAATAAGTTAGGATGAAGGTAAGCTTCTATTGAATATATAGGAAATTGGAAGTCGACTAGAGGTAGTGGCTGAGGTTTGCCTATTCAACAAATTAAGACTTGTGAATTTTTTGAGAATTTTTTGAGGTTTGCCTATTCATCTATATAGTTTTAGCTAGTCATTTAACTGCAGAATTTTTTGTCTCTAATACCACATTCATTTATACCTACTGCATATTCCAAGCATTACAAAAAATCTTTCAAGTGTCTTAAAACATCTGTGATAATAACATATTTTGGAAAAATGACACTCACATATTTGATGAGCATCGGATAGAAAAATCAAAGGCAATCACAAGAGTCATACACACAAAAAATTAAGAAGGAACCAAATACAAAAGATCAATCAACGCACCCTACAAAAGCACTCCATGATCCACAAATTTAACAATAGCCTACATTATAATGTCGGCATTTCGGAATTCAAACAATAAATTAAGGATTGTAAAAATAAAAATAAGAATAACAACCCTCGAAAATATAGGAGCGAAGACATCTGAAAACACATGCCTTTAGATTTTCATTCCATTTGAACATGAACCCGTGATCTTCATTCCCATATATAGGGAATATTAACTTTCCAAATATTCTAGCCACCAAAGAATAGATTGATGAAACCATTTGACATTCGAGCTTAAAGAGCTCATTGCGATATAAGGTGGAAAACAATAAAAATAAAAGTGTTATATGATTGAAGGACTTGGAAGATGCAGCGGCAATAGTGATGTGTTATTTAGAAAGAATGGTTTAAGCATCGTACAAACCTCCCTTCCTCTTCTCACGAACCAACATCCGGCCTGAGCTAATACCGTGTTAAAAATTTTGAAACTATGGAGAGGTTAGAGCGTGCCAGAAAGCGAAATTAGTGTCCAAACCCGAGAATCCTCGTTTGAAAATTTTGGATGGAGATCAATTCAAATGGAACTACGGCGGTGAAAGTGTTTATGGTACTTGAAGGAAACAATTTTTCATAAATGGTTTCTAACAAGTGCGAGAAAAATGGTGCATAAATAAAGCGTAATAAGATTCATAAACTCGGCAAATAGTATTTTACCATAGTAAGAGAAGTATATCCATTCCATGTTCATCCAGTAGGACTACGAATTCCTTTGAGTCGGGTCTATCTGCGAAATTCAAAATACAAAGAGAAATGATCAGTTTTGGGCTCTGTTAAATCACTAATTTGCTGATTCAGCTGCCATTAAAGACATAAATTGGGCTCTTGAAGCGTAGATACATTCCTTCATTCTTCCCGATGCGTGGTCTCCATCGGATCATAGAATTGGCTTGCTTGATCTAGACTCTGTTTGAACATTCTCTGACCAAATTATTGTACATAGGCAAAATAGGATGGATATCATGGTTTTTCCAACAATATCGATAAATCAAATGCTGGCCCAGCGAAGGCATAAGTGTCGATGCATTCCAACGATTATTGTGATGGCCTAGACGAATAAAGATCTTGAGTAGCAATTAATGGCTAACTAATATTATTCAATTGGGAAATCTATCAAAACATTTTCTTTCCTGCTCAGCCAAGAGATTGTAGTCATATCATCAATAAATAATTACCTCTTGCGATAAGTTAATTGATCATTTGTTGGGATATCCTCGGATAATCACGAGTTAACACAAATTTATCTTGTGTTTAAGAAATAATGATATGGATGATTATCAACAGTCATACATAAACAGCAAATTGCTAAGAAAATTCATAAAAATATAGAATACATTTATACCTCTTCCAGGTAACCACCCTTACAGAGAACTTGAATGCGAAGCATGACGCATGTATGGTTCACGTTAACTTTTCATCCACAATTCTCCGTCTTCATCTAACTACATAGAAAAAACCCCATAACTCTCACTGCCTAGAAGTATCCATTGGCGCATTGAGATCGGGGTTTAAACTCCATTATGCATGCCAGAAACATGAAGGAGGCCATCCTTTTTCCTTTTTCATAGGAAATACAATATGAAAAGGAAGAAAATGTGTAGCATAAATGATGAGATATGCCTCGAAAACATACAAAATAATAACAAATTGTAGGGCGATATCTAGCTTTCCTAATGCGATAGTGTGAGTGAGCCAAAAATAAAAGCTGACATAGCGGTTTCCCCCACTTTAATTCATTAAAGAAACCATTTTATGCATATAAATAAATCCAAACTTGATTGCTTTTTTGAGTGAGAACAAATTTCATTGAGAAGTTCAATTACGGGGAAATGAAATTGCTTTTATTCTATGAATTAGATTAGCATGTAAATGATGAAACTTCCCTCACTATAGTAGGAGCCTTAAATTCAAATTCCAAGGTCAAATCTTGTGATAGCCAATCGCACACTAAAAACTACCCCATCTAGCCTCAGAACCTCGGGTTTTGGCTGACCAACACAACATCATGATCAAAAAGGCCAAACAAGACCACAGCTTTGCAATTCATTACTAGTAATAAACGAGCCGATACTCCAATAATGACAATTTATTTATGTTATATTAGCTTCCCCATAGCGTAAAACAATGCTAACAAAAAACCTAGCTTACTAGGATACCAAAAATTAATTTCGTCTCTACTATGACTGGAGATCTGCCAATATTCAAGAATATGAATAAAATCTTTAGCTCTAAGGGAGGGTTTCATGGCCAAAGTTCCAAACGCAAACTCTGAAGCCCCGCTTCTCTCTCGTTTGAGCAAAGTGTCAAACAATTTCCACCTACAGGTTCTGCAATTGAGTTTCTTCCATAATCGGGCAAACTGCGGATTCACACCAGAAAATCCAACCTCTCATTTAGGATTTGAAGAAATTATAGGCAAAAGGCAGCACATAAGTCAACTAAATTTGTATGTCTAACAACTCTTTTGTCTGCTTGGAAAGAACATGCACAAAAGCCACATGCCTAAAAAAATGATAATTGATTGAAAGAATAATGCTTATACCAAAGGAAAATACCAAACCTCTGCCCCAAGCATCAATTTTCTCCATTATTGATAAATAAAATCAAAAAGGATTGATGATTCTCAAAGAATTGAAAAGAAATTCCTCAGGCAAAAATCAAGATTATCCAACTCACTTCTTCAAACGACAATGCTTTTGAAGGCTCGCAAAGGACGAATCATAAAGTAGCAAGATGAATTCGCTACCGTTTGATGCTAGTTAAGAAATACCATCGCTCCCAATAATACGAAAATGGCTAAAAAGGAACAAAAAATTAAACAACAAATAGAGGTGCAGAACAACCAACTTAGTCGGATACTTTTAATAGATCACCGGCTTCCGCCTGACCGCTCCCTCGCGAACAAATGCTAGGTTTCAGCAGGGAAAGAACTAAGAAGAGCTTTGTCTAAATGTTAAGAGCAAAAACACACAAGAGAGATAGCTGGCCGACAAAGATCTCTATTACAAACTATTCACCAACAGCAATGGAAGCTGGCCGAGAAGGTAAAACACCACTACAATTTTTCAATTCAAATTGTCTGTCTTGTTAATTAAAAAAATTACCTTTCCCACAGACGCGAAAGAGAAAGATGAGATTCCAAGCAATCGACGCTGAAGGAAACCCCATAGCAGGAGCAACAATGGAGATCAAACAAATGCAACAAGCTGGGAGAAAAGTTGATCCTTTGTCTCACAGATAATCAGCCGCCATCGGGACCGCGCCTAATCCACCCTGAACCATAATGGCGCTGAGATCATAGCGAGGAAAATTAGTATGTGAATCAACAACCGGACAGAACTATGAGCAGAAACCCCAATGTAGAATCGGCAGGAACCCAAAGACTTAAGTAGGTTTAGAGAGAACCCAAAGAGAGAGAGCAGTCTCGAAAACCTTAAGCGGAAGAGAGCTCCGCAAATGGCTATGATAATATATTGCCCGGGGTCAAACCCGCACATGTTCATCTGCAAAATTATAGCAGCTGCTTTAAATTTTTTCATACCATAGAGGCTTGTATAGTCATGGCTGAGTAATTTCCGCTAAAGATCTGAGAAACTCTCATTGAAGCGTGAATTAGATAACCGCAACCAATTGTATTTTTAGTCATGAAATATTTTGACCCCGGCTAAAATGGTGCTACCATATCCCAATTTCCTTGTAGTGATTTAAGACAGGCTTTGATACCAGATGATAAAACCCTTGTGGGTTTTCTTTTACAGAGAGATATTTAGCAAATATTTTCTACCCTTGTTAATGGCATTTCAAAGTTTTAAATAAAAAAAGAATATAACAGAAAGTGAATGTGCATTCGTGCTTCTATTGGGTTCCTAAATATACTCTAATAATTATCTAAAATGAGGATAAGTGCAACAAATAATGAGAAATAAAAAATAAAATTATTAAGGTGATAAATGAGCATGTCTTCAATCCAACAATCCTTTCTCTCTCCTTGACAAAGTCTTCACATGTAGCTAACTCTCATCAATTTGGGCCCCCAACAAAGGAAAAAGATAAAATTCTGAAAATGGTAAACTAAGATAAAAATTAGTCAAAAGGGTCATTGAGTTAGGTTGATAATACTCAGAAAATCTTCTTTCTTAAGGACAAAATGTCCTTTTGACTATAATAACTTCACAAAAGAAAAAAAGAGGCTTTACTCACCTATGCTTCATTGCCACTTGTTTTTCCTTCCCTTGTTTTAGCTTCCAGTGTTTCCATTTCCAGTATTGGAGGTAAAAGGAATTAAAAATGATATTACTTGGACTTTTTTTTTAATTTATTGTTTTTGAGTTTTTAAGGGCAATTTTGGTGTTCTTCTCAATAATTATCAACTTTTATACTCGCTCTTCTGAATAATTATTAGCATGAGTGACCCTTATGAATTTTTTTTTTTTTTTTTTTTTTGTAGTCTAAAAAATAGAATGAAAGAAAAAAAATGAAGAAAAATAAAAATAAAGTTAAATTCCACAAAATATTTTTACTTGCTACTTCAAATTAATTTATCAATATAAAGATTAAATAATTAGGACAATGATATTTAATGAGTTGACCATGTAAGCATGTTACATTAGTTTGAGAACTGTGTTATTGTACCATAATAATTTTGTTACATTATTCATTTAAACTATATTACACTATGCAATTACTAAGATATTGTTGTTATCAATTTCATGACATAACACAGTGTATTACAACAGTGGTGAAATAGTTCAAATTATAATTACCTATGGAACAATGGAGCCATATAATTTTTTATATTCATATGGGAGGAGAGCTACTTCGAGTTGGTGATGTAAATGTTGAGTACAAGGGTAGGGTCCAAGATGTCTTGTCAATTGATTATAGTATGAAATACAAAGAATTCACAACAATGGCATGCCAATTATTGAATATTCTTCCTAATAATTTAACATGTATGTATACTCTTGCATACGACCTCCTTGCATTGATACCATTACATAATGATAATGATTTTATAAAATTTATTAAATACAACCAACAGTTTGCTTGAGTTTATATATTAAGAACACCTCTCAATGAAGTTTTGGAATGTTGTTATCATACTGAATTAGTATTTAAAACACAATTTAATGATCACAAAGAGATACCTATGTGAAATATATTGATTCAATATAAAGATGATTTAATCTTTTCTTTATTATGAATATACTTATAAGACAATGGGTGGACATGTGTGGACATGTTGGGCCATCAACAAAATAGATTGTTCACAAAGGATAATATGACAATGCAATCGATTGTGGCTTCCTAACTATGTTCTCAATATGCTTCTACTCCATTACATTCAACTTGTTTTGAGAATACAATCATTGGTAGTGGTAAAAAATTTCCAACAATTAAGGGTTTCTGAGATGTTGTTTATTTTCGATCTATCGTAGAAAGATTTCGATATAAGTTTAAGCATAATGTTGCCCAACACACAACTGTGGTATGTAATATCGATACTTGTCCTTGGAAGGTGACAACATGCGTCGTTGGGGAACACAAATTATCCAAGTTTATACTTTTAGAAATATGCATAACCACTTTGTTGATGATGCAACTTTTGGGAAACCTATTGTTCACACCAAACGCGAAAGTGCCTTTGTTGATGATGTCATTAAAGCAACCCTTGATTACTTTCCAAGACAAATTTGTAAAGACTTCGAGCAAAAGTATGGAATGCATTTGACATATGCATAACCATGGATATGAAAGAGAAGTCTAAAGAAATAATACATGGAATCTTACAATTTTCCTATAAGTTATTGCCTTGGATGTGTCAACATTTAATAGAATTGGATCTTAAGACATTTGCTGAATATCGACATGATCAAGATGGCCACTTTGTCCAATTGTTTGTTGCTATTGCAATGTCTATCCATTGGGTTCAACATGGGGTGTTGTCCCATTATAGTAATTGATTCTTCCCACATGAGCGGCCATATAAAGGAGTCATGTTCTCAGCTTCAACGTATGATGCAGATAATGGATTGTTCCATTTGGAATATGGTCTAGTCACCTTCGAAAATTATGAAAGTTGGTTATGGTTCTATCGTCGCTACCAACTCCCCGCTACAAGAGGGACGCGGCATGGGACTGAGACTCTTTAACCTGTTTTTTTGACATTGGTGAGCCCATAACATGTAATTAATTCATAATCACAAATACATATAAAAAAACCAACGCAGTGGTGTTCATAATGTCCTGTACAAATATCTGAGTTCCATTGACTTATATATATACAAAAAAAAAAAAAAAACTTTACATGTACATATTCAAAATTAGAGGTAGCGACCTATAGGTGTTGACTTACTGGGCTGTGTCAGTCTCCCGTGAGTCGAACTGACTTTATGTTGTCTCTCAAAGATCTATACTTTTGAATAAATGACCCAAGTGTTCTTATAGCTTAGTAGGAAACACATATAACATATATGACCACCCGTAGTGGTCCTCAAAGATAATATACAATTTACAAAATTGTCTATTTGCACAATATCTATTCATATATCATTATACTTGTACATTATACCATTTAGTAGAGTTCTCACTCTCAATCGTCATAATACATAGTACTTTTCATATCACTATAGCTCTATCACATTTTTTTTTAAATTTCAAATTATCGCTTCCATGTTACATGTTTCTGCAACTTTCCATGTTACATACTTTTTATAACCATTTCAATCATTTTTTTTGTTTTATCACATCTTATGTTTTATGTCTTGCCTGCATATTCCAAGAAGTGGATAACGAGTATAATCTATATGTACCCGAATGTACTATCACTGTACGAGACAGTGATCTCTATCTGTGTGACCCAAACAGAGCTGCTATAATGATCCAAACAGGATCTATGTCATCGACCCAAACGAGGCCTCAATATCTATAAACTGTATGCTGCAGCAATTGTATCATTATAGGCATGCCTATCTATCCCTTTACCCGGTGACATATGCAGACAATCAAGCCTATTACATTTTCATTCATGTTCAAGCTATGCACATTTCATATACATGGATAATGTCAATCAAATGTATCCACATGAGATACTTTCAGATAGTATTCCTTTATACATATACTATAATTGTTACTTTTATCATAACCTGTATGATCACGTTCTTAGTATTTCTCGTATTTATTTTCATGTAATCATATTTCATATAGCAATCACTTTTATAATTCTTTTACAATTTCATTTATTCACTTGAATCTCATTATACCGAAATATTTCCTACAAACAGAGCTCCTCTTAGACTTAATTTCTCTGGGTACAATGAGGTCCAAAATTGAATACATTTATTTAAAGGAGATTTGTTCTCTTAGAAGTCTATTTTATCCAAAAATTTGAATCACTTAATTTGGATGAGTGATGGCCAAGTTATGGCCTAAAAACTAAAGATGTACCAACATAGACCAGAAATTGCCCGAAAATAGTATTTCACTTGACGAATTTTTCTGGGTCCAACGTCCCTCTAAATTTGAATATAACTTACTTCATGAGATTTGTTTTCCTAGAAGTATAGTTTACCCATAAATTTTAATCACTCAATTTGGATGAGTGATGGCTAATTTATGGCCCAAACACTAAAGCTATACCAAAATAGACCAGAAACTGCCTAAAAACAAAGCTTCACTTTGACTAATTTTATGGGTCCAATGGGGTCCAAATTTGAATATACTTATTTCAAGGAGATTTTTTTTCCTTGTAAGTCTAGTTTAACCAGAAATTTGAATCACTCAATTTAGATGAGGGATGGCCAAGTTATGGCCTAAACACTAAAGCTGTACCAAAATAGAACAGAAAATGCCTGAAAGCAAAGCTCCATTTTGACGAATTTTCTAGGTCCAACAGGGTCCAAATTTGAATACACTTATTTTAAGGAGATTCTTATCTCCTAGAAGTCTAGTTTACCTAGAAATTTGAATCACTCAATTTGGATGAGTGATGGCCAAGTTATGGCCAAGACAAAAAACGCGGGTTTTGGAAAAATTTTGACAACATCTCTCCTAAAACCTTAACATTTTCTTTATTTAAACATTTTTCAATTGAGGACCACAACCAACTCAAACAACCATAAAACTGAGCTAAGACCAACAACCATCATTATTATACAAAGTTAAGGTTTTTCCCAAACCCAAACATCATCAAAAAGGGTTTTAGGTTTAGTTTACATACCTTAAGTCTCTTGCAATATCTTCTTTCTTCTTCCTTCTTCTTCTTGATCATATAAACCCTTGATTACATGGAGTAATTCAAACCAAAGTTGCCTTCCCTGTCACTCCCGTATGCCCTAGCTTTCAAAAACCCAAAGGAAAAATGTCTTATTCACAAGACCAATATTTGGTCTTATCCCTAACCTTCACAAGGCGATGTTTGGCAAAAACCCATTTTTGCGTTCTTTTCTCGTTTTTGCATTTGAAGCCCTTCCTTTCTCTTCATTTACACTCAACTTATCAATATTTCTATATTGGCATATAAACTTATTATCATATGACCTTTAGGTCCTGATCGTAAATTAATAATTTACCGACTGATTAATCTCTGTTTTTATCATTTTTCACCTTTAGCCATAATAATGTCCAACAAATTCAAAATTAACTTATATTATACCTTAAACATGTTATAAAACTATCAGGGTATAATTTGAGGTGTTACAACTCTCCCCCCCTTAAAAGAATTTCGTCCTCGAACTAATATAGCTTGTCTTCATCATAGGAATAATGTGATTGCACTTGTACATCTTGTACGGGTAAGATATGCGATTCATATGATCTATATCTCCTTAGCATGGACACATGGAAGACATCATGTAGCCTTGTCAACTCTAGAGAAAGAGTCAATCGATAGGCTACAAGCTCTACTCTTTCTAAAATTTTATACGAACTGATGAATCTTGGACTCCACTTTCCTTTCTTCCCAAACCTAAGCACTTTCCTCCACGGGGATACCTTTAGGAACACTTTATCACTCACTTCATATTCAATATCTTTCCTCTTCAAATTGGCATATGAATTTGTCGACCACAGCAACTTTAACCTTGCCGATCTCGACCTTCTCTTTTCAGATCTTTACTATATCCGGACCAATCACCTTGTGCCCATTTAATTATGTCCAACATACTGAAGTTCTACATCTTCGGCCATACAAAAGCTTCATATGGTGCCATGTCAATGCTTTCTTGATAACTGTTGTTATAGGCAAATTCCATTAATGGAACATACCTATCCTAATTCCCTGTAAATTCCATTACACATCCCCAAAGCATATCTTCTAGCACTTGAATCAACCTCTCAGATTGTCCATCTGTTTGTAGATGGAATGTTGTACTAAAATTCAGCCTATTACCTAAGGCTGACTGTAATTCCTTCCAAAATATGGACGTAAATCTTGGGTCGTCTCAGTCTGACATAATAGACAATGGAACACCATGCATTCTGACAATCTCATCCACATATAGCTCAGCTAGTCGATCCATAGAATAGTCAATCCTGACTGGTATAAAATAGGTCGAATTTGTGAGTCTATCAATTATCATCCATACTAAATCATGCTTCTTTTGCATGAGAGGAAGATCAGACACAAAATCCATAGCTATATTATCCCATTTCCGTTGTGGAATTAGAATGGGATTCAACAAACCTGATGGCACTTGGTGTTTAGCTTTGACTTGCTGACATGTCAAACACTTAGATACATACTCTATCACATCCTTTTCATTCCTCTCCATCAATAGTACTGTTTCAAATCCTAGTACATTTTGTTACCTCCAGGATGCATGGTAAACATTGAGTTATGAGCTTCATGTAACAAGTTTTGCTTCAGCTCATCATCCGTTGGGACAAATAATCCATTTTGAAAATACAAACTTCCATCTTCTCTTACTGAAAAATCAGTCTTGTCATTAGCTATGACCAATTGTACCTTTTTCTGCAACTCTTCATCCTTTGTCTGAGCATCTATAATCATTTGTTTTAAACAGTTGTTTTAACCGAGCTAATAAAGCTCCATCATCCGCAATTTCAATCACGTGTCAAGGACATAGCTGCCACTGCCTTCCTACTTAAAGAATCAAATACTACATTAGCTTTGCTCTGGTGGTAGGTCTATTATGCAAATATAATCTTAAACAACTTTAACCACCTCCGATGCCTCAAATTCAACTCTTTCTGAGTTAGCAGGTACTTGAGACTCTTGTGATTTGTAAAGATTCTACATTTTTCACCATATAAATAGTGTCGCCATATTTTGAAAGCGAACAATACCACTGCCAACTCTAAATCATGTGTGGGATAGTTCTGCTCATGTCGTTTTAACTGTCTGGAGGCATATGCCACTACTTTTCCATCTTGCATCAATGCAAATCCCAAACCAATTTTTAACGCATCACTATACATGGCATATTCTCTACTCGAAGTAGGTTGAGTCAACACTGGTGCTTCAACCAGTATTTTCTTTAACTATTCAAAACTTGACTGACACTTGTCATCCTACTCGATGTTTACCCCTTTCCGAAGTAACTTTGTAAGCAAAGATTCTATGACGAAAAATTCCTTTACAAATCAATAATGTATCCCGGTTAAACCTAAGAAACTTCTCACCTCAATTACATTTCGAGGTGGTTTCAACTTCTGGCTAAATCGTCTCAATCTTTATAGGTCAACTCTTATGCCCTTTGGTGTATACAATATGGCCTAGGAAGGATTAATTTCCTGGCCAAAAATCACATTTACTTAACTTTGCAAATAACTATTTCTCAAAACTGCGAAGTCATCAAAATTTCCTCAAATGTTGTTCATGTTCCATGCATCTTTAGAGTACACTGTGATGTCATCAATGAATACCACTACAAACTAATCCAAATGAGGGGTGGAAAAACCATATTCATAAAATCCATAAATGTAGCCTGCATTAGTCAACCCAAATGGCATTACCAAAAGCTCATAATGACCATAACGGTTCTAAAGGCTATTTCTGATATCAATATTCTTTCCTGTGGTTGATAATAACTCGATCACAAGTCTATCTTTGAAGATATGCTTCTGCACCTTTCAACTAAGCAACTAGATCTTCTATTCTCAAAGAATCTGATATTTATTTTCATTGTTACTTTATTTATTTTCCGAGCACTAATGCACATCCTAAGAGTGCCATCTTTCTTTTAACAAATAAAATCTACAAGAATTCCTGTGGTTGTAACGTCTATTGCACTACCAGTACTTTTACTTTTACGATATATTCAAACACCAATACAAATACAAATACAAATACGTTTTCAATATCGTAGCTCTATGCTACTTGTGCTTTGATACCATTCAAATCCAATTGCAATTTCTCATTTAAGACACATTTTAAATTGCTCATTTTGTAAAGGATAATTAACCTTAAGAACATATATACGTAAACATCATTTTAACTTAAAGGAGCCCATCATTTGTTCACAAATGCTTTTTTTTTTTTCATTCTATATGGCACTATATGCCCATTTGGTCCATTTCCCACCTTGATATAATATGACATTATTAGTCATTTTCAACATAAAAAACATTTACAAAAACAAAATCAGAGTTCACTTTTCGAATTATAGTTTCAATACAAAAATAGTCAAATCAAATTCATGTATGCATATGACGGAGCTTTACTTATCCTCCATGTGGATTTGATGATGACTAATCAGTCATGTCTTTTCCTTCGCACTGCTCACTTGACTCATATGTATGATAAAACAACGCGCTGGGCATTTTCATGCCTAAATGTTCTATACGCTCTTCTTCATTTTAGTTTAAGTAAATCATGCATTTTTCTAAATCAATGCTCTTTGTATAATTTTTCAATGACCAATGCGTACAATGCATATATGTATATTTTCATTTCTCAGATGTAACCAAATTACACCATTGGTCATTTTAATCATGCAGCTATGCAATAAATCATTCTAACACAAATCACGATTTCATAAATTTTCTTTTCATTTTTCCTGCTTCGAATTTAACTTATGCTTTGGTGCAATGTGGTGACCTTAATCATCTAGATACACGGTCTCACAATGTAGGCCTGGGTGATAAAAATAGGCACGGCCCTCGTGGCTGTTGACTAGTTATTAAAAATCATTTTGTGAACACTAACGATACTGTCCCGCTGGGCTACGGATCGGAGTGACACATCATTATGTTCAGCGCACTACTGCTCATTTGACCCTTATTAGTATATCAATCTATCCTTAACTCGAATTTAACTGTTAACATTCTATTAAGGGTACTTAAATCATTCATAGCAATTTATACGCCAGTGTATATACATTTATATCCAAATACTTGGTTTCAATACTCATGCAATTTTTCATGTGCACCATTTCACAATCAATAAAGATCGAATCAATATGAAATTTATCGCAATTCATTTAATAAATCCATTTATTTCATAATCCTTCAAACATTTTAGAAATATAGAGAGAGAAGTGGAGAACAAACCAATTCATTTATGGCTCAAACGGAGCAATACATGCATATTCATATAAACCTTTAAATTTATTTTGTCAAACAAACACAAAACCTAAAACAAAGAATGGGCGGTGAAGAACAAACCCAAAAAGGTTGTTGCTCTTCGATTCCTATTCTTGGAATCCCGTTCTTGGGTCAAAATTCATCATCACCAACCCCTAATCCATCACAAATATGTCACTATCAAATAACAACTCAATAAAAAAAAAAAAATCAATTGTGCATTCTAGGATTTTTGGTTAAGGTTGATGTCTACCCAATACACTTTCACTTGAAAATTTTTTTGGGGACACATGAGCCATATTTTTTCATGCTTCCTTCAATAAAATGATATCTCTATGATTCTATTTTTATTATGAATTGGAATCATCTCATTTGGATCACCCAAACTCAAGTTACGACATTTTAATGCTAAACTAGTCGGTATGCCTAGGTCACTCGATTACCTACTTTTATTCTCGATTTCAGGAGTCTTAACTCCTTAAAATTGATAATTATTCCTTCTACTTATTTGAAGCTATGGTTCTAAGGTTTATTCTCCAATTTGAATCATCCAATTTGGATCACCAACACTCAAGTTATCAGATTTTATGCAAATAGACTAATTTCTAATTTGCAAAGGTAATCAGATTGTTTCGCACATACCCACTCCTCGACGGATTTATGGGCACTTGGGGTTACAAATTGTGTATACTTCAAGTAAATTATTCCCTAGAAGCTTAGTTTACCCATAATTTTGAACTTCAAATTGATTAGCGAAATCCACCTCACGACCAAAACACCACAACTACACCCAAACAAGAGCATAAATTGGGTATTTATCTCAAACTTAATTTTAGCCCATTGGGTGAATCAAAGCACATTTTCTCCTAGTCCATTCTATAACTTTTTAGCTCTAGCTCTTGTGGTTCTTTACCAATTGGAATCACTCAATTTTGATGATTATAACTTAACTTATAGCCAAAACAAAAATAGGGGTTTTGAAATTTTTTGGATAGCAACTCTATTGAAACTTCATCATTTCCTTTATACAAAAATTCATCAACAACAATCCAAACCACAATATAACATGAAATATTACCTAATACAACCCCAAAACGAACTACAACCTTTCAAAACACTTTCATACCACATTTAGGGTGTTATTAAACCCAAACACAAGTAGAAAGGGGGTTAGGGTTTGGTTTTTCATACTAAATCTCTACCCTCTTCCTCTTCTTCCTTCTTCTTCTTGATCAACTTGTTTCTTGATTACCTGGAGAAGAAATCACAAATCTCTCTCTTCTTCTCTCCACCGAAATGTGTCCTAGCATTTTGTTAAGACCATATGATATATACAAATTTCTACCACTATTACCAAAGACTAACTAGAATCCCAAGTATCAGCACCAAAAACTTGATAATACCATAAGTTGCACATAGATAAAATTTAAGACATCAATACCCGCAGACTATCGTCTAATCCCTAAGGGCGCCTAAAAACTTGTTATAACCAAAAATAACTTGTATGCTTATAAGAAGATTAATTCTGTCACTAAATTCAATTAAATGTACTTTGGTCTTAAAACTGCAAGTGCAATGTGTCAGCATAAGTAATAAAGTGGACCCATAGTCTCTGACATCGCTCCCATGTAGACAAAGAAATTAAACTTCAACTACACCAACTACTCAAGTTCTACACTATTTGAACGTCTATTTTAGATGAAAATTTAGTAACCTAATAAAAATTGGAATAACTAGAATCCTAAATCTAATATAAAGGGAAAAAAGTTAAACTTCTAAATATAAATCTGGATTGAACCAGACATTGCTGGAAGAGACATTGGATTTCACTGCGTGAAATTATCACCCCGCATCAGACCTCATTCTATTTTCCCGAGTTGGAATCTAAATTGTCAAGAGGCAAGGTAGTATAGTTTGACCTCTTCTAACCATACTTTCACTAAGTAGAGATTCATGTTCATTCCCAAACATGATTCTTAATCACTATTTGTAATTAGAATTTCTCCGTAAGATCCGCATTTTTCTTTCCAATACTTCATACCCATTTCTTATAACTGCGGATTTCTTACTTCCCAAGACAGGGCAGTTGCAAGATTTCTACAACAAGAATGATGTCTCATCCTTAAGATCTGAAAGAGTTTTCTCTTTCCTTGATTAGATCTCATGCTAACAAGGGACCAAGATCATTCTTCCAAACAAGGAGATATCTTTAATTGATTATATTGATCTATCACTCAACCCATTCTCAAACCATGAGCAAATTGAGGATTTATCTAAGTAACCTTTCAGAGCTCATTAGTTCTTCAATATTAGTCTAACATACCCCCAAGTAACTGATCTAAGCTCTATGGAATCTCCATTTCTGTGTCACTCAGAGGGCCTCCTGGAAATCAGAGCCAAACAATAGTCCTTTCATGGGTATAAGCTACTAAAATTAGGAACAATTAATTTTAAGAATAACACCATTCAAATAAATTTAACATTCAACTCAAGAAATTTTCTTCTCATCGTGCAGAAAAGACCATAACTAACATCAGATCTTTCCTAAATGGTTATGCTCGAAACTGATTACGTATCACAATCGGAATACTAATCAAGAAAATTCACTGCAACTGCAATCAACTGAAGAAATGGTTTCTAGCTTTTGTCTAGAGTTCGTTGAATTCAAATAGTAATTGCAAATGAATTTTAGCATTAAATTTCAACTTCAAACTTCAAGAATTTGTCGCTTTCAAATCCAAGAATGAATCAACCACGCTAACGCTAATCTACGAAGAAAAGAAAATATAAGAAAATAAAAGAAAAAATAAAGAAAATATAATACAAAAGAGTCCTCGCCCCCCACTCAATCAGTCACACGAATTAACCACCTCATTTCCCCTCAATGCTTATTTATGTAGCCCTAAAGTTTGTGCCCCAAAATTAAGGCTATATGTGAATCCTTAAGCATTTTGGCCTATAATTGCCTTCTTTGTCGCGACTTAGAAGTTGTGTTGTGACAGAGTTTTGTGCCTTTGTTGCAGGTCCTTGTTGGAGGTATGTAGTTGTCTGTTGCGACTTGAAGTTCTTGTGCTCATTCTTGCTTGAGTTGCGACAACATATTTTTGTTGCAACATTTTTCTTTCCTTTAGTATGACCAGCTGCATCCCGCGATAGAGTTTCCTTTGTCACAGTATTACATTGCATTCATTAAGCAGGTTATGTCATGACATCCATAATCATGTCGCGACACGGTTCCGGTGCAACCGCGAGTTGGTGTCAGGCCCGGGGAGTTTCCATGCGTCGTGGCGGCATCTCTGTTCAAGTTATGTTGCGGCTTGTCTTCGTATTATCGACATTTATTTGCGACCCAATGCTGTCGCGATAGAGCGTTGCCCGTGAGCTGAACTGTTCCTGCTGTTATTTACGTGACGCTTCATTTAACGATGTTCATGAGCCCATGACTATGAGTTGATTAATCAAATATTTGCTATTATTGACCATTTTAATTCAGGTGTTATGTTTTCTTTGTTATGTGAAACTTGGATATTATTGCCTTGGTGATTGTTGAAGTGCTCTGAGGTCTCATTTTGTGATGTTCTTGTATTCTATGGTTTGTTAATAATTGAGATGGAACTTGCATTCAGATGACCGATCTTGCATGTGACTTGTGATTTGTTTTATGGCCAAGCGAATATTAACCTTCTCTATATTGTGTTGGAGTTCTTTGTGAGCATGAAGGGTGTCCGCGGATACGGCGTTTCAACTACGCTCATGAAAATCCATGTTGTGATAGAAATCTGTCTCCTCAGCATCTAAGTATGTCTGGCTTGCGCGGTTCTTGTAAATGTGATTCAACAAAAATGGCATCTGTGTTTGCGGGATTTTCTTGTTGCGATAGATGCTTCGCCCCGATGTTTAAGCTTCGGTTTTTAATCCGCGACTAAAGCTTACACGCGTCGACTCTTCCTCACTTTGTCTCTATCCGGTATTCTGTGTTGTAGTAAAGGCGTGTTTAGCGGCGAATTTATGCCTTCTTCATGTTACGTATTACATGACATCTTTGATATTTGTTCAGCGACATAACTCTTCTGCCAATAATTAGGCCCTTGTGTCACGACATACAAAATTGTGTCGCGACCTAGACTACTGCAGTTTGCTCTTTTTATCTTCTTTCTTGCTTGAATCCTTTCCTTTTTGCATTAATTCCTACAAAACACAAAGTTTGTAAATATTCCATAATTTGGCATTAACACAACTTTGAAAGTACTAAAAACAAGCCAGAAAAATGGATTAAAAATAGATGAGTTTAAGACTCATCACCTTTCTCCCTCTTTCCCTTTTTTCCAAATGTGAGAAATGGCATTTACAAGACCATATTTGGTCTTAAGCCTTAAGTCTTCATAAGGCATTGTTTGGCTTGCACATAAATTCCTATTTTCCCAGTTTTCTCATTTTAATTCTTCATTTCACTTTCATTTTCACTTCATTTCATTTCATTTTCATTTTAACATTTATACTCCTCATTTGTGACCCTTAGATTCCTCATTTGACATTTTTGCAAATTTATTTGGTTGACCAGTAGAGCTAGGGTTTTTATCATTTTTTAGCGGTTAAAATGCCGAGGAAAAATATAATTTAATTTATTTACACACGAACATGTTATAAAGCGTAGGGTATTTTCGAGCGTTACAACTCTCCTCCTTAAAAGAATTTTGCCCTCAAAATTACCTTCATTGAACAGTTGAAGGGTATTGTTGCCACATAACTTCTTCGCTTTCCCACGTGGCTTCCTCGATCTTGTGGTTTCTCCACAACACTTTGACTAATGGAATTCGCTTGTTTCGCAATTGTTTTACTTCTCGAGCGAGATCTCTGGGAAGCTCTTTGTAAATGCGGTCATCTGGTCTAAACTCAGCGTCTGAAGAGACTACATGTGATGGGTCTGACCTGTACCTCCTTAGCATTGACACATGGAAAACATTATGGATCTTTTCTAACTGCGAGGCAGAGGCTAATCGTATGCTCTTGGACCTTCCCCCGATCTCGATCACTTCATATGGCCTGATGAATGAGGCTCGACTTGCCATTTTTCCCAAATCTCATTACCTTCTTCCAAGGTGATACTTTCAAAAACAAATTTTCTCCGATCTCATATCGAATAGCCTTTCTTCTCATGTCGGCGTAAGATTTTTGTCTATCCGTGGCCACTTTCAATCTTTCTCTAATCATTTTCACTTTTTCCTCGATTTCTTGAATCAAATCGGGGTCAGTGGCATCTTCTTCTCGGCAACTCAGGTCCAACACAATGGTGTTCCTACATTTTCTTAAAGTAGAGCCTCATAAGGCGCTATTCTAATATGACTAGAAGCTATTGTTGTACACAAATTCAACTAAGAGGAATGTGTCTGTCTGACTACCTCGTAGTTGATCCACCTGACTTCTCAGCATATCTTCCAACACTTGGATCACTCTTTCCAATTGTCCATCCGTCTATGGGTGGAACGCTCTGCTAAAATTCAGTCCAGTGCCTAAAGCCTCTTGCAACTTTCCCCAAAATCTTAAGGTAAACCTCGGATCTCTATCTGAAATGATCAAATATTGGAATCCCCATGTAGCAGGAACTATTTCCCGCGCCCATGTAAGTACACTTGACTTGTTAAGTGAATAGTCGGTTCTCAGCAGTAGGAAGTGGCGACTTAGTTAATCGATCTACCATGACCCAAAAGCGAGGTCATGCTTTCTTCTTAATCCTTGGTAACCCGACTACAAATCCATTGTGATTCAGTCTCATTTACATTTGGGTATCTAGATAGGCTGTAACAATCCCGAACGAACTTGATGTTCAGCTTTCACTTTATGACACACCATACACTTGGTCACAAATTCCGAAACATCTCTTTTCATTCCGGACCACCAATATGAAGTCTTTAAATCCTGATACATTTTCATGCTACCAGGATGCATAGCAAAGGATCCACTATGTGCCTCTTCATGTATGGATTTCTTCAACTCATCATCATTGGGTACCTAGGCTTAGATCTACATATTAAATCCATGTCATCTTTATTTATCAACTCGATTTCTTTTCCCACTCTACTGGGTTACAATTGCAGCAATTTTCTCATCATTCTTTTGTGCCTCTAGCACTCGATTTAACAAATCCGATTTTGCTATTAATTCTACCACTATTGCATCGTCGTTTGATAATGACAAATGAGCAATCTTGTCATTGGGGTCGCAGTCATCAAAAACCCCTTATGAGCATACGTAATGTTTGCCAATCGGGGAAACACCCACTTCAGTGACATTTCTTGGTGGTTTCCATTCAATAGTCACCTACATCTTCCTCCATTCTTTCGAATTCCTTCTTCGATACAATGTGTCCAGAAGGAACTCTCAGGCAAAATTGGCATTTTGCTCAGTTTGGCATATAACTGTTCCTTTCTCAAGGTTTCTAGCTCTACTCGAAGGTGTGTTTCATGATCTTCCTGATCCTTTGAATACACAAGGATGTCATCTATAAACACCATGACAAACTGATCTACATACGGTCGGAAAACACGATTCATTAAGTCCATGAAAGCCGCTGGAGCATTTGTCAGCTTGAAGCGACATTACGAAAGGAACTCATGAATGTCATGCAGCGTTCTAACGCCGTCTTATGCCGCATCATAATCCTTAATTGATGATACCCAGATCATAGGTCGATCTTTGAAAAGACACTTACACCTTTCAATTGGTCGAACAAGTCATCAATCCTGGGTAACGGATGTTGTTCTTCTTGTCATTTGTTTGGTGCCTACCTGCATCCAACACACATAGCAGCGTACCATCTTTCTTTTAACAAACAACTGGACCTCCCATGGTGATACACTTTCGAACAAATAAATCTTTCTCTAACAATTCTTGCAGACGCGAATTCAACGCTCCATGAAGGCATTCGATACGGTGTAATGGATGCGGGTGGCACCACTGAAGACAACATCGATTGCGGGCTTCGATCTCTCTGCGTAAGGAGGCAATCGACAACTTTTACGCGAAGCATGTCGGGATAATCACTAACTATAGGGATGTCGATAAGCAGGCTCGCCTTTTTTGTATCAATCACATACGCTAAGTGGAAGCTGCACCTTTCGAACCATTGTTCTAGCGGTAGTGAGCGGATATCACGGTAAGTGGTTCGACCTCTGTCGATAAAGTCACTTTCTTGCCACTCTCGGTGTCCTTAAGGTCACTTCTCTTTATTCTACAATCGCTGCAAAGCCAGGTGACGGGATAACACGTGACACCAAAACCGAGGTAACTTCTTTATAATTTTATTAGTATTATTATAATTTTTTTACACTTCTAAAAATCAAAAATAAATCAACCTCGATTCTTATAAGGACTACAAGAACACGGAAAACTTGCCAAAATATATTTAATTATACAAAACTAAATTAAATACAACATTTTGGTTCCATACAAAAACCTGAGTTTCCAACCCAAAAATCATAGAATACTAAACAAGGCACTTCTAGCCTTTTTCTTCACATTTGAGGTCTGTGTGAGCCTCGATCGCTAGGTGTACCTCCGATGCACGAAATGAATTTTCCCACTGACGAGTTTGAAGCGAGTAGAAATCCTCCTACCAAGGAGCTACCCAAAAGAAACCCTGATGCGTATGCAATAATCATAAATTCACACACATTCATATAAAACATGCATGTCTCTGCCGATTGTCTACATGCCATGCCCATATCTCAAGTCCTCCACCAGGCTCCCTCACACATATGCCATCCGTGTATGAAAGCTGGCTAAAACAAAAGCTTTGTTTTTGAAACTCATTGGACATTCTCCGATTTTATAATAAAGTGGACAACCCTCTGAATTTCGATATCATAATATCTATTGGACAACCCTCCGATATGATATTATATTGTATGGGTCATTCTCCGATAGTACAATATACTGGACAATCCTCCGAAATTAAATATAATGAACTGACCCTGAATTTAATTCATTGAATCCATGTCATGCACTCACCCGATTTTTATCTCACGTGTCTAGTGCACATGCGATGCTAATGCCATTGCATAAAAATCTCATGTTACATGCATAATAAAAACTACATGCAGCTTATGCTCCATATCATTTATGCTTTATCTTAAGCATCATGTTAATCATCGACATGCACATATCAGCATGTATATTCACACCTTACGGATGTTTTCATTCAAACAATAATACCAAATTGATATTTTCTTCAGTCTAAAAACCCAGGAAATTTTGCATGTTAGTCATGCAAATCAACATGCACATATCAACATGTATATTCACACATTCTGCATGTTTTTCATTCAAACAATAATACCAAACTGATGTTTTCTTTAGTCTAAAAACCCCGAAAATTCTGCAGGTTAGTCATGCAAATCAACATACACATATCAACATGTATATTCACACATTCTGCATGTTTTTCATTAAAACAATAATACCAAACTGATGTTTTCTTCAGTCTAAAAACCCAGAAAATTCTGCATGTTAGTCATGTAAGCAATAATACCCAAAACTGATATTTCCTTAGTCTAAAACCCAGAAAATTCTGCATGTTAGTCATGCAAGCAACCATACACCAAACTGATATTTCTTTAGTCTAAAACCTGGAAAATTCTGCATGTTTTTTATTCAAACTATAATAGCAAACTGATGTTTTCTTCAATCTAAAAATCCAGAAAATCCTCCATGTTAGTCATGCAAATCAACCATACACCAAACTGATATCTCTTCAGTTTAAAACCCGAAAAATTCTGCATGTTTTTTTATTCAAACCATAATACCAAACTAATGTTATCTTTAGTCTAAAAACCCAGAAAATCCTGCATGTTAGTCATGCAAATCAACCATACACCAAACCGATATCTCTTCAGTTTAAAACCTAGAAAAATAGTGCTCCCTGAGAACCAAGCAGTAACAAGATCGATTCGAGGAGAAGTTAAAATTACAAGGACCACGAGAAACGGTCGACGTGCGGTTTCTGTAGAATTGTTTGTATTATCAACCGACTAAAGCTACCTTTTCATAGCCATTCATGGCTCGTAAATAAGTAGGCGAGGTAGGGGAAGAACCCTACCTTTTGGGTGTAAAGACCCCCCTTCCTTTCCTTCCTTTCTTCTCCCTTGTCTTCCTTCCTTTCTTCTCCCTTTTCTTCCGCTTTTCCTTTTCTTTCTCCCTTTTCTCCCACTTCTGCATGCGAACAGTTTTCCTTTCCACCCCACCTCGAGCCTGGGTATAGTTTGAGTTAGGTGAACACCTACACAAGACAAAGTTTGTACATACTAATGGCCACTTTGGCGATCAGCCCGGCCGAACCCATGCCAAAATCCTACCCACCCATTCCATGCAATAGTTGAGAGTATGGCACTTGAAGCTGCTCATGGCCGCGTGTCCTCTCCTCAGTGCCCACATGGCACCATTCCCTCACATACCAGTAATGCCTCAATTCATCCATTAGCCTTGAAATACATGAAATTAGATTGTCTCGAATCGCATTAACTGAGTAGCTAGATTTTGTGAGGCGAATTCAATAATGATGTGATAAAGCGTGTCATCCTAGATTTTGAAAATTTCAGGTTTGCAACGTAATGCATAGATTTCTTTATCAGTTTCACATTCTCCTCCCTTAAAAAGAATTTCATCGAAAAGAATTCACACACACATACCTATACAATCACATGCATAACACATGATCATTCAGAAGAAGAAGGAATGAGTATTGAATGTTATTATTGTTGATGTGATGTGTTTAAGCTTCATCCACGACCTCGAGTCCTCGAAGAGAGGATATCTGACAACGCTTATCATTGTCCTTATCGCTCCATAATTTGCCTCTCCTCCTGGGTGCTGCCTGAGCACCTTTACCGGCTGCGATGCTTGGCGGCTTCGCCAGGCTGCTCTCGGCTATCCATAATACGCACGGTCACCTGCGAAGGATCCTGTGAATGCCGGCTACCGGCTCCAATCACTGCGAAGGCTGGATTTGGGTGCTCGAACATGGAGACATTAAAAGCGGCGAACAGGATAAAAGCGGCGGTGGTCACCAGCCGTCACGGCGATACACCCTCGGCGAGGTAATCTGAAGGGCACGATATACTCGGTGTGAGCTTCACAACGCTTCCCAGACCTGACCACTCCTCTCTTAGGCATTACCTTCAAGAGAGAACCTTGATGCTGCATAAATTCTAAGAGGAGGATATCATTACAAACTTGTGCCTGCTGGCGACTCTTCTGCTGCTTTGCAGTGCATTGTTGAGAATCTTTGTCGGATCATACCCACCTTCTCAGAGTGTCTAATCAGATCTGGGCAGTGTTGAGGGCTCTCACTATGTGACATACCGGTGATCGACATGACACCCCATGGGGGCTAACCTCATAGCCAGATCCATGTAAAACCAATGAAAATTTTAAATTTAAATTTTTCAAAAAAAAAGAAAAAAGAAAGGGGGTGAAACGATAATTTACTAGAATAGTCTGGAGAAAAGTTGGGATTTTTCTAGATCTTGGATGACGAAATGAATTGCAGTTGAATTAAATATAAGCGAAATCTAGCTACGGTGAATTTGTTTGATTGAATAGTTGGAATTTGTAACGTTAGAAACAGCGTCAATCAGGCGCACGCGAGCATTGGGTCATGTGGATGACACGTGAACACCATGTGGCGTGACCCATGGCCGAAGCCATGTGTGTGACATGGCCGAGGTACGTAATGTGTGACACATGGCATGCCGCCCGCAAACTCTGCATGCATCTCCGCGCAAACCTATATATATGGGGCTCTAGTGGGTTAGCCCAGACGAAGCGAAGGGGGGGGAGAGGGAGGGGAGGAAGGGAAAAGAGAGGAAAGGGGAGGGAGGAGAGGAAAAAAGAGAAAGGGGAGGAAAGGAAAGGAGAAAGAGAGAAAGGGAGGAAAAGGAAAGAAAGGAAGAAAGAGAAAAAAAAAAGAAAGAAGAAAAGAGGAGAGAGAGGAAAAGAAAGAGAAGGAAAGGAAAGGTATTGGCTTGGTGAGAAGCGGGGGCAGGACTGACAAGGGCCGGAAAGCGTCGCTTCTGAGAGGTAGTTTCCTCTCTGCTCACGGTTATTTTATGCCTAGGGTTGTGTAATGGCCCTCACAGTTTAGTTCGAGTTTCAGGGTGAATTGTATGTTGTGTGGTTTGTTTGTGATTGTGTGATGGTCAAAGACCGGTTTCATAGGGTTTAGGGTATCCAAAAATAGAACATTGTGTTTCGGAGACGACAAAATCGGCGAGTGTGGCGGGGGTGTACTAATTTCCGCACACCCGCTTGTGAGGGTGGGCTGCATCAACTTTGAGACAGTATGCTCGCAAATCAGAACTCCGTTGTGAGGGTTCTTGGACTGCAGTAGCTCGTTGAGTCATAGAATTTGGCTAAGATAAAGTGTGCGAGAAAAAAAAAATGTAAGTGAAAATTGGGCTGGGTCACGGATAGTTGAGGAATGAATTAAGTTACGATTTCGGGGAACTGTTTTTCGAGCAGGTTTATGCTTAGAAATGTGGGCGCATGTGGCTAAGCAGAGCGTGTGTTGGATGTTTTGTGTGGTATTTACAAGCGGACTTTGAACTAAGTCGATTATTTCCAGTGAGAGCCCGAGCATGGCCCGGGTATAACCCGAGAAAATGACTAATGTGTGTTGGCTCCATCGAATTGAATAACATGTTGAATATGTGAAATTATGTGATATATAATGTGATAAAATGGAAATAAATTATATGCATTGGGTTGTATAGTACGACACATCGCATGTCGGCGGGGAATATGATTATGGCATTACTAAGTAATGGTTGGAATTATGTTAATACGTGCTTGAATGATGTGTTGACATGAATGAACTAAATAATAGAAAAGATGTAGTGCATGCTTATGTGATGTACTGATTTGAATGTGTGGAATATTAACATGATTGCATGTATGTGAAATATATGAAATGTTGTGTGCATTAGACATGAGTGTTCATAGCACACACATAGTGTACGGAGTAGAATATCATGAGGGTCGTATACATTGTTGATGGGTTTGAGTGATGGCACAAAATTGCATTGCATTGATGTGCGGTAACACACATTACATATGAGAGTGTGTGTGGTACTGATTTGGCAGCTGCGTTTAGTGTTTGAATCGTGTGGGCTTAGGAATGGGACGAGAAGTCGGTGAGTTCACGGTGTTAAGCGAAAATGGAAAATGAAATGTGTCGGGCCTAGCAAGTAGGGGATAGACCCCCTGGGTGAAAGCACAGAAAGCACAGTTGGCGTATCCCGCAGGTGAAATCTCGAAAAATGTCGGAGGGTGTAAGAGACCACCGCGGTGGGGACACGAGTTATGTTGCTAATAACGCGGCGATTAAATAAATATCACATAGACTACGGATTTGGCTATTGAGATGGGAGTCGGGGCCCGACTCGGTATTTCCATTGCTTTTGCATTGGGTGGTGGGTAGGGTTGACACAGTACTTGGGCGTATGAGAGTGTCGTCTCATACATGCATGTAGATTTCCATGATGGGACCAACATGTAATGCCTGGGATTGGTTGTTGGTTTGATTGTGAAATGATCATTTGCATGTGCACTGGAGTGGGAAATAGCTGCCTTGGATTTTATCTCTGCGGGGCGTTAGCTCCACCAGGACCCCTTTGGTGCGGGGCAGTGCAGGAAGATAAAGCAGAAGGGCTCGCAGTAGGGATTATGAAGCGGTGGAGCGTGGCGCTGTTGTCTTGTTTGTGTGCATATATTAGAGCAGAACAAGTTTTGGCAGCTGTTTTGTATTAGAGTGATATAACATAACTCTTGGATATAAAAAATGTATGAGATGCATAGCAAAATGATATGGATGAGTAACTAGGATGAGTGGGCCTATTGGGTCAATTTTGCACCAGTATCAGGTCTTGTAATTATAGAGACACCGCAGGTTTTACGCGAGGTTGACGGTGGTCAAAGGGACCCCTGGGTTTTGGGGTGTCACATGCCATCGCCAATAACTTCACGATAACTATTGTTGTGGCGGAATTCATGGGGGATTAAGTGCTCTGTGACGCGCGATCTCGAGGCACGTGCTTTCGCGACATGTCTCTAAAACCTGTATGATCCCGCAGGCGACCATCGGTCTGTGGATGAAAAGTGGTGTTCATCATCAAGCTAGCGTTCCATGTGGCACGAGCCCTTCTAAGCGCATAATACGCTTCAGGTTATCCACGATGATAATATGGAGCTGAACTTCCGCCTGCGGTTCGATCACCGCCGCGTCAAAATGCGAAATTCCTCCATAGTGAGAGGGAATATCGCCACGGTGAAAATGTCGCCGCCAGTGACGAATCGCGACGTCGCATTTTTGTATCATGTCTCGCGTTGGTGATGAATTGCGGTGTCGTGGCGTGCTCCCCACTTTCCACTCAACCACCTCGATGGTACGGAGTAGCTACAATGAAGCCTCGATGTTCAGCCGCTTTGCTGGCGACATATGAGACACCACTAGCCGACAAATCTCAGCGATCAAACTCATTAAAACAATATCTGTGTGGCCGAGGTCATGATACATTTTATACACGGATGCCGCGGTAAGTCAGCAATGGAACTCCGAGGATCTCTGCCGATGGTCGGCGGAGGCCTGAGCCGTCACCTTATCACAGGAAGACTACCATCATGTGTGGATGGCTGACCTTCTTTATTGTGCAGCGTGCTTGGTCCCTGATGACATTATCTCTGCCTTTTGCCCATAGGACTCAATCACTCTACTTAGTAGGGACGACGTAGCCATCAGACTTCCCAAAGTACCCTGAGCCTTCTCATCGTACTGTAGTCTGAATTGCCCCATGGTCTCGAGCATCTATCACTCTTGGGAAGCTATGCCCAAGGGCGTGCTCCCGTGACTTAGGTGAGTCATCGACCACCACGTTGCCACTAGAGTTTGGTAATGCGAAAGTGAAGTCATAATCTCGAAAAACTCCATCCACATTAACGCCTCATGTTGAGGTCCATTCGCGTGAATATACTTAATTTTGTAGTGCGAAAACCGCCTCACGGCTGCCTCGCAGTAGCAGGTAGTGGCGTAGCTTGACGAAAAACTATGGCCGCCAACTCTGTATTAGGTGCGTGGGGTAATTCTCATGGTTTTTCAGTTTGTGGGAACCGCAAGCCACTACCTTCCGAACTACATCAAGGCAGCGTCCCGTCCGGGTCCTTTGAGGCATCACAAAACACGATTGTCTTTGTCGTTTTACGGGCCCGCATAAGGGATAGGAGCTTAAGTAGGCCTCTATTCGAGTGTGCGGAATGCCTTTCGCATGGAATTCATTCCACTTTAGACTGACCTCCCTTACGGTCCAATCTCGTCGCCCGAGTGCTTCTGGCCAGAGAAATCCTCGAAATAAATATACAGTAGTACCTCATTAATCTGGCTACATATCTCGAAGACTAACCCAGGTCTCTCCCAGCTCATAACGGCCTTGGCCTTCTCGGGGTCGCCGGCACGCTGGCGACACTACGTGCCCTAAGAGCCCACCTCGATGTGAGCTTCGCCTTCTTGAACTTGGCGCCTAGCCGTGATCCTCGGGTATAGAACCACCCTCGAATGATCCTCATGCTCCTCCTCGGCGGGGGGCGGTAGATGTCATCAAACGAGAGCCACCACAAGCCCGATCTAAAATAAGGTTGGAATACCCTATGCATGAGTCCATGAATGCTGCTAGCGCATTCGTCAATCGAGGCATCACTTTGTAAGCTTCGAGTGCCCGTATCGCGTCTACTTATTTGTCTTAGGGATGTCTGCCTCCTACAACTCTCAATTGGTGGTAACCGGTGTGAGTCTATCTTGGAGTAGACTTCGTGCACCTCTCCAGCGATCAACGAGTCATGATCACCATTAATGGATACCAATTCTTGATCGTAACCCTGTTTAACTACCTATAATCGATGCACATTTGAAGGGTCTTATCCTTCTTCTTATAAACGAAACGGGCGCCTATGGTGAAGTGCTCGGTCTAATGAACCCCTAGTGCTCTGTATCACGGACCTTGAGCTCCTATGACTCAGCGGCGCCATCACATGGGGAGCCGCCAGAAATAAGCGGCGTACCGAGAATAATAACTTCAATCACGGAAGTCACATCCCTCGGCGGGGTAATCTGGTAGCTTCGTTCGGAAAAAGATCACCGTGCTGCGCATCTTACCCGAGGGCGGATCGAGTCTTATCTCACCTCAGTCCTCTAGGGTAAATTTGGCTAGCCAGCGCCTTCAATTACTCGTGCCCATCACGAGTCATGCGACTGGGGCAAAAGCATCGTGGTATCGCGAAATGTGACATGAGTACCCGTCTTGAATGTGGGGCGGGTAACTCTCCTATGCTCCGCAATCGATAAAGACCGATTATTGTGTCGTCGACCACTCCATCCCTAGGATGACGTCGGCTCAAGTCGTAATCCATGACCCTCGGAGTCGGTGTGAGTAGAATCACACGAAGGATCTCCTAACTTGCAACCTCCACCATCCCGGATCGCGCTGCTTTAGTCACTGAGGGAGAACTCACATACATCATTTCTTTCCCGAGGGTCTCGACCTAAAAGCGATTCTGCTCACACATGATGCATGATGAAGAATCACGGGTGCACGGAATCAAAATAATATCCTTGCCCATAGGCGAATGAGTAAGCATACCTTGTAAAGTGTGGCTAATCAGTTGGCTCGATCCCGGCGATCGCATGGCGTGGGGCAAGCCCACTAGATTCAGCGAAGTCGACTTGTGAGGCCACGTCACCGACCTCGACCCGTACTGCGGCCTCTGCGGCCCACACATTGTATTAGAAGATGCTTGTGCGGCCTGCTGGGAGCGATCTTGGTTCCTACGGCCGCCTGCCCAGGGTGAGAAGGAACATATTGCGTCTATGCACGTCCCACTGATGACTAGGACTAAGGCGTCCCATGGCCTTGAGATCTCTGCCTTCGAGTAAAATCTCGCCTCATATGTCCAAGCTGATGGCAATGATAACATGTGATCGACTCAGATTGGCTAGGAGTTCTGGTCTGGCTTTGGCCCTGATAGTCACGGCCCTATCCTTAAAACCCTCGTTTGGCCGGAAGCGCTTGACTGCTCACCACGAAGCAGCGGGGAAAAGTTTGACTCTCCCTTTTCTCTTACCACCGTGCCGTATCTCGGATACTCCGTGCATCCTCTATCTCTCTCTCTATGGCCATAGCCGTCGTGACCATAGAGTCCATATCCTGTATGAGGAATCCTACAATCTTACCTCGGATGGACAACTTTAGGTCATCCTCGAACCTCCTCACCTTGGCCATATCACACGTGGCGGCCAGTCATCGGCGATGCCAACTCGGTGAACTTGGCAATGTATTCGAGCACCGTCCTATCTCCTTGTCTCAACTCAAGGAACTACCAGGCCTTCGCATGCCTCGCGCCGCGGATCTTAGAGAAAAAGAAACTTTTTGCTTATGAGAAGAGGCTCTCTCCAGAAGTCATCATCTCTGAGTCCTTTGAAGTGTAGTGATCCATATAATAAAGGATTCACCCTCAGCAAATGTAGCTAGTATGATCCTCATGGCATCGAAGGTAATCCCCATGGCCTCCAAAACCCTCTCGACTTGCCAGAACCAATGATCGACTACCATCGGATCCCCTCCCCCTCTGAATGTAAGAGGATGATGTGTGATAAACCTCTGGAGGTCACTCGGCCCTCCCTGACCGCCAGTTGCACTAGCACATTGCAATGGTGTTAAAATCAGAAGCTTTGCAGCCAGCTTCCATAAATACAGGTGATGGCAGAGGCGGTGGTGTTCTTGCTCCAACAGACGATCTCTGCGTCGCCCTCGACACAAATCTACGGAATTAAGATAGAAATTTGAGGTCTCTCTTTTTCACTTATCATTAATTGATTGCATAATGTCGAGCAATAAGTAAACAATTCATGCATTATCGTAACTCTGTTGTTCCAGGAACCCCTAAGTTTGTGTTTGCCTTGCTAGTGTTCTCTATATATGCTCTATCATGCATAATTCACAACACAGTTCATCTACTGTGGAACATATCAAAACACACAAATACCAGAATTCCACACAAATACCGCATTATCAAGCTATGATGCTTGTACCGAAACACCATACTATGGGTAATAGTATGCCGAGGAGCTCTATATCGTAGCTGGTAATCACAGACCCATGCCCGACAAGCCTTAGGTAATCGAAGTATACCTAGGCTTTGAAATAATTTTAATGAAACCCCAGAGCAGGAATAACATGCAATTTATTATTATTATTATTATTATTAATTTTGTTTTTACACTTCTAAAAATCAGCATCATCGACCTAGTTACTCTGAGGACTCTGAGAACTGGAAAACTTGCCCAATATATTTAATTATACAAAACTAAATTAAATACAACGGTTCCATAATATATTACAAAGAACACGAGTTTCAACCAAAAATCACATAATACTAAACAAGGCACTTCTAGCCTTTTTCTTCACGACTGGGGTCTTGTGTGAGCCTCATCGCCCGGTGTACCTCCAGTACCTGAAATGATTTTTCCATGATAGGGTGAGCAACACCCAGTAGATAAATCCTCCTACCAGGGCTACTTCCCACCCAAGTGCATATGCAATGTCATAAATTCACACACATTCATATAAAACATGCATGTCTCTATATGATTGTCTACATGCCATGCCTCATATCTCTAGTCCTCACCGACTCCCTCACGGATGCATATACTTTGCGTCCATGTATGAAAACATTTCAAAACAAAAGCTTTTGTTTTTGAGAACTATTGGACATTCTACGGTTACATAATAAAGTGGACAACCCTCGAATTTCGATATCCATAATATCTATTGGACAACCATCCGATATGATATTATATTGGCGAGTCGTGTGATAGTACGATATACGGAAAATCCTCGAAATTAAATATAATTGGACAACCCTGGAATTAATATTTTGGACAACCTAAAGTTTAATTAATTCCAAAATCCATGTCCATGCACTCACGGGTTTTGCAGCGTTGTCCCCACACATGCAATGTAATGCCAGCGCATAAAAATCTCATGTTACATGCATAACAAAAACTACATGCAACATATATATCATTTGTGGCACATCTTGCATCATGTTAATCATCAACATGCACATATCAACATGTATATTCACACCCTACTGCATGTTTTCATTCAAACAATAATACGAAAATGATATTTTTCTTCGGTCCGGCTTTGAAATTTTGCATGTTAGTCTGATCCAACATGCACATATCGGCAGCTAATATATTCACACATTACGCATGTTTTTTTCAAACAATAATACGAACTTATGTTTTTCTTTTAAGTCACAATAACCTCGAAAAGTGCGAGGTTAGTCATGCAAATCAACATGCATATATATATCAACATGTATATTCACACAGTTTGCATGTTTTTCATTAAAACAATAATACCAAACTGATGTTTTCTCTAGTCTAAAAACCCGAGAAGAATGCATGTTGGTCATCGCGAGCAATAATACCCATGGCTTGATATTTCCTTGGTAAACCCGAGAAAATTCTGCATGTTAGTCATTCACAAACAACCATACACCAAACTGATATTTCTTTAGTCTAAAACCGAAAAAATTCTGTATGTTTTTATTCCAAATTATAATACCAATGATGTTTTCTTCGGTCTAAAACCACAGAAAATCACGCATGTTAGTCATGCAAATCGACCCATACACAATGATATCTCTTAGTTTAAAACGAGGAAAAATTACGCATGGTTTTTTATTTAATTATAAAACCAATATGATGACTTCAGGTCTAAAAAACCAAAATCTGTATGTTAGTCATGCAAATCAACCATACACCAAAATGATATCTCTTCAGTTTAAAACCCATAAAAATAGTGCTCCTAAAACCAATCGTAACAAGATCAATTCCAGAGAAATTTTGGAAATTACAAGGACCCAAAAACCGGTCCTAACATCAACAGTTTTTGTAGAACTGTTCTTGTATCAACCCATAGCTAAGGCTACCTTTCATGGCCATTTCATGGCTCTTAAATAGGAATTAGCTGAGGTAGGAGAAGACCCCTACCTTGTTGGAACCCCCTTCCTTTCCTTCCTTTCTTCTCCCTTTTCTTCCTTTCTTTCTTTCTCCCTTTTCTCCCTTCTCTCTTGTCTGCGAATAGTTTTTCCTTTCCCCCGCCTCAAACCACCCCAAATTGGTTTTTGAGTTAGGTGAAGGACACCTACACAAGACAAGTTTGACACATGGCCCTTTGGTAGGCCATGTGTTTTCCATAAAGGTGGCAATCGGTAGTGGTCCGGACTAACAGGTGGATAGGACCCAAAGCCGGTCGGTCGAGACGAATAGTCTTTCAAGGCAAAAAAATTCGGGCGGGCCGGGCCGGGGTCGAGACCATCGGGCAGACCATATTGGGTCGGGCCAAATTTAACTTACGGTTTTTCGGATGATATTTAATGGCAGAGCCCGGCTACCTGGCTCCCGGAGCCCGGGCCCAGGGGGCTAGCCGCCGGGTCGAGACGATTGCGCCACCTCTAGTTTTCCATGCCAAAATCCCACCCACCCATTCCATGCGATAGTTGAGTATGGCCAACGGCTTCGCTCATGTGCCAAGTGTCACTCTTCCCTCTAGTGCCACCTTAGCTCATTTCCTCATGCCAAGTGTAACCCTCTAATTCGTCCATTCGCCTTGAAATACGTGAAATTTCGACTCTCGGAATCGACAAAGTCGATGGGTAGCTAGATTTGTAAAAGGAAGCGAATTCCAGCGACATGATCTATGTGTCATTAGAGATCCAGAATTTCGGGTTTTGAACCTATGTGCGTCGATTTACTTTTCTTGTCAGGAGTTTCCGCAGAACGATCCGTGTCTGATATCACATCCGACTCTCTAAGGCGACAACTCAGTAGAATCTCTCGAGAAACTCATACTCTGGCGTATTCTAATGGGACAATCTCTATAGACTTGTTCCCATTGACACTATTGGGGCACGAACCTCCATGCTTACCTATTAAGGTAAACGAATCGCATCGAGTCACGTCATCCTTTATATCTGAAATGCAATGCATGTCATAAACAATTTCAAAAATTTGAAATCATTTGTGAAATTTGCTTAAACTTAGTCTCACGATACCAGCAATTGTAACGTCTGATAGCGGCTGCAGTACTTTACCACTATGATATTCAAACACGATACAAATATAGGAAGTACAAATCAGTTTTCAATCTGGTAGCTACATGCTGCGCCATTAGCTGATACCATTCAAATCAGTGCAATTTCTCATTTAAGACACATTTCAAATACTCATTTTGTAAAGGATAATTAACCTTATGAACATATATACATAAACATCATTTTAACTTAAAGGGGGCCCATCATTTGTTCACAAATGCATATTTTTTTCATTTGATATGGCATTATATGCCCATTTGGTCCATTTCTCACCTTGATACAATACGACATTATTAACCGTTTTCAATATAATAAACATTTATAAAAACAAAATCATAGTTCACTTTTCGAATTATAGTTTCAATACAAAAATAGTCAAATCAAATTCATGTATGCATATGACGGAGATTTACTTATCCTCCGTGTGGCTTTGACGATGACTCTGAATCGCTGCAGTCTTTTCCTTTATACTTGTTCACTTGGTACTTGCGCAGTGATAAAACAACGCGCTAAGCATTTTCATGCCTAGTGGTTCTATACAGTTCTTTCTTCATTTCAGTTTAAGTAAATCATGTATTTTTTCATCCCGATGCCTTTGTATAATTTTTCAATGACTAATGCGGTACAATACATATATGTATATTTTCATTTCATATACATTCAAATTAAAATTCATTGGTCATTTCAGTCATGTAGTTTCATATGCAATAAGTCATTCTAACACAAATCATGCATTTCACAATTTTTTTTTCATTTTTCCCTTAAGCGAGTGGCACATTACGAATAGCGAATCAACTGACACCGATCCTTGGGTTAGACGACGGTAGGTATAAAAAAAAAGGTTTATAACACGATGCGGTCCCTCTTGGTACGCTGGCGGTTGATAAAAATCATTCGTGAACGCCTAACGATATTACGTCCCGCTTAGTACGGATCGGGTGACACATCGCATTATGTTATTGAAGCGCGATGCTACTCATTTGACCCTTTTTTGGTATGCCAAATCTATCGCTTAACTTTCCGAATTTAACGGTTAACATTCTATTAAGGGCGCTCACGTCATTCATAGCAATTTACAATAGTGTATATACATTTATGTCCAAATACTTGGTTTCCAGTATTCATGCAATTTTTCATAATGCGATTCATCTTTCCACAATCGGTTGTAATAATCAATTTAAAAATAAATCAATATGCGATTTCTATGCAATTCATTCAATAAATCCACTTATTTCATAATCCTTCAAACATTTTTAGAAATGGAAGAAGTGGAGAGACAAACCAATTCAAAGCAGAGCTGTGCATATTCATATAAAACCTTTTAGATTTATTTTGTCAAACAAAACACAAAACCAAAACAAGGAAGGAAGTGTGAAGAACAAACCTAAAAAGGTTGTCGCTTTTCGATTCCTATTCTCATAATCTAGTTCTTGGGTCAAGATTCCTCGTCACCAACCCTTAATCCATCACAAATATGTCACTATTAAAGAACAACCCAAGAAAAAAAATCAGTTGTGCATTCTAGGATTTTTGGTTAGGGTTGATGTCTACCTAATACACCTTCACTTGAAAAAATTTTTGGGGACACATGAACCATATTTTTTTTCATGATTACTTCAAGAAAATGATAGCTCTATGAGTCTATTTTCAGTAGGAATTGGAATCATCTCATTTGGATCACCCAAACTCAAGTTACGGCATTTTAATGCCAAACTAGTTGGTATGCCTAGCTCACTCGGTTACTTACTTTTATTCTTGATTTCAGGAGTCTTAACTCCATAAATTGATAATGATTCCTTCTCCTCATTTGAAGATATGGTTCTAGGGTTTCTTCTCCAATTGAAATCATCCAATTGGGATCACCAACACTCAAGTTATTGCATTTACGGCTAGTACTTTCTAATTTGCAAAAGCATGTCAGTTGTTCTTGCGCATAGCTCCACTTTGACGGATTTATGGGAACTTTGGGGTTACAAATTGAGTACACTTCCTTCAAGTAAATTATTCCCCTAGAAGTCTAGTTTACCCATAATTTTGAATCTCTCAATTTGGATTAGTGAAACTCAACTTACGACCAAAACACCACAACTACACCCAAAACAGACCATACATGTTAGCTATCTAAAACTTACTTTTAAGCCCATATTTGGGTGCATTGAGCTACATTTTCTCCTATTCCATTCTATAAATTTTTAGCTCTAGATCTTATGGTTCTTTACCAATTTGAATCACTCAATTTGGATGATTATAACTTAACTTATAGCCAAAACAAAAACAGGGGTTTTGAAAATTTTTGGACAGCAACTCCTTTGAAACTTCATCATTTCCTTTATACAAAAATTCATCAACAACAATCCAAACTACAATATAACATGAAATCTTACCCAATACAACCCCAAAACGAACTACAACCTTTCAAAACACTTTCATACCACATTTGGGGTTTTATTAAACCCAAACCCAAGTAGAAATGGGGTTAGGGTTTGGTTTTTCATACCTTAAATCTTGATTCTCTTTCCTTCTTCTCCTCCTTACCAATCTTATCCTCGATTTCATGGAGAAGAAATCAAAACTTTCTATTCTCTCAACCAGAATGTGCCCTAGCCTTTCTCCTCTTTCCTTTTTTTTCCAAATGTGAGAAATGGTACTACAAGACTCAAATTTGGTTTTAAGCCTTAAGTCTTTTATAAGGCCTTGTTCGCTTGCACAGAATTCCTATTTTCCTATTTTTCTCATTTTAACTTTTCATTTCACTTTCTATTTTTAACTTAATTTCTATTTCATTTTCATTTTAACATTTACACTCCTCATTTATGACTATTAGGTTCTCATTTGACATTTTTACCAAACTTATTTGGCTCCTATAAAATTTTCGGGTTTTTATCATTTTCCGTTTTTAGCCGTTTAAACGTCAAAAAAATATAATTTAATTTATTTTACACCTTGAACATATTATAAAACTGTTAGGGTATTTTTAGGGCGTTACAAAGGTTATTCACTAGGTCGAATGAAACCCTTGTTCAATAGCTTCGGTAGTTGAGTCTTCAACTATTTTAGTTCAGTTGAAGCCATATGTAGGGTGCCCTAGAAATTGGAGTCATTCCATGTACCACTTTGATAGATAGATCTACTTCTCTTTCAGGTGGTATTCCCGATAATCCCTCAGGAAACACATTAAGGATTTCCTTGACCACAAGAATCTTTTCTAAATTCACTTGTTCCCTTCTTGAGTCAAGTACCAAAGCCAACAAGGCTTCACAACCTTTTCTAAGAAAACGTCTAACATAACTCGAAATTATTTCCTTTTGACAGATTCCTCAATCCAGATACTATGTACGCTACCTTGACATGTCAAAACATTTAAGCATTACTGTTTTCTTATCACAATCAACTATAGCCCGATATTCGATACTTCATCCAGCATTCCCAAAATCAAATCAAATTCATGGAAGGGTAAAGCAATTATGTCCACCGAGAACTCTCTATCATGAACTGTTAGGGGACAATTCTTATACACTCGGTTGACTCTAACACTATGCCCCAGGGGACTAGTAACAAGCATGTCATATTCCAAAGGCTCTACTGATGGCAATTTATCACTCAATTGTTCAATGCATATATACGAACGTGTAGAGCCAAGATCTATCAAAGCATGTATTTCTATATTATAAAGGGTGAAATTACCTGCAATCACCCTTGGTGCATCCTGATCTTCACAAGCCTCTATAGCATAAGCCTGGCTTGAGCCGTAGCGGATGGTCCACACACAAATTTCGACACTATACCTACACTCTATGCCGAAATCCTGGGCCACCTCGACCCCTACCTCATCCCGAGTCTAAGGTGCAAACATATCTCCCTCCACTTCCTTGCATACTTCTCTACTATCCCCCGACTCCCAGACACCACTATAAAATGATCTATGCTTCCACACCCGGCTACATCCTCCCCGTCAATATTCCGCAAACACCCATATGTCGCCTGGCGGTAATGAGGGCACCTAGACTTCTTCTGTCTTGTCGACATGCCCTACCGCACTCGCACACCACTCAGATCGCCTTTGTCTTCTTCTTCCCTTGTGGCGACCTTGCACTCGACTGCTTGAGACTCTCTACCCTTTACCTGCTGCATAAGAAGCTCCTCTTGATAACTTCCTCTTCTAAAACCTTTCTTTGCTACTTGACTCGGATTTCTCTAATTTCATCGCAGCCTGCACCAACTGATAGAAATTCACCTGTTGGAAAGTAATAACATGTTCCAGATACCTTTTTATGGACTCATTTAGTCCATCATCAAATTGCCTACACCTAAATGCCTCAGTGAGGACCGATTCAAGCGCATACTTACTCAAGTGGCTAAATTCTTTCTCATATTTAGCCATGGATAAGTTCCTTTGCTTCAGATTCAGGAATTGCTTCCATTTAGTATCAGAGACATATTTGGCCCTGAACTCTTAGACGAAAAATTCCCATGATATGGGATCTGAAAGTCTTGGACTCCTCAATACTAACTTCCACCAATCATAAGCACTACCTTGCAATAAAGAAATTGCACAGGTCACTCTTTGATCGGGAGGACGTTTCACCTCCTCCATGAACCTTTGCAGCTTTTCTAACTAAAATTCAGCTTTATCAGACTCTTCCATGTTTGACCCATGGAATTCCTCAGCCTCATGTCTCCTTATCATATATATCGGGGCTTTAGGAGTTGTCAATCTTTCCAATACGGGAGCCATGTTCTGAGATATTTTCAGCAAAACTTCATTTGATTCTACGGGAGCTGACAGATTCGAAAGGTAATCCCTGATTTATTAGGTTAACACTCTCCGCTACTTCTTCAGCTAAATTCTAAGGGTGATCCATCTATACAAGACACAAGACACATGACACAAGACACAAGACACAAGGACATTAGGCCAACATATTGCTAGACACACGCTTTTCTATCCTATACTCTATGCCAAAACCGCCTAAACCTTGGCTCTGATACCACTTAATTGTTGCGCCCCAACCCCCGCCTAGGTGGAAGAGGGGAAGCGACACAAGACTAGGACTCTTTAACCTGTTTTTCAGACATTGGTGAGCCCATAACATGTAATTAATTCATAATCACAAATACGTATAAAACAACCAATGCATTGGTGTTCATAATGTCCTGTACAAATATTTGAGTCCCATTGACTTATACATATACAAAAAAGAAATTTACATGTACATATTCAAAATCAGAGGTAGCGACCTATAGGTGTTGACTCCTATTGCTGTGTTGGCCCTCTGTATGTCGAATCCACCGAGATGTCCTCCCGCACCTACACGTATTTAAACACCAGACAGCTCTTATACTTAAAGCTTTAAACACATATAACATATATGACTACCCATAGTGGTCCTCAAAGAAAATATACAATTTACAAAATTGTCTATTTGCACAATATCTATTCATATATCAATACTTGTACATTATAATTACATATTTAGCAGAAGTTCTCACTTTCAATCGCCATAATACATAGTACTTTTCATATCATTATAGTTAGAATACATTTTTTTCATTTCGAATCATTGTTTCATGTTACATGCTTCATAACTGCTTCATGTTACATGCTTCTTATAACCATTTCAATCATTTTTTTGTTTTATCACATCTTATGTCTTATGTCTTGCCTGCATATTCCAAGAAGTGGA
Organism: Tetrastigma voinierianum; assembly: GCA_016808115.1. Classification (NCBI taxonomy): domain Eukaryota; kingdom Viridiplantae; phylum Streptophyta; class Magnoliopsida; order Vitales; family Vitaceae; genus Tetrastigma; species Tetrastigma voinierianum. Next base: position 112,694 of record JAEQBH010003809.1, read on the forward strand.
TAACGAGTATAATCTATATGTATTTGAAGGTACTATCACTGTACGAGACAGTGATATCTATCTGTATGACCCGAACGGGGCCGCTATAATGATCCAAACGGGATCTACGCCATCGAATTCCAAACTGGCCTTAATATTTATAAATCGCATGCCGCAAAGAATCGGTATCCCTATTGTCATGCCTATCTATCCCTCTACCTGGTGACATATGCCGACAATCAAGCTTATTACATTTGCATTCATGTTCAAGCTATGCACATCTCACATACGTGGATAATGTCAATCACATGTATCCACATGAGATACTTTCAAACAGTATTCCTTTATACATATATTATAACTATTACTTTTATCATAACCTCATGTTCTCAATATTGCTCGTATTTTTGTTCATATAATCATATTTCATATAGCAATCACTTTTATAATTCTTTTACAATTTCATTTATTCACTTGAATCTCATTATACAGAAATATTTCTTGCAAACAGAGCTCCCTTTAGACTAATTTCTAGGTACAATGGTGTCCAAATTTGAATATACTTATTTCAAAGATATTTGTTTTCCTAGAAGTCTAGTTTACCCAAAAATTTGAATCACTCAATCTGAGATGAAAGTGGATTTTTCCAAGTTATGGTTTGTAAACACTAAATTTCAGACCAACATAGACTAGAAACTCATTCAAAACAAGAGCTTCATGTTGATGAATTTTCTAGGTCCAATGGGGTCCAAATTTGAATATACTTATTTCAAGAATATTTGTTCTCCTAGAAGTATAGTTTATCCTTAAATTTTAATCACTCAATTTTGATGAGTGATGGCCAAGTTATGGCCTAAACAATAAAGTTATACCAAAACATACCAGAAACTTCCCAAAAACAAAGCTTCACTTTGACCAATTTTCTGGGTCCAATGGAGTACAATTTGAATACACTTATTTCAAGAATATTTTTTCCCTTAGAAGTATAGTTTATCCAAAAATTTGAATCACTCAATTTGGATGAGTGATGGCCAAGTTATGGCCAAAACCAAAAATGTGGGTTTTGGAAAAAATTTGATAGCATCTCCCCTAAAACCCCAACGTTTTCCTTATACAAACATTCTTTAATTGAAGATCACAACCAACTCAAACAACCATAAAACTAAGCTAAGACCAACAACCGTCATTATTATACAAAGTTAAGGTTTTTCCCAAACCCAAACATCCTCAAAAAAGGTTTTAGGTTTTGCTTCCATACCTTAAATCTCTTGCAATCTCTTCTTTCTTCCTTCTTCTTCTTGATCACATAAACCCTTGATTACATGGAGTAATTCAAAACCAAAGTTTCCTTCCCCAGCCACCCCGTATGCCCTAGCTCTCAAAAACCTAAAGAGAAATGTTCATTTACAAGACCAAATATTTGGTCTTATCCCCATCCTTCACAAGACTATGTTTAGCAAAAACCCATTTTTGCATTCTTTTCCCATTTTTGCATTTAAAGCCCTTCATTTATCTTTCATTTACACTTCAACTTATCAATATTTCTATATTGGCATATAAACTTATTATCATATGACCTTTAGGTCCTATATTGGTAAATTACTAATTTACTCTTGACTCTTGCACTCTGGTTTTTATCAATTTTCACCTTTAGCCATATTAATTTCCGAAAATCTGTAATTGATCTTACATTACACCCTAAACATGTTATGTTATTAGGTATAATTTGGGGTGTTACACTTACAAAAGTTGAAATTGGAAATTGATGAAAGGGAAGTTGCCATTATTTCAGATAGACATCAAGGTATTATTCAAAGTGTTGCAAAGGTGTTCGGATCTTAATTTCATACTCACTATTATCATCATGTTAAAGAGAACTTTAACAGTTTTCTTACTAAATTCAATATTAGAGGAAAAAAAAGGAAAGGAAAATGCATTGAATATGCTTGACAAGGTTGCATATGCTCATTTAGATAATGAATATTTTGTAGCACTTGAAACATTGAGAACTTATAAATAATGCTAAGGTGGCAAAGTGGGTTGAAGTTAACAGTCCAAAGCATCGGGTTATGTCAAAATTTTCAAAAATGCGTTGAGATAAAATGGCAAGCAATTTGGTAAAGAGATTCAATTCTTGGCTAAGACATGAACAACATCACAACATTTGTGTATTATTCATCGAGCATATGTACAAAGTTGACACTTTACTTGCTGATCACCAAAGTCAAATACATAGATGGAACGGGTGCTTTTGGCCTAAGACCCAAGAGAAGATCGCCTCAAACATTACAAGAGGTGAAACAAATATCACTCACGCTTTTTTTACTTGGTTAATCAAAATGACTACTAGATTTGCTTATCATGAAGTTGATTTGAAAACGGAACATGTTCATGTCGATTATAAATGTTTGGTTTGCCATGTGACCATGCTTGGTTGGTATACGACATGTTGGTGCTGACATTATGGACTTTGTTGATGATTGCTTTAAGTTGAAGATCCAACAAATGTCCTTCTCATGTTAATTACATCCATTGCTCATAAGACATGCCAACATTATAGGATGATGATATTGTTTGTGATTTTTTAGGACATGAATATCCATCAATGGAGCCTCCTCGCACACATCATCCACCTAGGAGGAGACTAAGAAAGCATCATATCAAGTCACAATTCATGTCTAAAAAAATTATGCATTGTTCTCAATGTAATCAACCTGATTATAATCGTGCTCGATGCAATAATCCTTTTCCATGAGTAATGAACCATTGCCTAATAAGATACTTGTTCCAATATTGAAAATTGACTTAGCATGTCTAAGACATTTCTATTGTTGTTATCTATTACGATATATTATTACATATCATTACTTGTTCCATTGTTCTTGTCTAATTTAGTGTTTTACATGTCATTTTTCTCTTGTTTAATGTAATTGGTGATGAATGTAATAGGGTCAACTACTAAAATTTAAAAAAAAAAAAAAAATCATGCCGAAAACATGATTTTTATATAATTCCCAAAATAATAAAAGAATTAGCATATTTTTGTATTGATGTTACACTTTTTTTTTTGAATATATTTTAACATTGTTTTACACTCACGTATATTCATTTTGGCATGGTTGATTAGACATTTTGTTGTGTACTAGAATGTAAACATTTCAAATTCAAAATTACAAATCTCGACAAACATTTCGTTTCATACCTTTTTTGCATCGTTTGAAAATCAGATTTTCAGTAGTGACAGTTCATTACATGAACATAACATTAAAATTGAACTTAGTACAAAATTCACAACAAGAACAATCCACTAATGGCTGAAAAATATAGGTATGAATATCTACATAATAAAGGCACATGAACATTTTACTATTTAGATCTGAGTATATTAAAGACAACTGCTCAATTAATTAAAGCAAACACTTGGTTGATTACTAACTTGATAACAATCACCAATATCCTTTGTGAACTTAAGTAGATGTTTATGAATCACTGCTTTAGATGTATTCGTATTACACCATTTTACACAAACATATTAAGATTGAAAAGATCACATTAAGAATCATCCGAAATGACATTGGTTTAATAAATAAATACTTAATCTAATTATACCGAATAAAATTTTGGGGTGAGGAAAATCATCGTCTACCATCATGTCTAAATGCCAAAATTATTACAAGATAAGGCCATCATTGATACACATGCACATTGTTTCCACACACAAAAAATACCCATCGTGTGTTATTATTAGTCCTACAAAACACAACACTTAGTTTTAGGTGAGAGATAGAGAGAAATGTTAGCTTGATACACCTCGTCTTGCTTTCATACATGCTCAAGTTTCTATAAAAGCTATTAACAAAGTTATTAATCATAAAGAAATTTAAAATTATTTGACCTGGTGCCAAGTATTTATAAATTTACCTCCATTGATTCAAGGTCATGACAAAAATTCCCATCACAATCGTCACTTTCAACGTGGACACTATGAGGAAAGGCATCCTCTCTATCAAAGTGAATTTCAGGTTTACCTTCTGGCTATGAGGGAATGTCATCAAATCGCAACAAAATAAAAACATAGTTATTTTAGAAACATTAAATAATACGAAATTTTCATGACAACAATTTGACCCTACTCCGAGGCCAATATATCCAAGAAGGTCAAATAAGCTGAAGGATTTCTTTAATAATCATTATCTTGATGCACATATGTGGCGGTAGAGTTCGAGGAACCTTCAATACTAGAAACTTTGACCTTGAGACATAAAAGAGTTGAATGCATATAAACAATAAAAAATGTACAAGGTTAAATTGTGGTTCACCTTATCCCACTTATATTTTGGTTTGATAAATTATAATTAAATTTCATAGACACACCCCTAAGATATTTGATGTCTAAATTTTAATTCCTCAGGTTCTAAAATTACACTAATACCCTTAGCAAAGATTATTCCCCAACAATAATTAAAAACTTTTATCAAAAAGTGAAAATATCTAAAATACCCTTATTTATTTGGGTACAAAATACAATTGTTTTTGCTTCTCCTTTTTTTTTTTTTTTTAATACCTAAACCATTTTTTTCTTTTCAGGCCATCATTTTTTCCCATTATTTATCCTGTTTTCCTCAAGCACAATCAAGCACCTGTTTAACCAAACTTCTTTTTACCTTTTTACAATTAATCACTTCATTTTTTCTTTCTTTTTTTCCTTTTTTCATTATTTATCTTTTTTATCTTTGTTCTTGTGTTTTTTTCCAAACCCAACTATACCAAAATTAATAAAATGACCTTCAACCAACCTCTAAATTTTTGTCTATTATACCATTTGAAAATAAAATCCTTGATTTTTGTTAATTCATAACATTTTTTAATTAAATCCTCTTAATGGCCATCGGGTATAATTTTTCCTACAAATTCAAATGAGTTCTAAGTTTGAGAAATACTCTTTCAACCACCTTTCTTCTGCAAATTTGAATCTCGTTTTTCTTCTCACTCTACTGAACTATTGTATTTCTCACTCTGCTGAACTATTGTATCCTAGGGAATCAAATTCCTAACTAATGCTTATGTGCACACGCCTTAGACATTTTGTTGTCCCTAACCTAACATCGATTTACAGTGCACAACACCGCCCAACCTGATCTTGTTCCTGTTCCTGTTCCCATTTTCTGTTGTCGTCCTCATCTTTTTTCGACCTTCTACAGGGTGCATCTTCAAATGTGACATTGTTGACAAGAGGAATTTTCCCACTAAGTTCTTTTTTTTTTTCCTGAGTCGATTTCTATTCTTCCTCTCCGTCTCCTGTCGAAAGGGTTTTTTTGTGGCTGTGAAAATGTTGTGGACTAGTTTGCAGCTTCGTGTTGGTTCTTAGTGGTGATCAGTTCTACATTCCAATGAAGACGAGGGAGAGTCAAAATTAACAGAGGCCACGGCTTCAGAAAGCTAAGAGTGATAATGATGTGACTGAGAACAACTCTTCCTCTGCAAAGAGCCAAACGGAGATTTCTGAGAAGAGAAACCCGGAGGCATCGTCAAATTCGATTGCTAGCCTTTCTATAATCCCGCCTTCAAACTGATCTATGAAGCTCAGTAGAGATTAGGTATTTTTATTATAATATTTCATTTAATGAATAATGTGTCTAATTGTCATATATAAGAATACTCGTGAATGATACCACATAGGCATCACATCAGTTTATCTATTCAAGTAATGGCAAGGCATAAGTGATAGTAGAAAATGATAGGGGCATAAGTGATACGTAAACATTAATCAAGGCGACTAGAACCCAAAAAAAGTTTGGGGTGGGTTAGATCAGATACAGAGAGCAAACCTTAGTGGGATTTTGCACCTTATCCCACTTATATTTTGGTTTGATAAATTATCATTAAATTTCATAGGATACATCCCTAAGAGATCCCATAACCACCTTAAATTCCCAGGCCCAAAATTGCAATTAATACCCTAAGCTTAAGATTGTCTCCAACAATCATTAAAAACTCATCTAAAAAGTGAAAATAAATAAAATGCTCTTATTTATTTGGGTACAAAATACCTGTTTGGCTTCTTCTTTTTTCTTTTTACCTAAACCATTTTTTTCTTTAGGCCGTCATTTATTAATAATATTATCATTTTTTTTCCTTTAGCACAATCAAGCACATATGTTTAACTAAACTTATTTTTACCATTTTACAATTTATCACTTTATTTTCTTTCTTTTTTATTTATTTTTATTTTTTTCATTATTTATCTTCTTTTTCATCTCTTATTCTTGTGTTTTTTCCAAACCTAACGATACTCAAAATTAGTAAATGACCTTCAACCAACCTCTCAATTTTTGTCTATTATACCATTTGAAAATAAAAACCTTGATTTTTGTTAATTCATAACGTTTTTAATTAAATCCTCTTAATGGCCATCGGCCATAATTTGCCTACAAATTCAAATGGGTTCTAAGTTTGAGAAATACTCTTTCAACATTCTTTCTTCTGTAACTTTGAATCTCGTTCTTCCTCTCACTTTGTTGAACTGTTGTACTTCTCACTCTGTTGAACTCTTGTATCTTAAGGAATCAAATTCCTAAGGAATAGTTTTTATACACGCCTCAGTCTATTTTGTTCTCCCCAACCTATTGTTGATTTTACATGCACAAGATCTGTTCAACCTAATCCCACCCTTCGCCTCGCTCCCATTTTCCTCGCTGCTATCCTTGTCTTTTCGAACCTTCACAGGCGCATCTTCAATGATTGGTCGACAAAGAGATTTTTCCCGCCATTATTTTTTTTCGAAGTTTCGCATTTCATTCCTCCATTTTCTGTCAAAAGGGTTTTTTTTTTTTTTTGTGGCTATGGAAATGTTGGGGACTAGTTTGCAACTTTGTGCTAGTTCTTGGTGAGGATCAGTTCTACATTCCCGTGAAAACGAGGGAGAGTCATACATATATATATATATTGTGTGTGTGTGTGTGTGTTTTGATGTTTGGTTCTCTACTTTTGGTGGACTCTAAGTCTTCTTAGTTTATATTTGAACAGGGTGTAGTTGAAAATTTATGGATAGGACCACATTTTGATCAACACACCAATGTTTTTTCTTCCAAATTATTAGATAGCAAGCCTACTTAACGTAGTACCTTGGGTGCAACTTTTCTTTGATATCTATTTCATGCTCATGGAAATTGATTATCTACTTTTTTAGTTAATCAGTCTTTGTCATATTTAATAGGTAGTCGGAAAATTTTATGAATAGATCCATGATTGATCAACATCTGTCGTTGTTTCTTCAAATTATTGGATAGCAAGGCTACTTAACATAGAATTTGGGGTGCAACTTTTTCTTTTGGATATCTACTTAGTGCTTACACAATATACATATATTATAACTTCTTGTAGGGTTTTGAATCCTTACTACGGTTTTGAGGATATGACAAAATCATAGTAGCCACCAACAACTATGGTTTTTAGCCCTATTTTTTTTTTAGCAGGATATGGCAAAAGTTCAAAATGGATCTCAATCATTTGGTAACAATGTTCAGGTCCAGCACCACTGTTAGACAAATCAAACTGGCAATGGCCAAGTAGACTGGAAGAGAGACTACTCCAACAGAAGACCATCTAGGCATATTGCCATAAAGATAATAATGCGGTTTAGAGAGAGAGAAACAAAGCTTAATGCCAAGATAAAAAGCTGAAAGATGTACTAAACAAAAAAAGAAAGTTTGGTTATTATATACATATAGTTTCCCTGAATCAAATTCAAATTCAAACGAGTGAATGCATGCCACTAACTACTACACTCTCTCGTGATTTGACATTTGATACTGACATTTGATGTGGTAGGGAACTGCACTAATGGAGAACTCTGGAAAACCCAGTATTCATCATCAAAATTCATCATCACAGGTTTTGATTGAAAGGTTTGTTGAAAAATTATATATATATATATATATATATATATATATATATATATATATATATATATATATATATATATATATATATATATATATATATATATATATATATATATATTGTGTGTGTGTGTTTTGATGCTTTGGTTCTCTACTTTTGGGTAATTCCTAAGTCTTCTTGGTTTATATTTGAACAAGGTGTAGCTTGGAAAAATTTTTATAATAGATCCATGATTGATTCTACCATTAATCAATGTTTTTTTCTTCAAATTATTAGATAGCAAGCCTACTTAACGTAAAATTTGGGGTGCAACTTTTTCTTTGATATCTATTTCATGCTCATGGAAATTGATTATCTACTTTTGGTTGACTCTAAGTCTTCTTGGTTTATATTTGAACAGGGTGTAGCTTGGAAAATTTTATGAATAGATCCATGATTGATCAACATTAATCAATGTTTTTCTTCAAATTATTGATAGCAATACTTAACATAGAATTTAGTGTGAACTTTTTTCTTTGATATCTATTTCATGCTCATGGAAATTGATTATCTACTTTTGGTTGACTCCTAAGTCTTCGGTATTTTATACTTGAATAGGGTGAGCTTCGGAAAATTTAAGTGAATAGATCCAAGATTGATCAACATTAATCAATGGTTTTCAAATTATTGATAGCAAGCTCGCTAACGGTAGAATTTGGGGGTGCAACTTTTCTCTCGATATCTATTTCATGCTCATGGAAATTGATTATCTACTGTCACTCCAAGTCTTCTCAGTTTATATTTGAAATAGTGGCTTGGAAAAATTTTATGAATAGATCCATGATTGGATCAACATTAATCAATGTTTTTTCTTCAAATTATTAGATAGCGTCACTTAACGTGAGAATTTGGGTAACTTTTCTCGATATCTATTTCATGCTCATGGAAATTGATTCTCTACTTTTGGTTGACTCTAAGTCTTCTTGGTTTATATTTGAACAAGATGTAGCTTGGAAAATTTTATGAATAGATCCATGATTGATCAACATCACCTTAATGTTTTCTTCAAATTATTGATAGTAAGCCTAATAACTAGAATTAAAAAAACTTTTTCTTGGATATCTATTTTATGCTCATGGAAATTGATTCTCTACTTCGGTTGACTCCTAATTTTTGGTTTATATTTGAATAAAGTGTAGCTTAAATTTTATGAATAGATCCAGATGATTATCAACATCAATCAATGTTTTGTTGTCCTCAAATTATTGGACAGAAAGCCTACTTAACTTAGAACTTGGGATGCAACTTTTCTTGATATTCCATATAGAACAATATTTTTTCTATTTTTTTGTTTACTTTATGATATGATAAAAAATTATTAATATGATTTTACAATTTTCAACACATCTTTATTTCATGTTTCTGAAATTATGGCATAGCCCGAAATTTTGTATCCGTACGATGATGTAGGTTGAATAGGTATTTAATTTTATTGGAAGGAAATAATGAGTGCAAACGCATTTTGAAAGCCTAATAGAAAAGAAATACTGAATTATTAAAAAGTAAAATGGTATCATACTCTCATGAGATTCAATACTTTTTTTATTATTTGTTAGATAAGTAAATAATAATTAATCAAAGACCTCATGAAATTCAAAAGATAATAGTTTTCGTTAGATTAAGAATATTGAAATTAATTATAAAGGGGTACTAGGATTGGAAGGAAAAAGAGGAATTGAATGTAAACTTGCATGGAGCAGGGTAGAAGAATAGAGGCAAAGGCATTGGCAGAGCTAGTTGGATGGAAAAGGATTAGCGTGTACAAGAAAGTAGATCACCAATCGCGTGGAAATGAATTAATATGAAGACTTTAACCGGAGACTGAAAAAGAATTGCTTGATTAAAATGATCTAACAACTTTATATTTACATTATAAAAGTGGTGCTTATTATTGTGTGCAATGATAAGTAATTAGATAGAATTAAAGATGGTGTCCTTTATTTTTATAGAAATGGTAGTAACCATCACCATGATGATGATGATATTCTCCCTTGCCTATGCAATATCATCTTCGTTATCAACTTGGTGGAATAATTCTACTTCTCATCATTGCACCTAGAAGTATGTAATCTGCAATGAGGCCAATAGTGTCACTAGAATCATCATTTCTGATTTAGACAAAGAATTGGGTGAGATTAGCGAATTGAACTTTCTTCTTACCTTCAACCTCGTTGATCTCGTGCTTTATAATTGTGACTCACCCACATCCCACAACAAATAGGTACTCTCACTCATCTCACAAGGCTTGATCTCCGTTTTAACAATCTTACAAGTGAGCTACCTCTTTCCTTGGCTAACCTCACTCAGTTGGAGTACCTCCTCCTTTCTTCTAATCGACTACATGGTTCAACTCCTCCTAAATTTGGAAAAATGAAGAATCTAATTATGTTGTTTTTGGGTTATAATAACCTTACTGGTGGCGTTCCTTTTTCATTGGGCAATCTAATCCAATTAACTTATCTTTTCCTGGGTAAGTGACCACATTAGTGGTTTTATCCTCTTGAAATTGGGAAAATGAAGCAGCTTGATCCATTTGGGATTATTATAACCAACTTAATGGTGTCATCCCTTTGTCATTAAAATTTTAACCAATTTAACTTATCTAAGCCTTAGTAACCACATCAATGGTTTTATCCTCTTGAAAATGGAAAATGAAGAGTTTAATCATTTGAATTGAGCATAATCACCTTCGTGGTCATCCCTTCTTCACTGGGCATAATCTAATCGATTTAATGGTCTCAACCTTGGAAATAAATAACATCAGTGGTAAGTATCCCTCCTGGAATGTGGGAAAATGAAGAGCTTGATGAGCTATACTGAGTTAAACCACTACGGTGTCATCCCCTTCATCCATAGGCAATCTCACCCATCTCACTTCTCTTACTTCCAAAGTAATCAACCAGTGGTTCGATCCCCAGCAAAATATGGAATTTGAAGAAACTATATACTCGACTGGAGTAATAACTTATTATGGACAGATACCTTCCATTTGGGAAATTTAAAACAATTAGGATATTTCACCCTTCACACTTTTCGGCACTGCCTCTTCTCTTGGGACATCGATTGATTTATCACACAATCAATTTGAGACTCAGTTACTGCCAAAGCCATTGGACTACAAGAAAGATTCATGCAATGAGATCAAAGGTTTGTCGTGTTGTAAGAAAGGGCACTAAATCATGCTCATCTTCAAGAGCCACACGCAACCTTGTTGCTTAACATAGCCTCCCTAGTTTCTCTTCCATAAACAGTTAATCATAAAATTCAATCGCTTGAGACAACAAAGGAGAAAATGAGATCTCTTTTCCATATGGGACTATGATGCATGATTGCTTATCAAGACATCATCCGAAAGAACCAAGGATTTTGATATCAAATACCAGACGTGTTTGAGGCATGGTAGCGCATAGAGTAGCCAACCGCTTCCGGAAGGCGCTTGCTTTGAAAACTTCATGGATGGGAAAGCGAGGATCCAACCTACTTGAAAAGCTTTGAAAATGAAGTCCATATGCTATCAATTAAGAATACAACACCGCAACATGGAAACTTCAAACGACATTGTTTTCTTATCTAAAACTCCGCGAGGGGCCTTGTTCTATTCAGATATTGGACGATATTCAGACCAAATATTTTATAGTTTAATCGTTTCTAGAAAGGTAATCGATATTATAACTCAAAATTCCAGAGTCGAATTTCCTAAAGGTATTACCTATTTGAAGGTTACTATAATTCATTCTTTTAATCATTTTTGTAAGATTATGATATTATAGTTTTTCTTATTAAAAAAAAAAAACTTCGAGGGTCTTGTTTAGTTTACCTAATTTATTTTTAATTTTTTTTATTAAGAAAAGAAACTACCAACACCTAATTTTACAAAAAACAATTTAATACAAATTTGAAATAACCTTTGAAAGCTAATATTTGTAATATATCTTTAAAGAAATTTAATCACCATCGGAATGCATTTAAGTATTGAATCATTTGTAAAATTAAGCAATCAAATAATATGATCATATGAAGATACCAACAATATAATCATATCATATACGAAAGCAAAATGCAAGAATATACATACCTCCAGCCATTATTGAGAAACAGAGAAACTGGAATACTAGAAGAATTGAAAACGAATTTTCTTGGTTCTTCTAAACCCTTCTTAAAAATAAATTGGATGGTGAATTTTCTCTCTATATATTTGAGTAGGCTTAGGAGACCAAAACAAATGCCTCGTCGATTCTTCATATGGAGACCAGGCCATCACTAGATTCCCTAAGAGGTGTAAGGGATGAGGAAGAGGTGTTATGGGTGATTTAAATTCGAATTTAAAATTCAAATTATATGGATCATTATAACATTCTCCCACTTGATCCATATAGTTCAACACTCCACGAGGAAGAGAAATCAAGAGGTAAATCATGGCTAGGTCCTCTTATAGTGAGTAATATTTCCATGTATTATGTAATATATCAAGTTCCTCAACACAAACTCCTTAAACTTCAAGAATAAACCATATGTTTATTCAAGGTCCAGTTAACGCGATATTTATCAATAATAATAACTGGAATGTATAAAACCATATGAGAAAATATCAGATTGAATAAGAGTTTCATTAAAATAATGAATGTACATAATAAAACATCGTGGAAACCAAGTCCCATTTGTACTACATGATTCCATTATACCAGGTAGCATACCTTTAGTCAAAGGATCAGCAATCATCGACTCGCTAATGTGTTCAATAACCACTCTTCTTAATTAATGCTCTTTTATGCTAAGTATCCTAATGCCTATATGCCACTTTGACTCACTTCATTGTTTTTAGCCATACCACCAGAACTGGCTATCATAGTACAACTTCAATGGCCTAGATATAATCCGCCACCCTAAGCCTAGATATGAAACTCTTTGACCATACAGAATCATGCAGAGCAGCCTCATAAACAAGACATCAACTGACTCATAGTGGAAGTGGCACTCAAAGTCTGCTTCGCGCTTCTCCAAGATACAGCTCCATCAGCTAGCTTGAAAATATAACTAGATGTTGATTTACGAGAATCAACACAGCCAGCAAAGTCTAAATTGGAGTAGCCAATCACCTCCAAACTATTTGTTCGTCTATACATAAGAATGTATTCCTTTGTTCCTTGAAGGTATCTCATCACCTCTTTAACTCCAAAGTTGGTCGATCACCTGACACCATGACTCCAATTACTCCAACAGCAAATACAATGTTAGGTCTGGTACAAACCTGAGTTACACACTGCTCAACTTGTGCTATGACGTTCTTCTCAGGTTCCTCATGAAAATCATTTTTAGGGCACTTCCATTCAAATCGACCACACCAAAATGGGTGCTACACTCTATGAATAACTTTTCTATGTTAAATCTCTGTACAACTTTATTGATATAGGTCTCTTAAGACAACTCCAAATGCCTCAAGATCTTTCCACTGGACCAAGGCCACGATATGCCTCATCCATATCTTTCATATCAAAATTTCGCGAGAAACACTTCACCTTATATAACAAAACTTATCATTAAGGCAGCAAATATAATCCACTTATAACACAAGAAAAATCTTACTCCTGGCACCAACCTTTCCGGGTATATACATTGATCCATGATATTTTCTAAAACAAATGAAGTAATAACTTCATGGAATTTCAAATAATTAATATGATGCTGTTTTAACTCATATATGGATTTCTTACGGTAAACTAAATGTCACCTTACAAAGAGAACTTAGTTGTTTCATGTAAACTTTTCTAAATTACCAGGAATGTCGTTTCTGCCATCCATTTGATGTAAATCAAAGTCAAACGGGCAACCCAATGTCATGATTATTCAAGAGAATCTTTGATATGTGATGCATGTCTCCAGCTAGATTCCCTTCCTGAGTGAATCCTCTTTGCACCCAGTCTGCCTTATACCCTGTTGTTGCTCCACGAGTTTCTTTTTAACTTACTACATCCTCAACGACTTTACACCATTAGCAACTCAATGATCCGAAACTTGAAGCATGCCTAGAATTCATTTCTTCTTTCATGGCACTATACCAGTTTGAGTTAGTTTTCTTAGAACTCATGGCTTGTGAAAACGCTTTCCGGGATCATTTTCGCCCAATAAGTATAGTCCAATTTGTATTACAATAAAATAAATTATATAAATCATTATAAATTACATTTAACTCTACAGATCTTCTTAATGTTGTCACCACTTTATGGAATTTGTTGCTCATCTACTACCAACAATTTTTGAATTTTCATTGGCAACTGACCGCATGACAAGATCATAATATGTGAAATTTCAAGAAATGTGGGTTGTCTCACACTCAGCCACATCGAGCGGTTCACAACTGAATCATCACTTAACTGAGGTCAATCTTCATCAAGATCCCTTCACATATATAATGTCCCAACTCAATCATCTCACCATCAGTTACTCAAGAATTACTTTTGATTCCATAATCCAGGTTGGAGATGGACAATAAAATCTATTATACCTCGGATCTTATACATCCAATTAGAAAACCACGGTCCTCGGTTCATTTTTCTTATAATATAATTTCATCAGATTTACATCCCTAAATGTATATATAACATGAAACTTATTTCCAACCTTTAAGAATCAAAGGCTAGACAAATTTCGGGTTGGAACTCAATTTAATATGACACACTGGTCGCCTAGAGTTTCATCACAAGTACGAGGTAGTTTTATTACCTTTTCACTCCTTATCATGTCACTGAAGTTCATTTTCTTTCTTCCATGATCATTCAATCCCAGATAAGCAGTACAGTACCTGGCAACAATCCCATTTTCATGAAGAAACTTCAAGAATGCACCAGAGTCAGTCTACTTTTCAGTATTTACCATAGTACTTCCACTCATCTATCCCCACTGATCTTAATATGTTTTCCACACAATTTCTCACTTTAACTTTAAAAACTTTAAAGTATACTAAATAATCAGAAAATTCAATTCTTCTGTAAATATCGGTTTGCAAAATCCTAAATTTTTCTGCATTCTAATGATGAAACGGATTTCACCATTGGAACGTCTCATGCAAATCTTTTCACCATTTAATTTTCAGAATTCTAGACTGTCAATTAAGATTAGGCATCGTCAAGCCTTAAAACGGTTTGAGAGACTTCAGATAGACAAAAACACCACCATATACCATGTGACACATGTTGAGTAGAGAGATGGAAATGGACGGCCTAGATAGTACCAAGTGTAAAAAATCTAGAAGAAGGGACACATAAACTAAATGAAAAGTTTGAATGATAATGATAAAAAGATCACGGGTCATCACTTGGAGTGACAAATGGGCAAAGTGGGCTGACCGTGTGTGTGCGTAAAGTGAGTTTTGCAGGATTTCTGTATGGTAGGCTGTGCCTTCTCTCTAGATTTTAGATCGGACCTTCGGTTCTCATGAGTACATGTGTTGCTCTACGCGGCGAGGGCTACGTGTGGGCACCTACTTCAGATGAGTTCCAAACAACCCTTGCAATAGTAGATCTCTTTTCCTTACTTATGTTAATCTTGGCAAGAGCTATGTAATAAGTTAGAATGTTCTAAGGCTTGTTTTAGTCAGAACCTGTTTCAAAAGCTTGAACCGAGTGGAGAAAATTCCCATTTGTGTAATTTAATAAAACTGAGGCTCAACGTCATGAACAAGACACAAATTTTTAAAAGAAAACGCGCTTGGTCGAAATGATTCAAACTTAATTGTCAGGTTTGTTAATTACCAGCGAGCTTAATTTATAATTGATAAGAACTCGTAAGAACATGATTTATAAAAAAGTATTTCACTATGTTAACATACATGTGAACATATTAGTATGATTTATAGAATTATATCATGTAGATCTGACAAAAATCAAACTTAGAATATTAGAGGAGTACGATATGAAATAAAATTAAAATGAAAAATGTTTGTAAAAGGAATTTCGACTGAAGATCGTGAACTGTTCTTTATGGGACGCCCAATGCATCACTTGATGAGGACCGACTGCTTTGGAGAGTTATCCAGAATTTTGAGGTGAATCAACATTTTTACCAAATCGCAGTAAGTTTTCACATCAAATGTTTGCCGAACCGATATTTACCCATTACATTAATAGCATGCGAGAGTCATGGAGGACTCGAGACATGGGTTTGGGCAAGGTGACATTCGAGTAGGTTCATGAAATTGCTTTGAATGATTATTTGCCAGTGACATATTTAGGTAGATAACCCCAAAGAGAATATCACTACTGGCTTTACCACTCCGTCGAGTGATCTATCGCACAGGAGTGCATCGAGGACTGGCAAATGGCTAGAGGGCCGTTGCTTTAGAAGAAAGCCGCATCGTGGCTTCGGTATTGATTTTGTACAACGTGATTAGAATTGTAAATTTTAATATATGTTGATTTAAGAGTAATTTAAAACTTTGAACCATATATGATTTTGAGTATTAATGAAATTACAATAATATTTACTCAAGATGTGGATCTCTGTAACAATGTTGATTGTTGGGACAGTTTGTACTTTGGGTAGAGCCCCCCATACAAAGGAGACTCTGCCCATTTTAGATGGTGTCAAGGTTCGATCGTCCAACAGTATCTGGCTGACGGTCACAATAACTCTACAGGGGGCGCCACAAATTAGTATCGTAGCCATGCAAACGATTCACTGAAGCTCGGGTGGGTGTAGAGCTTAGGTAGTAGAAAACCTAGGGCTTGAGGGACTGGGCTTAGGCCATAGTCATTATATTTTACAACATCACACTAGTATAGCCTCATAGTGGCTTAGGTAGGTGATCGCTAGGAAATCGCTGTGGACAAGATTAGAACACTGCATGCATGGTGTTTTATGTGTGAATGGTGTGCATAACATGAGTTGTTGTTTATGAATTGTGATTGAAATTGTATGCTTGTGAATAGCATAAAGATGTTGGAACACTAGGTCGGTGAAAATGTAAATCTTAGATGTTCCAGAATTAAACAACCAAATTAAATGGAGTATTGATGTGAAGAAATTTTTTTCGAGGTTTTGTCATCAGGTAAAACCGAGAAAAATGGGCAAAATAAATTTTGATAAATTTATTTGGTTTATCGAAATGAAAAAAAATATATATATATATATATATATATATATATATATATTTTTTTTCTCATCGGAATGAGAGAGAAAAAATGTGGAAAAAAGAAACGCTATGTCAGCTGGCTAATGTCATTTTCAAGACAAGATGGTCATGATACAAATAATTTATCGACACAGGCCGGAATGGGGTTCGGGCACGGGCCTAAGGGGCCACGACACGGCCGAGCTCGCGCTTAATCGCTACAACGGTCGGATCGGTCATACTCGCGATACAAAATTGTATCGTGAGTCGAGAGGCAACCAGCCATGCATACAGGCGCCTATATCGCTGACACGCCACCTGGGTGGCGCCATGATACAACACTGGGGCTGCGACACGCGCCGGCACAGTCGCACGGCAGCCAGCACAAATACAAGCGTGTGCAATACGGATACTACCGAGGGCCCGCGACACCTACCGATGCTAGGCCAATGATACAAATTTCACCGGCGAGCCATGATACGTGCCGTGCGCGCCGCCCGGGCGCAGCGCGCGCAGCCGTGCGCATAGGTCGGGTTCGGGGTGTGCACCTGGGTGCACCCAACCCAGCTGACGTACCGCTCTCGAGTCACCGCGCAGGACACTGCTCATGAGCACCGGCTCACGAGGTTTTCAAAAAAAAAAAAAATATATATATATATATATAAAATAAAATAAAATGAAATAAAAATCTTTAAAAATGAAATTTTCTAAAAATAAAATTATTTTGTTGATTTTGATTTAATATATGAAATTATGGCTTCAGACAATAATGAATGTAATGGACATTGTGTATGAAATGTTTTCTATATGTGTATAGTGTCTCGGGGCTGTGTTTACGCCTTAGAGATACTGCATTGAATATTAACTTGTCATTTGACATGTGTAGATGGCTAGTCGAGGGCGAGGACGTAGAGGGCGTCCACGAGGTGCTAGCTAAGACCAAGAGCTACTACGTGTGCTTTTACCGAGGCCAGGATTGCCGCCGCTTACGCATGTGCTAGTGCAAAGAGTAGCCGTGGAGGCCCGAAAGTAACTCCTAGAGGTTTAGTACATCATCCTCCGACATCTTACAAGGGGAGAGGAGATCCGGCGGTGGCGCATCATTGGTTCATGCAAAGCTGGGCGCTGGAGGCTATGTGAGATTACCTCTCGACACGACTGTGATTAGACCAATCACTCCGCAATGCAGGGTGAGGCCCAAGTATGGTGGGACTGGGCTAAGACCTCTAGAGATTTAGAGGCAATGATACGGACAGAGTCCCGTGAGCCGTCATGGGCAAGTATTTTCCGACATCGCGAGACATGAAGGCTCGTGGAGTTCCTGTAGCCGAGGCAGGAACGATGACAAGTGGATGGACATGTGGCCAAATTCACCGAAAGGCACGCTTTAGTGATGACTACGCGTACAATAATGCACGCGGCCAATGTCGAGATTCGGTGAATGGGCCAAGTTACCCATTAGGGGCGTGGGATTGCAGGACTTCGCCACAGATTACTGGACTTATGGTCGGGATGGCCCCGACCACAGAGAGACAAAGGATGCACAGTGGTATCCGAGCTGCGGATGTCGGTGAGAAGATGGAGGACGCCTCTTCTAGTTCGGGGAAGAGGCATGACTGGCTTCACGAAGTTTCGTGACTAGGCCAGGATGGGCATTTAGTCGTGCAGGCGTATGATATGTTATTTTTGGCTTGACAAATGTGCATATATGAGACGATTGCCCTAGGAGGTATGGTCTCATGGTATCGCAGCCGAAAGCATACAGAAAGGCCGATATGTAGGTAATGCTTTCTACTCCAGACTTGATGACTATAGTATGTTTAAATTGGATGCATCATATTCATTCATTAATGCATCTTGTGTGACAAAATCATTTAGAGGTCGTAGGCCTTTGGGGAGAAGCCAGGATGTCCTTCCTCGATATAGGTGAGTCAATTTGACAGTCGGGATTGCGGGGAGTTAGAGATCTCCGAGATTCTGCTCATGGTGGACTCCCGAGGGGGAATCACATCGAAGTCGGTGGGTGCACGTGACATCGCGTCGAGTCGGGTGTGGGTGCACGGTATGGTCATTCACCACTCTTGGTGAGTGTGGGTTGAGTTTGTCTTTGGGACTACGTCCAATGAAGACTCATAGTTCAAATCAGGAAATGAAGAGTAATTAATGTGTGTTGGGCAAAGCAAGAAGGGGGTCGTTAATCCCCTCAGGTGAAAAAGCCTAAAGTTAGGGTGAAGGAGACCCGTGGTAGTATCCGAAAGGTCCTGTGTGGGTGTAAGAGACCCGAGGAGATATCCCGAATTTTTGTGTGGGTGAACGAGACCCGTGGAGTTATCCGAAATTTTTGTGTGGGTGTAAGAGACCTGGGGAGATATCCCGAATTTCTGTGTTGGTGTAAAAGACCCGTGGAGTTATCCAAAATTTCTGTGTGGGTGTAAGAGAGCCATGGAGAAATCCGAAATTTCGCCAGGGTGTAAGAGACCCAGGAGCCATCCTGACTTCACACAGAAGCACTGCAGACATCCGAAATTTCATGCTGCAGACTGTGAGCTATCCCGACTTCAAGTATGTGTAAGAGAATTCGTGGAGTTATCCAAAATTTTTGTGTGGGTGTAAGAGACCCGTGGAGAAATCCGAAATTTATGTGTGGGTGTAAGAGACCCGAGGAGCTATCTCGAATTTTTGTGCGGGTGTAAGAGACCCGTGGAGAAATTCGAAATTTCTATGTGGGTGTAAGAGACTCGAGGAGCTATCCCCAATTTCTGTGTGGGTGTAAGAGACCCGTGGAGATATCCGAAATTTCTGTGTGGGTGTAAGAGACCCGTGGAGATATCCGAAATTTCTGTGTGGATGTAAGAGGCTCGCAGTGTAGGTCGAAATGTTCTGTTGCTTGAGAGAGAAAACACACGGTCATATTATCACGAAGACTTAGAGTTGAGTGATAGGAGTCGGGAGTGACTCGAGATAAAAACACAAGGTCAATTTATCACGTAGACTTAGAGTTAAGTGATAGGAATCGGGAGTGACTCGAGATTTTGATACCCTTTGGAAATTGCATTAGTGTTGTCAGCCTAAAGTGACTCTGTGATATGGATCGTCATTCTGCGATACTTTGACTAAAGTTTGACGCCCATTGATTTGTTGCGATCGTGGACCTTGGGAAGGTCAGCTGCCAGACACCAAGCGTGGTTGTGTAGGTTACATGTTGTGTGGATTATATACAGTGTTGTGAGGGACATGAAACAGTGAAACATGCATCCCGATCATATGGAAGTTGGGAAGAGCATTTGCCCTTATTGGAATTCGCCTACAACAACAGTTATCAGGCGAGTATACAAATGGCACCATATGAGGCATTATTTGGGAGGCCATGCAGATCACCGATATGTTGGACCGAGGTGGGAGAGAGCCCACACGGTCCAGATTCGATTAGAGACACCCTCCGAGAAGGTGAGTTTGATACGACAACATGCCTCTCACCCGCCGCAGCCTGGCAAAAAGAGCTATGTTGATGTACGACATCGAATCCCTAGAGTTCGGGCTGAGATCACGGCTTCTTGAAGGTGATGCCCAAGAGAGGAGTGGTCAGGTTCGGCAAGCGAGGGAAGCTGTTACCGAGGTTCATTGGGCCCTTCGAGATACTTTGTGAAGGTAGGCACTCAGGAAGGTGATCAAGTTGGCCTTACCTCATTTAGCATGACAAGTCCACAAGGTTTTCATGTCTCCATGTTCGAGGTGCACTCCGCATCCAGCCTCATGTAGTGGATTAAGGAGAGATTGAGGCTGGACACGCATGGGACCTTCGAGGAGGGACCAGCTGCATTATGGATAGCCTGGGATCGTGCTCTTGCGACGCAAGACCATGAGGCCAGTGAGGGCGCTATGGCGCAGACCGTGGAGTAGATGAGCCAACGCAGACGCCAGGACACATGCGGGCCACCTATCCCTTCTTGTTTAGGGATGAAGGTACGGGTTTGAGTCGCTTCATACTTAAATGACAGTTTACAAGCATGGTATAGTGCACGTTGCATATGCATGTGAGTTGTTGTGATTGTCCAGAATTTCGGGACGAAATTCCTTTTAAGGAGGGGAGAATGTAAGACCCGAGAAAATTCCAATTTTCGAAAAAATGGTAAAATGGTCATTTTGGTAAAAATCTGAAATTTTTCTAGATCTCGGATGACAAAACGGATTTCACCGTTGGAATCGTCTCGTGAAATCTAGCTACCACGCCGACCACACTCGAGATCGTTTAATTTCACGCTTTTCGAGGCATCGTGCTCGTGTCAGAAAACGGGTTTGAGAGACTTGTGATGTGACAAAAGTCACCCACCACATGTACTCATGTGACACATGTTGCATGACTAGAGAGATGATGGAAATAGACGGCCTAGATAGTGCCAAGTGTCAAAAATCTAGAAGAAGGGATATTATGGGAATTAAATGAAAGTTAAATGATAATAAGACAAAAGATGAACAGTGTCATCTTCTTCATTTTGAGCACAAATGGGCAATGGTTGGACGGGTGTGTGTGCAGAAAGTGAGTTTTGTGATTTCTAGAGAGAGAAAGTGTCTTCTCTTTAGATTTTCTGCCGAACGGACCGTCGGTTCTCTACGGAGCAAGAAGCAAAGTTACTCTACGTGGCGAGCCATACGCCAGGTACACCGTATTTGATGGAGTTCACAACTCCAAGAGGTAGGATCTTTTCCTACTATGCTAATCTTTGGCTAAGAGCCATGTAAAATGGTTAGAACACCAGGCTTGTTTGTGCCGTAAACTCGATCCTTCAAAAGCTTTGAACTGTAGGTGTGGAGAAAATTCCTATTTCAGGTGGTCGGAATAGTAAATCTCACAGAGGGTTTCACTGTTCACGTGAATAGTGACATGAAATTTTTGGTGTGAAAATGCGTTTGGTTGAGTGATTCAAAATGAATTGCTCGTGTTTGTTAATTAGCCTATGTGATCTAATTTTGGTGTAATTGATGGTGAATTTGCATAACATGATTTATGTTATTTAATTATGTTAATATATATGCATGTGAATATATTAGCATGAGTTTGTTGGAATTGGTATCATGCATTCCATATGCACTGGGGCACCTTAGAATATTGTGAGGAGTGTAATGGTACAGAAAAGAAATTAAAATGAAAATGTTTGTGAAAGGAATTTCGACGGAAGATTTTCCGAAGAATTGCCTTGGAGGGACATCCACCGTATCACTGCATTTCTAGGACCATGACCTAAGCTCTAGAGTTATCCAAAGAATTCGCCGGAAGGTAGTCCAATATATTTTACTTAAACTGCAGTAAGTTTTCAAGAACAAAAAGCTTTGTTGTGAAAAAACTGATATTTTTACCTTTGATATTGGCTAGGTATGTGTGAGGGAGCTTCACAGGACTCAGATACGGGTTGGGGCATGCAGACATTCAAGTAGGTTCATGAAAATTGCTTGAATGTGATTGTTTGCCATGACATATACTTAGGGTGGTAGTAAACTCGTGTGTGCAGGGAAATTATCACCATCGTGGGATTTGCTCACCCCAGAGTATTAAATCACCATTTCGTACAGGAGTGTGTATGAGGACTAAGGCCATAGAGAGGTCATATGAAGAAAGCTAGATTGTGGCTTTGGTATTCATTTTGTATAACACGTATTAGAATTGTAAATTTTAATATATGTTGAATTAAGAATAATTTAAAACTCAACCATGTAATATATATTCGTCAGATATATTTTGTGAGTATTGATGCAGGACCCGCGGCCATTATTTTACTTTGCATGTGGACCCTATGTGGTCATTGCTGATTGTCAGGGCAGGCTTGTACTTTTACGAGGTCCCCTTATTAAAGGAGATAGCTCCCGCCTGATTTTCGTGGAGCTGGTGTCCGTTACCCGACGTCCACGAGTATTCCGTGGGTTGACGGGTTGTCAATGCGACCCCTGAGTTTAGGGGCGTCACACGCTTAAAGCTTCATCTTTTGAACAAAGTAAGTAGAGATACATGTATCGTGAATAATCATCTATGAAGGTGACAAAGTATTTCGGACCATTTGCTTCAATGTCAGGACAACAAATGTCAGTATGTATAATCTCTAATAGGTTTGTGCTCCTCTTTGCACCCCTTTTAGACTTAATGGTTTGCTTGCCCTTAATGCAATTCACACAAGTCTCAAAATCAAAGAAAACTAAAGTACTAAGTAATTCTATCATTAACTGATTTCTTTCATTCTTTCAATGGAGATGTGTCCCAATCTCTGGTGCCATAACATAGAGGATTCATCATTCACAACACATCTTTTTAATCCAACAATAATATGCATAGAATTATAAGTAACATCATTTTGTAATTGGATATGGAAAAAGACCATCGCACAATGCATCATAATCACACAACTTGATTTGTTAGATAAACTAAAACCCAAATCAGAAGTTAAAGGAAAATCCTAAAGGTACAAGTCTCAAATTGAAATTAAATCTCTATAGCAAACTTCTGGAACATAAAAATGTCTTTTCCAATTCTAGAATGAAATCGCTTAATACAAGGTCGTAAGTGCCAATAGATTCCAAATGTGAACTCATCCTTGATCGCCTAATAGATGCACTGCTCACATCCCACTGCTTCTAGGTTTTGCATACCCTCGTAAGGTGCATTTCAAACACGAATTGTGGAACCATACTCCATCCACCATGTGTTATGATTAACATTAACCATATTATATTCATAATGCATAAAATAAATTGGAGTAACTTTCTTATCAAGCCAAATCTTAAATTTTGAGTGCTCCTTCATGTGTCCCTTCTTTATGTAAAAACACCTCGACTCCTTCTTTATGTGCTTGGTTGAATAGAATCTTTCCTTTCTCAGCTCTGATCCCTTTTCTTTCCCAAAGGTGGTCAAGTTAACCCCTTTCACTCCATCATTAACCTTCTCATCTTTGCACACACATGGTCAACAATCACACTGACCATTATCCTGGCGGTGTCAAAGAGATTTTACGACCGTATTTGCAAGAGTGAGCTCGCTCAATATATAGAACAGAACAAGGAAAGTGTTTGACATGGTAACTTCTAATGACATAAGTTGAGTCGCATCCCTATGCGATGATATGATCACTAACTTTATCCCGATGAGTCGGTGATGAAAACTGATAATTAAGGTACTAGCAAGAGCTTTGTCAAAAGGTACAAACTACTCATCGATGGATTTTAGAAGTGGTTTGAATTTATTAATTTGCTCAATGGAACCACGAATACCAGCAGATATCTTGGTCTTTATGAACATCACAGAGAGGCAATTGAACCTCTCCCACTTGTTATAAAGACAGACAACTTTTGCAGTGCTAGTTTCGGTAATGGGATCA
The DNA here is from genome assembly GCA_016808115.1 of Tetrastigma voinierianum. Classification (NCBI taxonomy): domain Eukaryota; kingdom Viridiplantae; phylum Streptophyta; class Magnoliopsida; order Vitales; family Vitaceae; genus Tetrastigma; species Tetrastigma voinierianum. The sequence goes on from JAEQBH010003809.1 coordinate 137,081, forward strand.
GGTTCGTCTTTCCTTATAGCACAATCAATATCCATCCATCCCAAATGCAGAAGAATTCTCTCATTTCATACCTTATAGTTATCACCCCAGTTCGTAGAATACTGTTAATAAAATTAAACAGATTGCATTGAATAACTCGCAATATTTTAAATATACATCTTATTAATCAAGGATTGAGGCAAAATACAATATCATGTTTTACCACAATATAAATCATGCTTCAAATCATAAATCTAATGACATAAAGCTTGCTTGTGGGCTAAAGTCTTATTCATTTAGACTTAAAGAATCTTATGATAAAACTATCAAATCATGTTCCTTTTCCTAATCCCTGTGGGAAAATTTAAAAATATAATTTGATATCTCATCCTAATCAAGGTTGGAAATATCGGTTTCGATGGATATATCGGTACTTGCATTTTATGGATATATCGATGGATATTTTTTTATGAATATCTATATATCGAAAATTAACAAAAATACTTTGAAATTCATAGAAATACTTTCTATAAGTGTAAAAATGACATTAATAATCAAATATATACATTGCAATGAGTTTTTAAAATAAAATGAAGATTGATGTGACTCAATCAGTAAATATTCGATTGATGTATCCAATCTTGGTAAAGACAATACTCATACCAAGACATGGTGTTCTGGCATTGATTATAAGATCGAACATAAACACATAAATGTCTTGACTTGTATCCACAACTTCTCCATGGATAGGAAATTCGAGGTTCATCCACATGCTTGTTTCAAATATTAACTAACATGAAAATTTAATTTATTAATATATTATTACTAAATTAAACTAATTTAAAATATGAAAACTTCATATAATACTATAAATTTATAATATGCATACACAATATTAACTAATATATAACTTGATTTTAAAAATTAAAGAACATGAAATGTTAATTTATTAATATATTATTACTAAATTAACTAACTTAAAATATGAAATAATCATATAAACTATCAAATTAAACTAATATATAGTTATTTAAGAGATATCACAAAGAAAAAAAATTGGAGTGAAATGAAGATTGGATATTGGTAGAGAGAATTTGTGATCAAATTGAATGATTTTAGAGGTATTTATAAAAAAATTTTGGGTCAAAATAACCATCGGATGGTCAAAAAATATTTGTAATTTAATTATAGCCGTTGGATTTAATTTTGGTGCAAATGTGACCATTAGATCTTCTTTAAACCGTTAGATCAACCTACAACCGTTTGGATCAAGGATTTCAAATCAAGCATTTGATATATTTCTGATATATCCCCGATATATCCCCGGTATATCCCCGATATATCCCGATATATCTTCGATATTTTTACCGATATTTCTGATATATCTCCAATATTTTACCGATATTTCTGATACATCTTCGATATTTTGAAACAAAAAATCACCCACGCGCGTGTGTTCCACAAACGAAATTTCGGTCCGATATCGATATATTGGCGAAATATCGGCGAAATTTTTGAATTTTCAGCGAGTTTTCCCTCAAACGAATTTCCATGACCGATTTCGCCTTGCTGCCGATATCCGATATTTCGCGAGCACAACCGAAATATCATAAATTTCATCCTTGATCCTAATTAACCATACAAAATATAATAAAATTCATGTGGATGAGATCATCACATTCCATATGATTAAATTACAATTAATGTAATCAAATGTGATCTTAAAACTTAATATATAATTTTAACTAATTAAGGATTTTGGTGGTTATTCCCCAATTAATTAAAAATTATATCAATCACTAAACATTATTGCAAAAACTTTAAGTAATTTAAAATAATAAGATTATCACTCAATTAATTTTGTATGTAAACTATACACAAACAAATAATCACAATAAATTTAATATATAGGAAATTTAATTCCTATATTTTAAACATAAAATCAACTGTAGTTGACATCTAATATCAATCAGACATGTAGTTCATTAGTAGAGTGTGTGCCGATTAAGTCTAAATAATGGTGTTTAATTCGAGCCAACAACACATTTGCATAAATTTTGCTAATAGCCATCAATCTCTATAAATAAAACCAATGTAAAAGTAATAACAACTTCACAAACATACCAAGGGTATCCTAAAGCCAAATAGGCTATCCCAAACAATTTTTGGATGTCCCTACATCCAAATAATGCACTGACTATCCCGCCAAATAGGTAGGGATCCGTGATCATTCCTATAGCCAACAGCCACTGGCCGGGCCCAAATAGGATTTTCTATCCCTCAGAACTAAACAAGAAGGTGCTAAATGCATAATGGGCCTTGAATTGAACCGACAAAATTCTTTTGAACATATAGATTTATCAAATCAAACCATTAAGCCTAGTGGTTGATTGACTTTAATTATATATGATGGTCACATATTCAACCCACTAATCCATTCTGGCTACCTTTTTTATTTTTTTATTTATTTTTGTTTAATCTTAATAAGGCCTATTTCCAAATTCCTGGGGCCCACATTGTGCTTCCTTGAGGCATGTAGGAAATACATAGCCTAGGGCTCAAAATCATCCCATAATTCATGTCATCTTCAACCTCTGGAAATCATTTTCTACCTAGAAAAAACCAGGTTTTTTTTATTATTCGTTAGCCCATAAGCCATGTTTAAAAGGGAAAGGAAAGGTTTTCCCATAAACATGTTTTCTAAATATTTCTTACCCTTTTATTTACATTAAAAGGAGTAAAAACCATCTTGAATAAATATATTCAAAATTCTAATTTTGAAGTGACCGAAAAAGGCATTGTTTAAACACCAAACTTCATACACGTTTAAACACTGAAAAATAAGAAATCTAAATGATCATGGTTTCATATATGAAGTTTCATCTAAAAGTCTTATACCGATGTTTATTAAATATGGTTTGCAGACAAAAATGTTCCTAAACCAAAAAGAAAATTTTTAAACAAGGTAGAGGTCATATGCTCTGATACCAAATGTAAAAGCAAGTAATCAAATAATTTGATCATATGAAGATACCAACAACATAATCAAATCATATACGAAAGCAAAATGCCAGAATATACATACCTTTAGCCATTGTTGAGAAACAAAGAAATTGGAATACTGGAAGAATTGAAAACGAATTTTCTTAGTTCTCCTAAACCCTTCTCAAAAAATAAGTCGATGAATTTTCTCTCTCAGATATTTAAGTAGGCTTAGGGACCAAAAAATTGCTCTCATCAATTCTTTATATGGAGAATTTAATTAATACCGGTTTCAAAGGTGTAAGGTTGAGAAAGAGGTGTGATGTGGGAGATTTAAATTCGACTTAAAATTCAAATTATATGGACCATCCTAACATCATTAGGCTGAAATTTGTAAAAATTTTACAAAACTTAAAGTTACTTAATCTCGCCTCCCCCCTAAAAAATGATATCTTGACCCCACCACTACATGATACCTAAGAAAAAGCACAAGCCCAAATGAACTATTATTAATTAAGAAAAGTAATGAAACATGAATTGTGTCTCCAAAACTTAGACCGTTGTTACATAAGATATTTGGTAGTCTAGAAAGTAGAAACTATTGTACACACATGTTAAACTATTGACCATCTTTTACTTAATGCTAAATATAATTTTTTTTAAGCTTAATACTTAATAGTATTAAGTATTAAGCTGTTTATTTTTTAATATTGGGTAATGAGTGCTGCTATCTTTCCTTTTTGTTGGGCAAGGGTGGTATTTCCTGTAACGCCCTATCTCGGGAGAGTGTACAGTACATGTAACTGTAGGGGCGCATACGAGCACCAAGTGTACCTTGTAATATTTTGGAGATGAAATTATGAAATGATAATTTAGTAAACCCGGAATGTGGTAATAAAAGAAGGGTACAATTGTCATGGAGCAAAAAGGATATGAAAAGCATTAAACAAGTAGAGATGGGCCATAATAGAAATAAAACAAGTTAAGTTGCAATATTAAAGAGATGAGGATTTAGTTGCAATTAATGGAAAGTTGATAATATAAAAATGGGAAAACAAGAAGCCAAACTCATTTTGGTCTCCAAAGGCTAGGGCTCACGTTTTGGAGAGGAGAGAAGAGCAAGAAGAGAAGAAGAGGGAATAATAGCGATAAGGAGAAGAAGTCCAAAATCAGGGTATGTTACTTTGAATCATGGGTATTTGGATTCTTAAGGTTTGGTATGAAGATTAGTTGCTCCTTTGGTCTAGGGTTTTGTGGAAAGGTCACATAAACCCTTGAATTGTTGGGGTTATGAAAGCAAAAACCCCACCTGGTGGAAAATAAATATGGAATCATCAAAATTATATGGTTTTAAAGAATCAGACTCCTTGGTTGAATTCATATGATTTTCACCTACAATAGTATGATTCCAAACCACCAATACAAGTATTTGGAGTTGTTTTCGATGATTTTATGATGATTCTAAGGCAGAATTATAGAAGCTTGTATGAAGTTAATTGGTAGCAAAAGTGGCAAAAATAATAAATCAGAAAAATTTTAGGTACTTATTAAAGTTATCAGGACGTAACCTGTGACCGGGTAATAAAATTAGGGTGTACCGGGTACAGGGTGCCCAAAAAACGCTTAATGTTGTGTTTTTGTAGTAATTGTCTGAATTGCATATCGATAGTTTAGGAACTTATTAAAGGTGATTAAGATAGGTTCGAATAAGATTGAACCTTTACTCGAAAACGTAGCGCACTCCTCGCCGCCGGCAAAGCCGTAACGGGAGTGTGACTAAGTCTAGGAAGTATGTTAAGAGTAAGCGATTGCGTAGGCGATTAATATAATGTCAGATTCGCTTTGAGTGTGTAGGCTAAAAAACGCTAAAAGGAAAATGTGGAACCGTGCTCAAGTTTTCAGTAAGCAAAGAGGTGAGGTTCTAAACTCATTTTCCAAATACTAGGTATTATTATTATAAACTCGCTTTTTACACCGGTATTTACCGGTTTTGGATTGCAAACTCATTTCAAGAAGTAAAGGTAAATGACTTAGCAAGCAAATGGTTTTGATTTAAACCATTTTTTGAAAAGCAAGCATTGGTTTTAAATTGTAAACCATTTTTCAAGAAGCAAGCAAGTAAGCAAATGGTTTTGAATTATTAAACCATTTTTCAAGCAAGCAAGCAAGTAAGCAAATGGTTTTGAATTATTAAACCATTTTTCTTGTATGTTACAAGCAAGCTATGGTTTCTAAATTGTAAAACTATTTTTCAAAGAGCAAGCAAGCAAGTAAAGAATAATCATAAAAACAGCCTAACTAAAACCCTTTAGTTCTAAGCAAGCAAACCGGGTTTCAAAGGTATTCGCATATGCACTGTGGTGTTAGACTTACACATGCATTTTAGTTTTTGCCTGGTCGGGCAAGCTTAGGTCATACATCATGTTTAAAGGAGACCGTGGTAACGATACATGAGTATATAAGGTTATGAGCTCTAACTAAATTATGCGATGGCGACACGAGGTCAATTCCACCATATTTACCTAAAAGGCAGTGATGCGTATTACGCCCTTCCACCGGCACGGTCGATGCACAGGCTCCCGTGTTCACTAGGGTACAGCAAGCAGAGTAGGCCTCCAATGGTTGATGTTTTATAAGCATGATATACGGTTTGAAAAATCAACGACGCGTAACGGCGCCTGTGCCTCCGTAGAAATTTAGCAAACGGGTCGGAGCCTAGTTCTGCCAGATTTCAAAACGCATCGCTGAGCCTGTGCCCCGCGGATTTTAGCAAAATGTTGAGCCCAGTTCTATTTGTTTTCAAAGCATGCGGTTGGAGCCTGTGCTCCCGTTTTTGCGAAAGCTAAAACTTTAAAGTTAAAGGTTTGTGAAAGGTTTTAAGAAACTTTTCAAGTAAGATAAAAGCAAGCAAGCAAGATAAATTTTGAGAAGTTTTATAAACTTCTAAGCAAGCAATAAGAGTTTTATAAGCTTAAAGAAAAGTAAAGCAAAGCAAGTAGCAAGTATTAAAAGTTTTAGTAAACTTTTAAAACAAGTACAAAAGCAAGCAAAGCAAAGTAAAGCTTCGAAAAATATTTTGTAAAGAGAGTTTTACATTTTTGAGATGTTCGAAAAGCAAAACATTTTATAAAAGAGACACCATCGAGCTCGTTTAAATTCATTATTTTCTATTTTAAAACTATTTTCCGTGTAATAGTACAAGATGTCGGAGCACACAGATTTGTCCTACATTGTACAAGGTCGTAATTAAGAATATTATGTAAGGAAAAGACTTTTGAATATGTATAATGGAACATATGTATGCATGATAGTTTAGTATTGTGAAAAATGTGTTGGGATGTCATTACAGTATTTTGACAAAGTGTAAATTAGTATATACAGATTTGAATTGTCCTATATGCAAATTCATTACATCACGAGGTTTTTTCCGCTAATAAGATTTTACCAAATCCTAAGTTAGAAAAAAATAAAATAAAAGAAAAAAATTTATGTGGAGGTTTTAGTAAGCAATACTTCGCCGCTTCTCACAGGAGTTTCTAGTCGTTAGGAGGTAATGGTCAGATTGTGGAGGAGCCAGACACCCGCCTCGAAGGCTGGGGTGTCATTTCCTATTTTTAACATTGGCTTCCCATTTTTGGCTTTTTCTATTCTGATTTTTTTAGATATTTCAGTAATAAGTCATGAAATTTTTTAAAAACCAAACAGCACCTTAGGCTCTTAACATAACACAAGAAAAAAAGGTTACTTTAGATTGCTTCTTGTGACTACAATAGCTTAAGATGGACGAGTAAGACCTTAAAAGCTCATTGCATATCCCCAACTCATTCTTAAAAGCTCTTACCATAACAAATAAGGCTTTGTATGCAGGGTTGTCGAAGGAATAGAAAAATCAATCACTTGAGACAACAAAGGTGAAAAATGGAGATATATTTTCGATATGGAACTATGAAGGTGTGATTGCTTATCAAGACATTATCCAAGCAACTGAGGATTTTGATATCAAATACCGCATAGGTATTGGAGGATATGGCAGGGTTTATAGAGCACAATTGCCTTCCAAAGAAGGTGGTCGCCTTTGAAAAATTAATCGTGATTGATGGGAAAGTAGACCACCTACTTGAAAAGCTTTGAAAATGAGGTCTAAATGCTATCAATAATACAACACCGTAACATTGTGAAACTTCATGGTTTCTATCCGCATAACATGTGCATGTTTCGCTATAAATATATGGAACAAGGGAAGCTTTGTTTTATATGACGAGGATGATGTCTTGTCGGAATTGGATTGCTAAGAGGGTGAATGTAGTTAAAGGTATCGCTAATGCTTTATCCTACATGCATCATGATTGCTCTTGCCTATCGCTTCATCGGTAGAGACATACTTCAAGTACTGAACATCCTTTGACTCTAAGCTTGAAGTTTTGTATCGGGATTCTCGCACCGCAAGACCGTTACATCCCAATTCTCGCAGCACTTACGATTATATCAGCACTGTGCAATTAAACTACACTATGATCTTCACTACTTTATTGCTTAACCATATCTAAATCTTTTCCATTGTCACACCCTCACTAAATTTTAATACCTTTTTTTAGAGAATTCAAAGCATTTTATAAGTTTTTTCTACATACCAAACTCTATGTCTGTATGGGATTTTATGGTATCGGTGGTATTGAAGTATATAATGAGCATTTTAGTGGTTTTCGTGATTTTTTCACCACAATGCAATGCTCTAATCTTGCATACCCGTATTCGAGATAGGAATTTTTCTCATAGTTTTTTTCGAGGTTTCCATGTAAATGTTTGTGTTTCGTGTTCTCATCTTTTATTTCTTGTTTTTCTTCACAACTATCTATATTTTTCTTTTCTAATATGGGTGAAAAAAAAATGTTTTTTTTCTTTGTTTCTTGTTGCAAAGCTTGCTTACACCATGGTTGTTAGTGAAAAATGTGATGTTTATAGCTTTGGTGTTGTTATACTAGAGACAATAATGGGAAAGCATCCTAAGAAACTTCTTACCCTATTATCATCATCTCCATCATCAATACAAAATATTTTGCTAAAGGATATCTTAGATCTGCGTCTCCCACCTCCTCAAAAACAGCGAGTTGCAGGTGATATAATTCTCATAGTCAGAATGGCACTTAAATGCATACATTTTAAACCGCAGTTTTGTCCAACAATGCAAGAAGTATACTGGGAGCTTCGTGTTAGTAAGTTGTTTACCCTACCTTTTGATGCAATTTCACTTTTGCAATTGAGCTATTAATGAGTGATGATCTGAAATGAGAAGGGTATGTAATCTTATGTGTTGTTCTAAAGAGAATAATTATGAAAATTTTAAATTTTGAAATGCAAGGTCATGTAAACTGTGGTTGGAATTATTTCTCATTATATATTACTATCCTATCACTATAATCCTTCCAGTTATTCATATCTTTCTTTATCCCTCCCTCTTGTTCCCTACTTTATATTTATGAGAACGAAAAAACAATGATAGGGATGACTTTAGATTGCAATGGTATCCATGACACTCGCAAAATTTCAGGTGATATGGTGTAAATATAATTTTAGTCAGGGTCCACAAAAAGTCTCGGCAATCATACAAATGTATATGCCCCACATCTACTGGCAGGCTTAAAAGTGGCTTACGCCAACTTAAAGTTGCACGAACATGAGCTTTGTGCTAAAATAAATTAAAAGAAAAAATCTCAAAATATTACATGTTTCAAAATAACGTTCAAACTAGTGTTTCCTTGCCATGTTACCAAAACCATGGTTAGTGATTATGATTTAAAAAATTTTTAAATAGTTAAAATCATAGTCACCAATTACAGTTTTCGACTTAAAGTTAAAATCATAGTTAGTGACTACGATTTTCATCATTTAAAACAATTTCAAAATCATAGTTATTAACTACGGTTTTAGCTTTAAGCATAAAATCAGTGTTAGTGACTATAGTTTTAACTATATTAAAAAATTTAAAACTATAGTCTTCAACTACGATTTTAATGACATGGAAAAAATGTATTAGTTTGGTCATTAATTTGAAGCATGATCATTTTTTTAAGGATTGTTTTGGGACACCACTCCAAGAATAGATTGAGTGTTAGTGTTATTATAGAAGCACATGTTCTTCTACTCATCCCACGGAGTGAGAATCATAAATAACTTTGAGTGAGATTATTAATCTTTACATTGTCCTTATTTTACCTTGCAACTAGTATCAAAATTTGACATCTTATTTCATAGATTCTCGTATAAAAAGAGATTAACATTTATAATACTAAACATTCATCATTTCAAAGGACAAAGTTCCTTCTAATTGTTCTTTTCCTTATAAATTACCAATCGGTAATATTTATGGAAAAAGCAAGTTGTATAGTCTGCAGATATTTACATCTATATGGTGAATATAATAAGTTTATTCTCTTACTATTAAAATTGATTTTTCTCATAGATATATATATATATATATATATTTTGACAATTAAACATTTTGTTACAATATAGTAAACTATACCTACTAGTACTCGAACTTATGACTCCTCACCTCCTTAGATGTCATGCCTTTCTAAACTTTGATTATATATGTATAAGAGGAGCACTTAATTACAGAAAAATCCTAAAGAAATAAAAAAAAAATATTAAAGAAAATTAATAACTTATATTTTATTATTTTGTAAAAAAATTCTTGTATATATTTAAATTATGTAATCTTTATATGGATAAATTAAAATAAAGAAAATTGTCGTCAACCTATCAGGGTACGTTTTGTCGCTGACTTCGCTGCGGGGTAATTGTGTCGTCGACGGTTGACTTTTTCATAGGTTTTTTCTTTGGCAATTCAGATGGAAAAGTTTCGATCCGGCAAAGTTATCGTATCAAATCTTGTTTATTAGTATGCTGCAAATTTGGAATCTTAAATATTCTAGGCATTTGTGGATTATCAAATGTGTAAGCCTTGAGTTGGTCTTTTTTGCTATTAAACTAGATATTGCGTCATCCTCTAAATTTTTTATCACTTATGATTCCGTGTTTCTATCGATTGTATTGTTAAACTGAATCAATAAATTTATCTATTTTAAAAAAATTAATATAAATAAAAAGAATTAGAAATAATAAATAAAAATACTTGTGTTTTTATTTCCTTTTAGCACTTAAGTTATTAAATTATTTTATCAACCAATTTTAAATAACTTTAAGTATTGTGTGTTTTATAAACTAATTTAATTAGCTAAATAAAAAAAGGTTTTGAAAAAGGTTTTGAAAGGACATTTTTCTATATAGGTATTGTTGACTTGTCATTCTCTACTTTTGGTTTACTCATCTAAGTCATTTTTTGGTCAATATTTAAACATGGTGAAGCTTGGAAAAATCTATATATGAATGGATCATTTGATTAAAATCAATCAATGTTTTTTTTTTTTTTAAATTATTGGGCAGCAAGCGCTCCGGATTTGGGTTTACTCTTTAATGATCACTGCTTAAGTCTCCCCCCCTCTAGGTCATTGAGGCTATCTTTATCATTAATTTCAAGGTCACATGATATTAGCCGTTGGGTATGTGCAAGTTGGTTTAGGACTTACAATTAAAAAAAAAAGTATTATTGAACACCAAGTTTACCTAATGGATATTTATTGCATAATTTTTTAATTACATTATCCCATAACCTGTACTCTTATGTATCATTTTGAAAGGGAATCGTTCCAAAAATCCATACAATGTACCAAAACAACTTTTTTCTTTTTTTTTTTAAAAAAAAATCAAAATAATATATGTTTTAAAATAATGCCAAAACTAATGTTCTTGGCATGTCATTAAAACCGTAGTTAGTGTCTACAGTTTTAATTGTTTAAAAAATTTTAAACTGTAATGACCAACTACAATTTTGATGACATGGCAAGAAAGCACTAATTTTGACATTATTTTAAAACATGTATTACTCCATGTTTTACATGGCAGCCATGTAAGAGTTAAAGAAATTACAGAGTTTTGTAAGTTATTTTAAGTATTAGGTATCAGAGGGTTTTTTTGTGATTTTGTGTGATTTTCCTAGTTATTTAAATATTTTGATATTCCAATTCGTATTTCATATAAGTTCGCGCTGAATAGTGCAAATATTCTCTCATTCGTGAATATAAGCATGATTGGTCGAACCACATTAAAACTCTCGTGCACCTTTATGTGATTTTGAATTTGAATCGAGTCAATTTCAAGTATAATTATTTATTAATTTTTTAATTGATTCGAGCTTTGTCAAGTTAAGTTCGAGTAGTTCAACTATTTTCGAGTCAAATTATAAACAGCTAAAAAAACCTCGATCGAGCTCGAATCGAATCGATTTTGAGCTTTGAGTTTTTAAATCGAGTCAACTTCGAGCTTGGTTTCTATCGACTTGTGGACTCGATTACACCCATTCCGTACCCATATATTATGTGTTTGTGTTTTCATTCTTGGGCATGATGGGTGATGTGTGAATGTCCACACATCCATTTAGTGCAATCCGCACAAAGCAATTCCATTCATGTTTGAGATACATTTCGGTGAGGGCCATTATCACTGGCCACGTCGACACTTGCAGTAATAGAAAATGCAGAATTAGATTGAAAAGGAACCTTACATTGACAACTGATTCACATTTACTCAAGAAATTAAATCATGAATCACTTCGGACGACAAGTAATATCAATATCGTAGGATTCTAGCTAGCACCCCACACTAATATGACCAACCAATATTCATATTTATATATTTATATTTGCATTATCCGAGTGCTCTAACGTTACCATGATACTTTTATGTATATTTGTAATGACAATTTTGTAATATATATATATATATATGTGTGTGTGTGTGTGTGTGTGTGTGTGTGTGTGTGTGTGTGTGTGTGTGTGTGTGTGTGTGTGTGTGTGTGTGTGAGTGTGTGTACGCCCAAACTCCGGGGGTCCGTTGACTCACCCGTCAACCCGCGAAACACTCGTGAATGCCTGGGTGACCCGACATTTCACAAAAATCTGGGCAGAAGTCTCCTCAGACGGGGAGCTCTACCCAAATACAAACCCGCATATACCCGCCCTAAATAAAGGCAATAGATCCAATATATCCATTATATACACCGCATATAATACGTCCACTTGGGCCCACAAACGATAATTACAATACATACTAACTATAAATCCAACTATATACCAAATAGTTACAAGAGTTACAATATTTTCACTCTTATATAATACATATATTAAAATTAGAAATTTCAATACATGTATATATCATCAACCAAAGCCACAACCTAGTTTTCTTCTTGTAAGACCCAAGAAATTCCAATTTCTGGAAAAAGAACAAAATCGTAATTTCGATTACAAAATTGTTAGTTTCGCTAAAAATCCACTTATTCCTCTATATCTTGGATGAAAAACGGATTTCAATTGCTAAATTGCCTCGCGAAATCTAGCTAGCACGCAAAATTCGCTTCTAATCTTACATCGACTTACACGTTTTCGAGGCATAGCGGTTCGAGTGCCATAAAACGATTTTCGATACGACGAAAGTCACATATAACACGTGCATCATGTGCCACGAGCAGATGAGCAAACATTAAATGGACGGTCGAGGTAGTGCCGAATGCTAAAACTGGGAAAAGATGGACATAATGGTCATTTTTGAAATTGTTTAAGTTAGAAAATGACAAAATAGGGAATAGTACCTTCTTCTCCAATTAAAACAAGACCAAAAAAACGTGAATTGGGGGAGGATGATAAAGTGAGATGCAGAACGGATTTTTGTGAGAATTTCTTAGAGAGAGAGAGAAACTTCTCTCTAAAAATATCGCGGATCCAACGCGGCGCCTTCGACAAGAAGGAGCCGCTCTACGCGGAGAGGGCTTCTCAGAGGTACCGACTTCTTAGGGAGTTTCCTAAAACTTTGAGGTAGGGTTTCTCCTACTTGGTTTTACTTTATTTCAGTGTTTTTCAATGTTTCTATTGGTCTCGAGGCCGTTGAGGGTCAAGCTGATCGATCCCAAAACATGGGACCGACTTGTTGAATTTTTTTTTAGACATTTTTGGTCGGCTCGTGGCCGTGGGGACTGATTTGCAGCTATAGATAATTATGGAATAAATTATGCTTTGGTGTGTATAAGGCTGGAAATGGCCGTGAAACCCGGGTTCATAAAGTGAATTGACGATTGGTGATTTTCCGGGAATAGTAAACGAGGGTTTCACTATTCCTAGGAATAGTGTTAACAGAATAATTTTTGTGAATTAATATGTTTGGTCGAGTAATTCAAGTATAATTGCTCGCGGTTTGATCATTAAACACAATGAATTTCGATGCTGATTAACGCAGAATTACATAAATACGATCAGGCGATTAAATTATGTGAATTTATGCTTGGTGATATATTTGCATGTGTTATATGAGTTATTGAAATGGTATCACAATGCATTTCATATGCACCGGGCACCCCGAGAGATAGATGAGTGCATGAGGTAGTTCTTAAGAGAACTCAAGCTGAGGGTAGACTAGTAAATGTAAAATATCTCGAAGGGTTGTCTAAAAATAATAATAATGATCGGAGGGTAGTCCATACTAAAAATATCAATCGTCGGAGACGGCCCAATTGATATACATCGGAGGGTAGTCCACATATAAAATATCAATCGTCGGAGACGCCCCATTGATATACATCGGAGGGTAGTCCACATATAAAAATATCAATCGTCGGAGACGGCCCAATTGATATACATCGGAGGGTAGTCCACTAAATATAACATCGGAGACAGTCCACTACTTAGATCGGAGGGTAGACCACAAATATAAACAAATAACTTTGTTTGAAATTATTTTCATAAGTGGCGAAAAGTGAGAGAGTCGGTGAGGACTCGAGTACGAGATGATCAGCTAGACATTCAAGTAGGATCATGCATTTGCTTGAATGTATGCTTATTTCAAGAGCATTGCATATGCACTTAGGTGGGAGAGTAGCCCACTTGGGTGGTGATTCCACTACTGAGCATTAGCTCACCCTGTCGAGGGAACATATTTTCAGGTACATGGAGCGCACGAGGAGATGGCTCGTCCTAGAGACTGAGGTCTAGAAGAAAGCCGGATGGTGGCTTTGGGTTATGAAGTATTACATGTATTAGAATTGTTCTAGTATTTTAATATTTATTGTATAAGAGAAAAATTTGAACTCTTGAACTATGGTTGGATAGTTGGATATATATACATTGTTATGAATATTGGTTTATGGGCCCAAGTGGCCGTTTTAATCATAGATCATATATTGACCTGCTTGGGACAGTTTTATGTGTTTTGTATTTGGGTTGAGCTCCCCGTACAAAGGAGATTCTGCCCTATTTTTGTGAAAAATGTCAGGTCGCCCGACATTCACGAGTATTCCGCGGGTTGACAGGTAGTCAACGGACCCCCGGGTTTTGGGGCGTCACACTTCTAATCCTCAATCCCTAGGACGAGCCGTCCCCGCACGGCCCGTACCCTCAGAAATACATCCCCGACAGGTGAGCTAATGCTCGCAGTGGAATCGCCTCTAAGCGGGCTACTCCTCACCTAAGTAAAGTAATACTCCAAAATAAACATACATTCAAGCAAATGCATGTTCCTACTCTTTAATGTCTACATGACCAACCTCGATCCTTCGAAGTCCTCACCGACTCTCTCAAACTCGCCTAAGCCTCGTATGAGAATTATTGTTTTGTTAGTGGACAACTCCTCCATGTATATATATCAATCAATGCCTCCGACGATTGATATATATTATTTGTTCGTGGACTACTCCTCCAATGAATATCAATCGGGTCGCTCTGGATGATCGATATATATTTTTAATTTGGACTACCCGATAATTAATATTTTTAGACAACCCTCCAAACCATTTTCTCTAGACTCATCTCATGCACTCATTCCTATAGTCCTAGGGTGTTCCAGTGCATATGGAATGCATGTATGCCAATTCCAATACAGTCTAATCCACATGCAAATATATAACATGCATATTTACAAAACATTCAATCTACACAATCATGTCATGTACTTATTTCATACATCAAAATTACTGCTTGAGCTAATGATCAAACACGAGCAATCCAATCCTGAATCACTGGACAACACATTTTCACAAAAATATATTTTGAGAACACTGCTTCGGGAATAGTGAAACCCTCGGTTACTATTCCAATAAAAATCACATTCACTCCGCTCACTTTAGAACTCCGCATTTACCGCCATTCTTTACTTAATTTCAATCACTATGCTGATTTAAACATATAAATATACAATTTCACACCCCAAGCAGTCCTGGTCAGTCACGGCTGCACCATTTTGATTTCAAAATTTCATATTAATTCGGGCCTGCCTGGGACCGATCAAACAAATCCCTAACGGCCTCAATCGACTCAAACATTCGTAGAAGTACTTTAAAGAGGAATAAAACCCAAGTAGGAGAAACTCCTACCCTTCAAGCGCTGAGTTTTGTCTAAACTCCTTAACTGCACGACGCGGCCTCCCTCCGCGTGAGCGCTTTCCTTCTCTCTTGTCCCAAGATCGCCGACTATCGGACGCCTCGTATTTTTGTGGAGAGAAGTCCGATGCTCTCTTCCAAAACCTCCATTTTGGCTACTGACTTGCAATTTACTCCCTTTCATTTTTTTCTATTTTTGTTTCGAGAAGAAGAGTAATTGTACACTCATTTTGTCATTTTGTGACTTAAATCAAATTCCAAATGACCATTATGTCCCTTCATTTCGCTTTTGGACATTCGCACTATCTCGGCTGTCCATTTTAATCATTTCTCTACTCATACCACTTATATAATATGATTACTTGTTATATGTGACTTCGCCGCATCGAAATTCGTTTTACAAAGACCAACCGCGATGCCCCTCAAAACGCGGTGTAAATTTCGACCGCCCTTTGACCCGACGAAATTACTGCATTTCAACTAGGGCTTCTCGCGAGACGATTTCAAACGGTGAAACTGCTTCATCATCCGGGAGAGATCTAAAGAATAAATTATGGATTTTAATCAAATTACAATTCTCAGAACCGAAATTACGATTTTGCCCTTTTTCCGTAAATTGGAATTTCGGTCTTACATTCTCCCCTCTCTAAAAGGGAATTTCGTCCTCGAAATTCAGGACAATATAATCACCACATGCATATAACGTGCACCTAACATGCATGTAAAACACCATTTAAATCCTAAACGACCAAACCACACTCTTCATCCCTAAACAAGAAGGATAGTGGTCCAGATCGTGTCCTCGCGGGCCTCCCACGACCTCCACCCATAGTGACGCCATAGTACCAACAACACTAGCCTCACCACCCCAAGGCCGCAAAAACCCGATCACAAATATCTAGTAATGCACACCGGTCCCTCCGGCTGTCCCATCCGCGGCCAACCTCTATCTCGTCTCCTTCAATCCACCACATGAGCTGGATCTGAAGTATGCTTCCGGAGCATGGAGACATGAAACACCTCGTGGACACCTGACATGCTGGGCGGTAAAGCCAACCGGTAAGCAACAATGCATATCCTCTCGAGTATCTCGAAAGGTCCAATAAATCTTGGCGATAGCTTCCCACGCTTGCCGAACCTTACCACTCCTCTCTTAGGCATCACCTTCAAGAAGACATGATCCCCAACCTCGAACTCTAAGGGTCGACGTCGCACATCTCGGTGATAACCTCTTCTCGCCGGCTCTGGGCCATGAGAAGACGCTCTATATCAAGCCACCTTCGGGAGGTGTCTCGACCGATCAGGACCAAGACGGAGCCTCTCCCACCTCGTCCAACATAATCTGATCTAGCATGGCCTCCCATACAATGCCTCATACTAAGACCGTATACTCGCCCGGTAACCCGCTTGTCAGGGGCGACCCACCAAGGGCAAGTGGGCCCTTCCTAACTACCCTTATGATCCAGACGATGCTCAAAGATGTCCTAACACCAGATAGTCCTCTCGTGACCGACCATCTGGTCCCGAGGGTGGGAAAGTCAGACCATCGTCACCGTGTGCCCATAAAGGCTGAAACCTTCCAAAAGTGCGCGGCCGTAAAACTCCGGTCCCTATCCGACACTATGGATACCGGTACTCCATGTAGCGAACCATTCTAATGTACAACCGCAGAATCTCTCAAAGGCGAAGGTCATCCGCACGACCAGAAAATGTGCCGACTTCGTGAGCCTGGCCCACTATCACCCATACCATGCCTTATCGCGCCGCGGGCAAGCCGTCAGCAAGTCCATCGTGACGCGCTCCCACTTCCACCAACGGCACTTCCAATGGCCGAAGTAGCCCCGCTGGCTTCCGGTGCTCACTTAACCTCGACATGTGAGACATCGCTTCGAACAAAGTCCCTACATGTCTCTTCATCCCACTCATCACGCCTCGACCTTCTTCGGGTCGACCACACTCCCGATAGTCGACACCGTGTCCTAAAATCTCACCCGCAGTTTCTCGAACTCCGTGACTCATCAACTCGCGTATAGTCGATGGTCTCTCAACAACTCGAAACGATCCTCAAGTGATACTATGTCTCACTCGACCGAGTAGATCAAGATGTCCACGAAGACTACGACAAACTGATCTAAATAGGGTTGGAATATCCTATGCATGAGATCCATGAATGCTGCTGGCGCATTCGTCAATCTAAAGGGCATCACCGTAAACTCAAAGTGCCCATAACTCGTCCTAAACACTGTCTTAGGTATATCTGTATCCCTAACCCTTAGCTGATGGTAAACTGCCGCAAGGTCTATCTGGGAGTAGTGACTCGCCTCTCAACCGATCAAACAAATCGTTAATCCTAATGGGTACCGACTCGATCGTAACCCCCGTTTCAACTGTCTCAGAATAATGCACACGAAGGGTCTTGTCTCTTCTTAGCAAATGCAACCGAGCGCCCATGGTGAAGTGCTCTGGCCTAATGAACCTCTTGTCCGCAGCTCGTAGCCGACTCGAGTTCCTGCAACTCAACCGGTGTCATCCTATGCGGAATCATAGAGATGGGTGAAGTACCAGGGTGTAACTCAATACCGAAATCTACATCCCTATAATACGGGAGGTAGTCCGTAGCCTTATCCGAAAACATCCGCATACTCGCAAAACCACTGACAGATCTAAGTCTGGTCTCACTCGTCCTCTGTAGGCGCTCGGCTAGCTACCCGCCTAACCGTCCCCGACACCTGGGACACTAGTATATCGGTCTGGGCAACATATCACAAGCCATCTCCCCCCGAAATACCTGGCCACGAGCAATCGGTCCCGTGTGTGGGCTAAGAACCTCCTATGCTCACAATCGATAACGACCGTAAGCTGTCGCCCCAATCCATCCCCTGTGATGACATCGAACTCGACATGTCCATGATCCCTCAGCCACCGTGAGTAGAGTCCCCGAGATCTCCAGTACCGCAACCCGACATATCATCCCCATTCCCGCCCCTCTAATCCCTAGGGGAGAACCTTCACGATAACTTGCTCCTTCAAGGTCTCAACCTCTAAGCCCAAATATCTCTCTATGGTCAGGGCCGTCCCAACTATGAATCCATATCCTGTAGCGAAGTCCCATAATCCCGTCCTAACGGACAACTTCAAATTTCATTCTCAAATCTCCTAACCTTGACCAAGTCTGTGTACGTAATCATCAAGCAAATGCGTGCTGGCTGCGTGAACCTAGTCATAATGGGCGAAATTTCAATTTGCGGAATAAGAGCAAAATCGTAATTTGATTCTGAGAATTGTAATTTCGGTAAAAATCCGGAATTAATTCTCTAGATCTCGGATGATGAAACGGATTGTACCGTTGGAATCATCTCACGAAATCTAGTTAACACGTAAAATTTCATAATTTTCAGGGCGGTCGGTCGGCCGCGTTTTAGGGCATGTCGCGTTTGGTGTCGTAAATCGATTCGGTGCGACGAAAGGCACATATAGCATGTACTCATGTACCATAAGTGGTATGAGTAGAGAAATGATGAAAATGGACGGCCGAGATAGTGCCGAATATCAAATTTGAGAAAAGAGGGACAAAATAGTCATTTTCAAGGTTGATTTAAGTCATAAGAAGACGAAATAGTGCATAGTCTTCATCTCCTCAAATTGAAAAGAGGAGAAAGCACAGCATTGAAATAGAGGAGAGAAAAAGAGAGATGCGGTAGGCGTGGAAGAAGAAAATGGTGATTCTAGAGAGAGTCTCGACATACTCTCTGAAGCCTGCCTTGTCGGACTAGTTGGTTCGGCGGGCGAAGGAAAGCGTTACTGCAGCGGGCTTGAGCTGCGCTTGGACCCGGTTGCGAGTTTTGACAAACTCGAAGGTAGAGTTTCTTCCCTACGTGTGTTTTATTCTCATTTTTAAGTGTTTTTCCATGTTTCGGTTGGTTTGAGGCCGTGAGGGGCTGTTTGATCGGTCCCAAAACATGGGACTGAATTGTTAGAAATTCTTGGGGATTTTTCTCACCGTCCTTGACTGCCCAGAAATTAGAGGGCTGTTTGAGTCTTTAAATTCTGAAAATGTTGCTTTAAATCATGTATTTGTATGGAAAATGCCGGGAATGGGCTGTTAATCGGTCCTAAAACATGGGAGCCGGGGTGTGAAATTTTGGAGACTCTTGAGGCATCGTGGCCAGTCCGAGAAGCTAATTGGGCTGTGTGTGTGGGAAATTAAGCATTAAATTATGTTGGTATGTATAAGACCAGGAATAGCTATGGAAATCGGTTTCAAAAATTGGAACCGATGTAGGATGAGTGGGCTGCCCGTGGACAACCCACTTGCTCTGTTTTGGGACTGTTAAAAACAGTCCCGGGTTTGTGTGAAATGGGCCATAAATGTCCATGTGTTTTGGTATGCATTGGGTCGGGAATGGTCGATGGGTTGGGTTCTAAGGTGAGCGGATTGATGTGTGATTTTTGGGAATAGTAGCCCAGAGTTTCACTATTCGAAAGCGATCAATTCTAAGAATATATTTTCATGAGTATGTGTTTGGTTAAGTATTCAGTCGAATTGCTTGTGTTTAATTTGATGCTTAAGTGAGCTAATTTTGATGTTTGAAATGATAATTACATAACATGTTTGTGTGATTTAATTTTTATGCGAGTATATTCATGTTTTATATATTTGCATGTGATTAAATGATTGGAATTAGCATACATGTCCATATACTACCAGACATCCCAGGATTATAGGAGTTAGTGCATGAGATGAAGTCTGAGAAAATGGTTCGAGGGTAGTCTAAAATATAAATTATGGTAGTCAAACCAAAAATATCAATCGTCGGAATGCCCGATTGATATTCATCGGTGAATCCACAAACAATTTATATATCAATCGTCGGAGCGGCCCAGTTGATATCTATACATCGGAGGGTTGTCCACTAATAAAACCATAATTCTATACAAGGCTTTAGGCGAGTGTGAGAGAGAGTCGTTGTGACTCGATCCAGTTATCGCGACATTCAAGCAGGATCATGCATTTGCTTGAATGTGTGTTTACTTTGGAACATTGCACTCCGCACTAGGGTGGTGAGTAGGCCCACTTAGGCGCATTCTCCCATCGAGTTTTAGCTCACCTGGCCGTGGAATCCCCTTTTACAGTAATGTGGAGCGTGCGAGAGCATGGTTCGCCCTAGAGATTTATCAAGAGCTTCTGGGATGTGGCTTTATGTCAAGCATTGTATACATGTATTAGAATCTTAGAATTTAATATATGCTGTATAAGAGTAGTTTATTAACCTTGAAACTATTGATATAGTTTGAGCATATTGTGTTGAGCATCGTTTATGGGGCCCACTAATAGATTTATATATATATCGTGATATATCGACCGTTTCTGATGTGATATGCAGCTTCATTCGGGTAGAGCCCCCTGCATAAAGGAGACTCGCTTCGATTTTTCTAGCGGGCGCTGGTAACTTTAGGGACATCCACTTGTATTCCGGGTTGACGAGCAGTCAACTCGACCCCGGTTTTGGGGGCGCTCACATAATCCATCATAGTCATCGCCCCCCGTCTACTCTAGGAACTTCGAGCCTTCGCACCTCCTCGCAAGTACTTACCCATGAATGCGCCCCGAAACTCTACCCATGTCATCGCCTCTGGGTCTCTAGAGGTTCTTGCCCATTTCCATCATACTTGGGCCTCACCCTCTAGATGGAACGCAGCTAATCTAATCCAGGTCGCGTCAGAGGTAATCTCTATAGCCTCTAACACCTTCTCGATTCTGTACTTAACTAAACGGTCTCCGCCACTCACTCCGACCTCCTCCCGTGAATGCTCTGAGGATGATGCACCCTAAACTCTCCGGAGGTTACTAGGATCTTCCTCATTTCACCGGAGCATACCAACCAGCGATAGCATTCACTGTGAATACTCTACAAATTTCAAGAAAGTCTCGTTTGATCAAACACTCGACGATGCTCGACTAATACCCCGTGGACGCCCCATGTCCTCGTCCCGCGCCCAGCCACCATCGCGCCCAATGGCACGCTCAATTTCAATTTAGGATCCCAAGGCATAAAACATCACTCGAGACACTCTTCATACACATATCAGCCAGAGAGTAATATTCCTTGTGGCATTTCGTTGTACGCAAGGCACCAATTTCTTTTTGCATTTAAATATTGTTTTCAATAAAATTTTACTTTTCGAAAATTTCATTAAATTTTTTTTTTTTCAAAAATATATATATATTTTTCGAAAAATTTTCCTAAATAAATTGACTCAGAAATGCGATCAGCTCGAAACTGGGCCAAAACAGGTTGAGGCACCGAGTGCACAACCCGCCGGCCAAGAAGAAGCCCAGCCGCGCCCAGGCCGCCTAGCCTGGCCGTGCCCCGTCGCTGGTCGCTCTACGCCGGCGCGCCTCGTGGCCCCGCCGCGCCCCGCGGCCCCTCCCAAGGCCTCTCTACTCGGCCAGCCTCCACGCCGCGGGCCACGCTGCCTCGCCGCGGGCCTGGGGCTGTTTCGCTGCCGCTGGCCGTTGCGCCCCTCGCGCCTGGAAGACGCGTGCCTGGGCCAAGGCGTTTCATTCTATGCTTAATGGGCAGAGTTTCCATTCCGTGCTCCGTGACTCATAAATTCTTTTTTTTTTTCTAATTCATTTTTTTTTTCTATGCTACTGGAAAATCACCCAAATATATATATATATATATATATATATATATATATATATATATATATATATATATAAAGATTTATAAAGATTTATTTTCTTCACTTTTCTCTCATTAATAAATATTTTCTCAACACCTAAAAATATATCCTTTTTTTTTTTTTTTTTACTCACTGTAAAACCTTATAAATGATTTTCTTTTATCATTTTTTTTCTTCCCACAAGAGTCTTCCTTGCTACTCCCATGCAAAAGGGCTTGAACCCCCGTAATTCCTACACTGCTCTTGCCCAAAGTCGGAGCAACCGCCCGTAAATTTTCGACCATTTTTTTCAAAGTTTTCCACCTTGTTCTTGGCACTAAATCCTAGTGTTAAACATCATCCCTATGCTATTTACCAAGCATACTTAATCATATAATTTCAATCACATAACATATACAATCTATGTTATACAACCAAGCATGCAAGCACATTCTACAAAATCAAATCACGTAAAACACCAAACACGTTGCATGTAAAGTAGTCTTAGTTTTGTCCCCGTGATTTCCTGTGTAATCTCATACCTACACTTATCATCAATCCACAATTCCAGCCGGCGATGTTCTTACTCGACTATGGCCTGCCAAAATCCCTCAAGTCCTAGGTAGCCGACACCTGTGCTCCGATACCAAGTCGTGACGCCCTAAAACCTCGGGGTCCGGCTGACTACCCGTCAACTCTCATGAACACTCGTGAATGTCAAGGATCCGACATTTCACGTAAAAATCTGGCAGAGTCCCCTTGTATCGGAGCTCACCCAAATACAAACCTACATATACCCGTGGCCCCAAACAAGGTAATAGATCCAATATATCCAATATATACAATCACATGAGTAATATGACCACTTGGGCCCATAAATGATACTCATAATACATACTAACTATGAATCCAACTATACCAAATAGTTACAAGAGTTACAATATTTTCACTTTATATTAAATATGATATATTAAAATTAGATATTTCAATACATGTATATATCATCAACCAGCCACAACCCTACTTTCTTCTAACTCAATCCCTAGACGAGCCGCCCCCCACGCACGTCCCCTCGCACCTGTAAAATAATACCCTCGACAGGTGAGCTAATGCCCAAGAGTGGAATCGCCCTAAGTGGGCTACCCCACCTAAGTGCAAAGGTAATGCCCAAATAAACATACATTCAAGCAAATGGCTGGATCCTACTAATGTCTACATGACTAACTCCATCCCGGTCCTCATCGACTCCCACACGCCTAAGCCTCGTATGAGAATTCATTGCTCTGTTAGTGGACAACCCTCCATGTATATATATCAATTGGGTCACCCGATGATTGATATAGTGACATTATTTGTTTCAGACTACCTTCAATAATATTTAATCAAGCGCTCGATTTATCGATATTTTTAATTTGACTACCGATAATTAATATTTTTAGACAACCCTCCGAACCATTTCAGATCATCTCATGCACTCATTCCTATAGTCCTAGGGGTGTTATAAAGGTATAAGGAATGCATGTATGCCAATTCCAACATACTCTTAATCCACATGTAAATATATAAACATGCATATATTTACAAACATTCAATCTACACAATCATGTCTTGTAAATTCTTATTTCATACATCAAAATTAGCTCACTGGGCTAATGATCAAACACGCAGCAATTCAACTTGAATCACTCCGATCAAACACATTTTCACACAAAAATATATTTTGAGAACACTCGTTTCTGGGAATTGTGGAAAACCTCTGCTACTATTCCCGAAAATCATTAATTCATCTGGGCTCACTTTGCGGAACTCCCATTTCACGCCATTCCCGCCTAATTTCAATCACTAAGCATGATTTAACATATAAATATACAATTTCACGCCCTGCAAGCCGTGGTCGGCCACGGCCGCATCTATTTTGATTTCCACCTCATTAATTCTGGCCTAAGGCTTTGATCGACCAAACGGCCCCAACCCGCCCCAATCGAATTCAAACATTCATAAAGTACTTTAAAGAGTATCAAAACCCAAGAGGAGAAACTCCTACCTCAAGGAGTTTGTCTAAACTCCTTAAATATGGTACCCACGCGAAGCCCTCTCCATGTAGAGCAGCTTTCTTTCTTGTCCCGAAGACTACCGACGATCGGATCTCCCGTATTTTTAGAGAGAAGTCTGATGCTCTATCTCCAAAACCCCATTTCAAGCAATTGATCTCCAATTCGCTCCCATGTTTTTTTCTTATTTTTGTTGGAGAAGAAGAGTATCGCATACTCATTTTGTCATTTCTGACTTAAATCAAATTCCAAATGACCATTATGTCCTCGATTCATGACATTTGGCACTATCTCGCTATCCATTTTCATCATTTCACTCATACCACTTATGGAACAGCGAGTACTTGTTATATGTGACTTTCGCCGCATCGAAATCGCTTTTTTACGCGACCGAACCGCTGACATGTTCGAAAAACGTAAATTTAATCGCTCCCGAAATCGACGAAATTTTACGTGCTAGCTAGATTTCGCGAGACTATTCCAACGGTGAAATATGTTTCGTCATCCGAGATCTAGAGACTAAATTACGGATTTTTAACCGAAATTACGATTTTGCCCTTTTTCCAGAAATTGGAATTTCTCGGGTCTTACAGTGTGTGTGTGTGTGTGTGTGTGTGTGTGTGTGTGTTTATAAAGAAATAAAGTGTTCATATAGAGTTTAGAGAAACTTGGCTTGTCGTGAGAATTGCCAAATTTGGGTCAGTAACATGCACCTATTCATCGCTGACTTGTCTTTTCCTTTGCCTTAAACTTCCCTTTGATGTTGTAACTTTCTGCCTATACCTAAATTGGCGCTCTTAGACTCGTTGAAAGCCTAAGAAGTTTACTATCCATAAATACAAAGATTGGAGCCTTGGGAGGTCATTAAACAATCAAAACAATTGAAACACAGTAATTGTTGCTTCATGTGGAATTTGCTGATTTTTTTACTTTTTCGCTTCATATTGCCTCAATACCTTGGATTTGATCCTAATTACAAATAGGAATGAAAACGATGTTAAAACACTTATTAATATACTAAAAACATGTATAAAAATACCAGAACATGGGGATAAATGAGTACAAAGTGTACTTATCAGCTTTATCCTACGACTTCAAAAAGCTAAGAGTGATGTGACTGAGAACAACTCTTCCTCTGCAAAGTGCAAAACTGCGATTTCTAATCAACTCCGAGGCATCACACAATCTGAATGGCTAGGCTCCTTCTATGTCGTCCTAATTCCTTCTAACTTTGATCGGGTGGGTATTGCAGACTACAAAGTGATTTTTGCTTCAATATAATATTTTAGGTTTGATGAATAAATGTGTCCAATTGTCATATGTTTAAGAATACTAGTGAATGATACCATACATCATTAACGTCTATTTATTTTATTCCGTTAAATGGCAAAAGCATAAGTGATAGTGGTATAAAATGATAAAGTATAAGTGATACAGAAATATTTAATCATGACTAGATCTAAAAAAGCTTAGTGTTAGATCGGGATATATAGTTTAAACTTGTTGACTTTCGTAGACCTTACCTACTTATATTTTGGTTTGATAAATTATGATTAAATTTCATAGACACACCCCTAAGATATTTGATAACTAAATTTTAATTCCTCGGGGTTCTAAAATTACACTAATACCCTTAGCTAAGATTATTCCCCAACAATCATTAAAAACCTTTATCAAAAAGTGAAAATAAATAAAATGCTCTTATTTATCTGGGTACAAATACCTGCTTTGGCTTCTTTTTCTTTTAATACTCTAAACCTTTTTTCTTTTTTAGGCCATCATTTTTTAATACCATTATTTATCATTTTTTCCTTCAAAGCACACCAAGCACATGTTTATTTAACCAAACTTCTTTTTACCATTTTTCAATTTATCACTTTATTTTCTTTCTTTCTTTTTTTTTTTTTCCTTTTTACATTATTTATCTTCTTTTTCATCTCTTATTCTTGTGTTTTTTCCAAACCCAACTATACTCAAAATTAGTAAATTACCTTCAACCAACCTCTAAATTTTTGTCTATAATACCATTTGAAAATAAAAACCTTGATTTTTATTAATTAATAATGTTTTTTAATTAAATCCTCTTAATGGCCATCGACCATAATTTTTCCTACAAATTCAAATGGGTTCTAAGTTTGAGAAATATTCTTTCAACCTTCTTTCTTCTACAACTTTGAATCTCGTTCTTCTTCTCTCTCTGCTAAACTGTTGTACTTCTCACTCTATTGAACTCTTGTATCTTGGGGAATCAAATTCTTAAGGAACATTTTTTATACACGCCTCAGTCTGTTTAGTTCTCCCAAACCTACTATTGATTTTACATACTTACGGCATCGTCCCGAACGATCCTGCATTCTGTTCCCATTGTTATTTACTATCTTTGTCTTTTCAGAAACACGCAAGGTGCATCTTCATGGTGTTGTGAGGAGAGAATTTTCTCTGTAATTATTATTATTATTATTATTTTGGAGTCAGGATTTTCTTTTCTTCCTCTCCAAATCCTGTCAAAAGGGTTTTTTTTTTTAAGGCTATGGAAATGTTGGGGACTAGTTTGCAACTTTGTGCTAGTTCTTAGTGAGGATCAGTTCTATATTCCCGTGAAAACGAGGGAAAGTCAAAATCAACAAAGGCCATGGCTTCAGAAAGCTAAGAGTGATGTAACTGAGAACAACTCTTCATTAGCAAAGAGAAAAACTGCGATTTTTGAGAAGAGAAACCTCAAGGCATCATCAAATTCGATTGCTAGGGCTCCCGACCTACTGCCGATTTTGCATTGCACACCGTCATCCCGAACGATTATGTTCACATTCCCATTTTTGTTACTATCCTTGTCACCGACCTTACATGGGTGCATCTTCAGCAGTTGTTGATAGAAAACTTTCTCTATCATTATTTGTTTTTTTTTTTTTTTTGGGGTGGGGCTGCTTTCTTCTCTCCATTTTATATAGAAAGGGTTGTTTTTTATGGTTGTGGAAATGTTGGGGACTAGTTTGCAGCTTCGTGCTAGTTCTTGGTGAGGATCAGTTCTACATTCCCGTGAAAACAAGGGAGAGTCAAAATCAACAAAGGCCACGGCTTCAGAAAGCTAAGAGTGATGTAACTGAGAACAACTCTTCATCTGCAAAGAGCAAATCTACGATTTCTGAGAAGAGAAACCTTGAGGCATAAGTCGGAATTCAATTCTTCAAGGGCTCCTTACAGAGTCATCCCAAATTCCTTCTAACCGATAAGATTGGGTATTTAGTAGAGACTAGGGTATTTTTATTATAATATTTATTTTGGGTTTAAGAATAATGTGTCCAATTGTCATATAAGCTCAAATCCACATGAATGATACCACCATGCTTTATCATTAGCGTCTAAGTTTATCTGTAGTTAACGGAAAGGAGATAGTGATAGTAGAAATGATAGGGGCATAAGTGATAACAAAAACATTAGAATCATGACTAAACCCCAAAAAGAATTTAGGGGTTACATTGGATATATAGAGAAACTTAGTGGGATTTTTGCACCTTATCCCACTTATATTTGGGTTTGATAAATTATCATTAAATTTAATAGACACACCCCTAAGATATTTGATAACGAAATTTTAATTCCTTGTGTTCTAAAATTACACTAATATCCTTAACAAAGATTATTCCCCAACAATCATTAAAAACCTTTATCTAAAAAGTGAAAATATCTAAAATGTCCTTATTTATTTGTGTACAAAATACCTCTGTTTTTGCTTCTTCTTTTTTTCTTTTTTCTTTTTTTAATACCTAAACCATTTTTTTTCTTTTCAGGCCATCATTTTTTCCCATTATTTATCCTTTTTTTTTTAGCACAATCGAGCACCTGTTTAACCAAACTTCTTTTTACCTTTTTACAATTTATCACTTCATTTTCTTTCTTTCTTTTTTTTTTCCTTTTTTCATTATTTATCTTCTTTTTCATCTTTTGTTCTTGTATTTTTTCCAAACCCAACTATACTCAAAATTAGTAAATGACCTTCAACCAACCTCTCAATTTTTGTCTATTATACCCTTTGAAAATAAAAACCTTGATTTTTGTTAATTCATAAAGTTTTTTAATTAAATCCTCTTAATGGCCATCGGCCATAATTTTGCTTACAAAAATTTAAATTGGTTCTAAGCTTGAGAAATACTCTTTCAACCTCCTTTCTTTTGCAACTTTGAATCTCGTTATTCTTCTCACTCTGTTGAACTGTTGTACCTCTCATTCTATTGAACTCTTGTATCCTAGGGAATCAAATTCCTAAGGAACAGTTTTTATACACGTCTCAGTCTGTTTTGTTCTCCCCAACCTACTACTGATTTTACATGCACAACATCTATCCCGAACCTGATCCTGTTCTTGTTCCCATTTGTTGTTACTATCCTTGCCTTTTTCCAACATTCTACAGGGTGCATCTTCAACAGATTGTTGACAGAGTGAATTTTCTCTGTCATTATTTTTTTTTTCTTTGGAGTCAGGATTTTCTTTTCTTCCTCTCCATTTTCTATCGAAAGGGTTTTTTTTATGGCTATGGAAATGTTGGGGACTAGTTCTTAGCTTCGTGCTAGTTCTTGGTGAGGGATCAGTTCTACATTCCCGTGAAAAGCGAGGAGGTCAAAATCGACAAAGGCCACGACTTCAGAAAGCTAAGAGCAATGTAACTGAGAACAACTCTTCATTTGCAAAGAGTAAAACTGCGATTTCTGAGAAGAGAAACCTTGAGGCATCATGATTCATTGCTTTAGGGCTCCCTCTAAAATTAGTCTGGAGTTCCTTCTAACCTTGATCGAGTGGGTATTTAGTAGAGACTAGGGTATTTTTGTCATTATAATATTTTGGGTTTAATGAATAATGTGTCGATTGTCATATAAGCTAAGAATCCCATGAATGATACACACATATGCATCAATAACGTCTAGTTTATCTGTCTAGTTAACGGAGAAAAGGAATAAGAGTGATAGCGAGGAAATGATAGGGGCATAAGTGATAACAAAAACATTAGAATCATGACTAAACCCAAAAAAGAGTTTAGGGGTTACATTGGATATATAGAAACTTAGTGGGATTTTGCACCTTATCCCACTTATATTTGGGTTTGGTAAATTATCGGTAAAATTTAATAGACACACCCCTAAGATATTTGATAACGAAATTTTAATTCCTTGGTGTTCTAAAATTACACTAATACCCTTAACAAAGATTATTCCCCGACAATCATTAAAAACCTTTATCAAAAAGTGAAAATATCTAAAATGCCCTTATTTATTTGTAAACAAAATACCTCTGCTTTCTTCTTCTTTTCTTTTTAACATAATACAAACACTTTTTCTTTTCAAGCCATCATTTTCCCATTATTTATCCTCTTTTTAGTACAATCGAGCACCTATTTTAACAAAACTTCTTTTACCTTTTAAAATTTATCACTTCATTTTCTTTCTTTTTTTTTTCCTTTTTCATTATTTATCTTCTTTTTCATCTTTTGTTCTTGTGTTTTTTCCAAACCCAATGATACTCAAAATTAGTAAATGACCTTCAACCAACCTCTAAATTTTTGTCTATTATACCATTTGAAAATAAAAACCTTGATTTTTGTTAATTCATAAAGTTTTTTAATTAAATCCTCTTAATGGCCATCGGCCATAATTTTGCCTACAAATTCAAATGGGTTCTAAGTTTGAGAAATACTCTTTCAACTTCATTTCTTTTGCAACTTTGAATCTCGTTCTTCTTCTTACTCTGATGAACTGTTGTACTTCTCACTCCACTAAATTGTTGTATCCTGGGGAATCAAATTCTAAAGGAACAGTTTTTATACACGCATCAATCTGTTTTGTTCTCCCCAACCTATTGCTAATTTTACAGGCACAGTATCATTCCCTGGCCTGATCTTGTTCTTATTACCATTTGTTGCTATTGTCCTCGTCATTTTCCGACCTTCTACATGGTGCATCTTCAGTCGAAAGGTTTTTTTTTTTTTTTTTTTGTGGCTATGGAAATGTAGGGTACTAGTTTGCAGTTTCATGCTGGTTCTTTGTGAGGATTAGTTCTACATTCTTGTGAAAACGAGGGAGTGTCAAAATCAACAAAGACTATAGCTTCAAAAAGCTAAGAGTGTTGTGACTAGAACAACTCTTCATCTCTGAGCAAAACTGCGATTTATGAGAAGAGAAACCCTAAGGCATCGTCCAATTTGATTGCTAGTGCTCCTTCTATGCCTTCCTAGTTCCTTCTAACCTTGATCGAGTGGGTATTGGGTAGAGACTAGGGTATTTTTGTCATTATCATTTCTTCGGTATAATGAATAATGTGTCCAATGTTCATATAAGCTAAGAATACACGTGAATGATACCACATAAGCATCATTAACGTCTAGTTTATCTATCCGTTAACCGCAAAGGCTTAAGTGATAGCAGAAATGATAGGGGCATAAGTGATAACAGAAACATTAGAATCGTGACTAGACCTAAAATAAGTTTAGGGGTTAGATTGGATATATAGCGAAACTTAGTGGGATTTTTGCACCTTATCCCACTTATATTTTGGTTTGATAAATTATCATTAAATTTCATAGACACGCCCCTAAGATATTTGATAACTAAATTTTAATTCCTCGGGGTTCTAAAATTACACTAATACCATTAGCTAAGATTATTCCCCTAACAATCATTAAAACTTTATCAAAGAATTGAAAATATCTACAATGCCCATATTTATTGGGATACAAAATACCTAACCTTTTTGCTTGCTTCTTTTGTTTTAATACCTAAACCATTTTTTTTTTCTTTTTAGGCCATCAATTTTTCTCATTATTTATCCTTTTTTTCCTCAAGCACAATCAAGCACTTGTTTAACCAAACTTCTTTTTACCTTTCTACAATTTATCACTTCATTTTTTTTTTCCTTTTGTCATTATTTATCTTCTTTTTCATCTTGTGTTCTTGTGTTTATTCCAAACCCAACTATACTCAAAATTAGTAAATGACCTTCAACCAACCTCTAAATTTTTGTCTATTATACCAATTGAAAATAAAAACCTTGATTTTTGTTAATTCATAATGTTTTTTAATTAAATTCTCTTGATGGCCATTGACTATAATTTTGCCTAAAAATTCAAATGGGTTCTAAGTTTGAGAAATACTCTTTCAACCTCCTTTCTTCTACAACTTTTAATCTCGTTCTTCTTCTCACTTTACTGAACTATTGTACTTCTTACTCAGTTGAACTATTGTATCTTGGGGAATCAAATTCCTAAGGAACAGTTTTTATACACGCCTCAGTCATTTTTCTTCTCCTCAACGTACCCCGGCGATTTTTAGAGGCGCAACATGGAGTCAACTAATCTGAACCTGTTCCATTTCTTTGTTGTTGTCCTCATCTTTTTTCGACCTTCTACATGGTACATCTTCAATAGATTTTTTACACAGGGATTTTTTACTATCATTATTATTTTTTCGGAGTCAAAATTTTCTGTTCTTCCTCTCCTTTTTCTATCGAAAGGGTTTTTTTGGTGGCTATAGAAATGTTGGGGAACTTCAGTTTCCATGGCTCGTCTTTGAGATTGGTGAGAATCAAGTTCTACATTCCCTTAACTTGAGGAGAGTCAAAATCAACAAGGCCACAACCCGAGCTAAGAGTGAAGTGACTAGGAAATATGGCGAGGGCGGGTTGGGTGACAGATCAACCCACGGAATATTCGTGGATGTCCGGTAATCCGACACCACTCATTAAAATTGGGCAGAGTCTCCTTTGTACGGGGAGCTCTACCCAAGGTACAAAACCTGTCCCAACAATTACAATGACCACACAGGGTCCATATATAATTAAAATGAGTAAAAATGGCCACTTGGGCCCATTACGTAATACTTATCAATATATCTAGCAATTAAGTTACATGGTTGGGGATTAGTAAATTACTCTCCATACAAACATATATTAAAATTCACAATTCTAATACATGTTATACAACAATATCAAAGCCTGAGTCGGCTTTCTTCTCCTTGTGACAGCCTCTAGTGAGCGCCAGATCCTCGATGCACTCCACATTACCCCTAAAATGGTGATCCCTCGATAGGGTGAAATGAGAAGCCCGGTAGAGATAATTTCTACATAAGGTTACTCCCCTTTAAAGATGCGCATGTCATGGCAAACAATCACATTCAAGCAATTTCCATGAACCTACTCGAATGTCACCATGACCAATTCCATGTCAGGAGTCCTCACTTGAGCTCCCTCACATAGCCTAAGCCAATATGCGAGTAAAAATATCCAGTTTTCACAACAAAAGCTTTTTGTTCTTGAAAACTTACTACCGAGTTTCGGTAAAAATATTGGACTACCCTCCGAGGCGAATTGTTGGATAACTCTCCGAAACAGTCATGGTCCTCATCCGAAGTGATTTGTTGGACGTCCCTCCAAGGCAATTCTTCGGAAAATCTTCGTGAGGAAATTCCTTTCACAAACATTTTCATTTTGTTTCATTTAAATGTGTCATCTTATTTCCATTCACTGTATTCTAAGGGTCCTTTAGTGCATATAGAATGCATGATGTCAATTCCAACAAACTCATGCTAATATATTCACATGCATATATATTAACATAATTAAATCACATAAATCATGTTATGCAAATTCACCATCAATTACACCAAAATTAGCTAACATGGGCTAATTAACAAACACCAATTCATTTTTGAATCACTTCGACCAAACATTTTCACACAAAAATTTAGTGTCACTATTCGCATGAACAGTGAAACCCTTGGGTTACTATTTATGACCACACAAATAGGAATTTTTCTCGCTCAGTTCAGCTTTTGAGAGGCAGGAGTTTACGGCTTCAAAACAAGCATCGAACGTTTCCTAGCCATTTACGTGGCTCTTAGCCAAAGATGCGCCGTAGAAAAGATCCCTACGTCTTGGAGTTGTTGGAACTCCACCAAATCGGTGCTTACCGCGTAGCCCTCTCGGCGTGAAACAACTTTACTTCTTACTCAGAGTCGAA
This sequence comes from Tetrastigma voinierianum, assembly GCA_016808115.1. Taxonomy (NCBI): domain Eukaryota; kingdom Viridiplantae; phylum Streptophyta; class Magnoliopsida; order Vitales; family Vitaceae; genus Tetrastigma; species Tetrastigma voinierianum. The sequence goes on from JAEQBH010003809.1 coordinate 170,244, forward strand.
GCAGAAGGCCCATTCGAATGTAGAAAATCTAGAGAGAAGCACACTCTCTCTCTAGAAATCTAAAACCCACCCTTCTGCACCTTTGTTTCAGCACTACACGTTTTGTGCTCATTTCATTTGGAGAAGATGAACATTGTTCATCTTTGGTCCTTATTCTCATTAACAATTTTAATAATTTCCATCATGTCCCCTTTTTTCACTATTTTGACACTTGGCACAATCTAGGCCATCCATTTCCATCATCTCTCTAATCTTGCAACATGTGTCACAAGAGTACATGTAGTAGGTGACTTTCGTCACATCACATGTCTCTCAAATCCGTTTTATGGCACCCGACACCCGGTGCCTCAAAAAACGTGAAATTCAAGCGTCTGAGGAATTGAATGAAATTCGAGCGTGATAGCCAGATTCGGCGAGAGCGATTCCAACTTGATGAAGTCGTTTTGTCATCAGGAATAAAAAAATTTTGGGCTTTTAACGAAATTACCGTTTTACCCTTTTTCCGGAAATTAAAATTTTCTTGGGTCTTACATTTCACACCCTCATAAAAGAAATTTTAGATCCCGAAATTCACGGACAATCACAACAACTCACATGCGTAATACAGCACGTGCACTATGATATGTAGCCTTATTAGTCATTTTGGTGATAAGCGACTGGAAACCACATACCTTCATCCTAAACCGAAATGATAGGTGGCCGCGCGCCGTGTCCACACCAGCGCTCCCACGTTGACTCCTCCACTCCCGCGGTCTTTTGCCATAACACCCTCGCTAGCCTCACGGTCTTGTGTCGCAAAACTGATCACGTTACATCCATTATGCACCTTGGTCCCTCTAGAAGAGGTCCATCCATGTCAACCTCGATCTCCCCCGATCCACTACATGAGGTGGATGCAGGTGGCACGCCTCGAACATGGAGGCGTGAAATATCTCGTGGACACGACATCTTTGAGGCGGTAAAATAACCCGATGCGCTCACGGTGCTACCTCGGTATCTCGAAGGGCCCGATGAACCTCGGCGATAGCTTCAGCGCTTGCGAACTGACCTCCTCTCTTAGGCATCACCTTTAGAAGGCGTGATCTCGACCTCGAACTCTGGGGTCGGCGTAGCATAGCTCTTACGTGGCTCGAGCGTGAGAAGACGTTATCGTATCAAGCTCACCTTCTCGGAGGTGTCTCTGTCGAATCGGAGACCGGTGATGGAGCTCTCTCCCACCTCGGTCCAACATACTGGTGATCTGCATGGCCTCCCATACAATGCCTCATATGGTGCCATCGTATACTTTCGCGATAAGCTACATTTGTTGTAGGCGAATTCTACTAAGAACAAATTGCTCTTCCACGGCTACTTATGATCTAGGACGCATGCTCTCGGCGTCACTCTGGCTATTGTATAGTCCTCTCGGGCCCGACCATCAAAATGCAGTGGGTGGAAAGAGCGTACTCATGAGTCGATTTGTGTGCCCATAGCCTTTTGGGCTTTCCAAAAGTGCGTAAGTAAACCTCGAGTCCCCACATCCGACCGCTTATGGATCTTTGGTACTCCATGTAGCCAGACTACCTCTCAGTGCCTGGCGCGAATCTCTCCAATGTGAAGGTCATCCGCACGGCTAGAAAATGTGCCGACTTCGTGACGGGAGTCCACCCCATCACCCAAAACTACATCATGTCCTTGCGGTGTCCGTGGTAAGTGGGTCACAAAATCCATCGTGATGTGCTCCCACTTCCACTCAGCCACCTTCAATGGATGAAGTAGCCCTGTTGGCTTCTGGTGCTCAGCCTTAACCTACTGACAAGTAAGACATCGTCGAACAAAGTCCCCTATGTGTCTCTTCATCCTGCTCCAGGTGCCCCAGACGAAGATCTTTGGTACATCTTCGTGCCCTTTTGAGATTACTGTAATCGAAGAGAAGTGAAACTCCCTGAGAATCATCTCAAATCGGTCAACTGGGGAACCACTACCCGTCCTCTATACCAAAGACTACCATCTACGTGGACGGTCCAACCCTCGTCACATGTACCTGACTGTACCCGGTCCCTAATGGACACTATCTCCGCGTCCTACCCCTAGGACTCAATCACTCTACTCAATAGAGACAGTGTAGCTACCAAACTCCCCAACGTACCCTGAGCCTGCTCGCGGTACTGTAGCCCAAACTATCCCACAGTCTCGAGCATCTGCCACTCCCGAGAAGCTATACTAATAATGCTCTGGTAACCGGTGAGTGCATCGGCCGCGCGGCATTTGCACTACCATGATGTGTCTACCGAGTGAAGTCATAATCCTCTGAGGAACTCCATCCATCTGCGCGTTGCCTCATGTTGAGTCCCTTCATTAATATACTTCAAAATTTTATGGTCTGAGTACACCTCGAACTCCTCACCATATAAGTAGTGGCGTCAAATCTTGAGGTGAGACTCACGGTGACTCCATGTCGTGTGGGGTAGTGCGCTCATGATTCTTGGTGGCCGGGAACCATAGCTACTACCCTCGGGCTGCGTGGCTTACATCCGATCCCGGCCCACCGAGGCATCACAATACATTGTGTACCCATTTGTCGGTACTATCGGGATAGGGCGGTGAAGTAAGTCTCTCTTGACTCTTGGAATGTCTCCTCGCATCGGTAATCCCAATCAAACTTGACCTCCTTCCGGTCAACCTTGTCATATGTGTTGCTAATCGGGAGAAATCCTTAATGAATCTCCTATAGTACCCAGCCAATCCCAGAAACTCATTATCTCGAAGAGATTGACTTGACCTCTCCCTGACTCATCGGCCTCGACCTTCTCAGGGTCCACTAACACGCCTAATGCTGACACCACGTGTCCCCAATCTTAGCCCGGAAGCCAGCTAGCACTTGCGGGCTTGGCGTGCAGTTATGGCTCTCGCCATTTACGTAACACAATCCTCGGAAATGATAACAAGTAACCACTTCGGTAGGGTAGATGAATATAATCCCGCACGAAGATTGCAACAAGCGATCTGAATGGGGTTGGAAGCACCACTATGCTTGAGGTCCACGTAGAATCTTCTATTTGGCGTTAGGTAATCAAGAGCATCCTTATAAACTCAAAGTGCCATACTTGGCATGTCTTAGGGATATCCCATCTCCCAACCCTCGGGTGATGGTAACCGGTGTGAAGGTCTATCTTGGAGTAGACTGTGCTCATCTCAGTGATCAAAAAAATCTCGTATCCTCGGTAATGGTGCGATTCTTGTAAGTAACCACATTCAAGCGTCTATAGTTAATGCACGGTCGAAGGGTCTTGTCTTTCTTCTTCACAAAAAGAGAATGGAGCTCCCCATGGTGAGAGTGCTCGGTCTAATAGACCCCTTGTCCGGTAGCTCTGTCATTTGGACTCTAAGTTCTGCTATTTCAGGCCCCGGGTGCCATCCTATGCGGAGTCATAGAGATGGGCGAAGTACTAGGGTGTAAATTGATACCGAAGTCTACAACCCTTTGCGGAGGCAATCCCGGTAACTCGTCCGAAAAAACATCCTCATACTCGCAAACTACTCGAGGTAGATCTAGGTCTGGTCTCACCTCGTCCTCTAGGGTAAGGCTCGCTAGCCAACCCGCCAACTGTCCTTGACACTTGGACTCGTACACTCTCTGAGGCAAAATATCATGCTTGTTCCCCTGAAATACAACACAAGTACCGTCCTGCGTGTAGGCGGTAACTCTCCTACGCTCACAGGTCGTGTGACTCGTATGCCGTCGGTAATCCATCCGGGATAGCATTAGACACGGCATGTGTGGTCCTCAGTCCGCTATAGGTAGAGTCACAAGAATCTCTAACTTCATAACCACGACAAATCATCCCCTATTCTCGCCTAATCCTAGGGGAGAACTCACATAAAGGCTTCTCCAAGGCCTCAACCTCTAAGCCCTAACTCTATCACAACGGATCACGACAATGAATGAATCACGAGGCATACCGTCAAATAACACATCTTGCCCATGGCGAGATAATAACGTACCACAACCTTAAGCGACATCCGGCTCAGCGGTGGTGTGATCGTGAACCGTATGAACCCCTGCGTCCTTGCCGGTGGGCCTCGTCCTCTACCTCAGCCCATAACGCCTCCTGCAGCATGTGGGAGGTACTGTACGACTCCTTGGGGCGACCGCTCCTAACATCTCTTAGGAACATGGAGGAATATCTTGTATCCTCTTCACGTCTCCATTTTGATTGGAATTTGCGATCCTGAAACATCTGGGATCCCTTGTCTCTAGGAACAATCCTTACGATATGTCGGTGTGGCAGTGGTAGCACACCATACACTTGACTGAGCCGATCTTTACGATCTATCCACGGCGGATGGCCACGACCCTGGAACCCTCGTGAACTAGAAGCCCTCTGCTTCTTTCCTGAACTAGAAGAAGACTGACTCTCCTTCCTCTTGCTACTAACACCCGCATCCCTAGAGCTCCGAGCATCCTCAATCTCTCTCTATATAGTCAGGATTGTCCCAACTATGGAGTCCATGTCCTGTAGGCGAAGTCCTACAATTCTGCCTCGAATGGACAACTTTAGCCCATTCTTGAATCTCCTGACTTTGGCCATGTCCATGGCCACGTAGTCATCAGCAAAACGGGCTAGCTCCGTGAATCTAGCCACATAATCCATCACAATCATTGTCTGCCCGACTCTAGAACTCCCGAGCCTTTGCATGCCTCGTAGTATCGAAATACTTACCCGTAGACGGCTCACGAGCTGCCCATGTCATTGCCTCTAGGTCTCTAGGAGTCTTTGCTTGATTCCACCATACTTGGGCCCTCACCCTCTGTTTGGAGCATAGCTAGTCTAATCTGTCATGTCGGTAATTTCCATAGCCTCACAACACCTTCTCGACCTTCATGAACCAGCCCAATTACGCCACCATCGGATCTCCTCCCCTGTGAATGTCGGAGGAGTGATGTGCCACTAAGCTCTAGGGTTACTCAGACTCTGACTCTGTTTGCTTTGCTTTGTGCAATAGCGACGGCCGCAATACCCTCTGACCCTCGACCAAATGCCTACTGGTCGAGCACTGCATTGGTGCTTGGCTAGCACCTCGTGGACGACATCTACGTCCTCTCCCACGACTAGCCATCTACACATGTCAAATGGCAAGTTAAAAATTTTAATCACATTAACAAAGGCTTAATCACGACCCAGAGACACTATTCATATCTGAGAAAATATTTTATGTAATCATTATTCATTAGTAATGCAAGGCCATAATTTCATATATTGAAATCAAAATCCAACAAAAGGTAATTCATTTTTGAAAATTTCATTTTAAAGATTTTATTTCATTTTATTTTATTTTATTTCAAAAAAAAAAATTTTTTTTAAAATCATGAGCAGTGTTCATGAGCAGTGGTAAAGCGATTACCTTTGTCAGCTAGGTTAGGTGCACGAAGTGCTGGCCCGACCCCTACGCTTCTGGTCGCGCGCACCTCTGCCGGGCCCGCGTGTGCCGCCAATGTTTGTCGTCGTGATGGTTGGCCCGGCCCAGGCTATATCGTGGCGTACGAGGCGCCGTGTCGCGAGCCATGCTCTGTCTTCGTGGTGGCGAGCAGCCGTATCCGCAGCGGCCGGCGTGTCGCGGTGTATCGCGAACCACACCAGGCTACGAAGGCGTGCTTGTGTAGCCGTGTCGCTCATTTAGAGGCGTGTTGCAGCCCCAAGCGCCTTATCGTGGCACACCGTGGCCGTGTCGCAGCCTGTATCGCAGCCATATTGCGATGCAAGCGCTTGACCACGATACAAAGTTTGTAGTAGTGACATGCCCCACGGCCCAGCCATGCGGCGCCGCATGCCCGCCACGCCCGTAGCGCGAGCCGTGCCATCGTAGCCTATATCATTGGCTGCCCGCAGCGCGCCAGTCAGGTGTGGCCTGGCCGTATCGTGATGGCTGTTCTTTACTTACGGAATTTGCTATGTCACGATACAATTCCATTCAATAAGTGACTCATATAAATGATAACCTATCAGTTCGTTTAGAAAAACCTCTCATTTTTTCTTCATTCCATTCAGGCCACCCCAAAAATATTTTTTTATTTTCCGGTAAACCAGTAATTTATTAAAATGTATTTTATTTAATTTTTTCCAATTTTACACCTTGTAAAACCTTGAAAAGTCCTATTCACATCATTTTCATTTAGTGCAGACCATTTTGGCTAAAATTTCTCGAACACCTAAGGTTAAAATTTCTCAACCCTAGTGTTCAACATCTTTCCTATGATATTCACCAAGCATACAATTCACACAATACATACACAACAATTCATGTTCACACATCCAAGTACACATAAAACACAATGCATGTAGTGTTCTAATCCTGTCCCGTGCTTGCCTAGATAATCACATACCTAAACCCTAACATCGAGCTATACCAAGCTGTGATGTTCTTATACTTAAATGACTCTGGCCTTAGCCCAAGTCCCCCAAGCCCTAGGTATTCGTATACCTAGCTGCGATACCATTGTGAAGGTGGTATCGAGGACTAAACTTATGGATACCCAAACCCGGGCTCCTAGGTATCGTTTACCTATTCGATACCAATTGTGACGCCCTAAACCGGGATCAGTTGATAGCCATCAACCTGAATAATACTGTGGGTGTAGAGCGATCTTTGCATATAAAATGATCTCTTTGTACGATTATATAATTTCAAATCTATCCAGCAATTACTAATGTTCCCCTGAGATCATTAATTAAAATAGTAAGTACTTGGATATATCAAATACTAGTAATATCCTCCCTATTAACTGTTACATAGTTCAAGTGATAAATCTCTCCTTCAAACACCTGCAAAATTCCCAATTTAATGCATAATATACAGCAATATCAAGTAAATCAGTATTTCTCTCTCAGAGCACTCTAAGTAGATCATCCCCTGCACTCTTGTACGAAATGGTGATCTCGACCCGGGAGTGAGCAAAGCCCGAATGAGATAATTTCCTACATGGGTTACTCCACGCTAAGTGCACATGTCATAGTAAACAATCACATTCAAGCGATTTCCTTGAACCTACTTTCGGTGTCTACATGACCAATTGTTCCATGTCGAGTCCTCAGAGCTCCCTCACACATGCCTAAGCCAATATGCAGTAAAAATATCCGGTTTTCCGCGGCAAAAAAGCTTTTGTTCTTGAAAACTTACTACAGTTTCGGTAAATGATGGACTACCCTCCGGCGAATTCTTTGGATAACTCCAAAATAGTCATGGTCCTCATCTGAAGGCTGGTTGTTGGAGCGTCCCTCCAGGCAATTCTTCGGAAAATCTTCAAAGTCGAAATTCCCTTTCACAAACATTTTATTTTTGTTTCATTTCATATCATGCACTCACTCCTAATATTCTAGGGTGCTATAGTGCATATGGAATGCATGATATAGTCAAACTCATGCTAATATATTCACATGCATATATTAACATAATTAAATCACATAAATCAAGTTATGCGATTCACCATCAATTACACCAAAATTAGCTCACACGGGCTAATTAAGCAAATCTGAGGCTTAATTCATTTTGAATCCTTTCTGACCAAACACATTTTCACACCAAAAATTTATTGTCACTATTCGCATGAGCAGTGAAACCGCTTGGAGTTCTGTTATATTGCTTATGAATAGAATTTTACCATTTCAGGTTCAGCTTTTTGAGGCCCAGAGTTCACAGCATTTAAAACAAGCATCAGAACGTTTCTAGCCATTTACATGGCTCTTAGCCAAAGATTAACGCAAGTAGAAAAAGATCCCTACCTCTTGGAGTTGTTGGAACTCCACCAAATCGGTGCCCACGCGTAGCCTTTGCTGCATAGAGTAACTTTCCTTCTTGCTTCGTCGAGAACGCATGATCCAAATGGCCGGAAATCTAGAGAGAAGACACACTTTCTCTCTCTAGAAATCACAAAACCTCCCCTTTCTGCACCTTTGTTTCAGCCTTTGGACATTGCTCATTTCATTGGAGAAGATGAACCTTTGTTCATCTTTTGTCCTTATTCTCATTAACAATTTTAATAAATTCCCATCATGTCCATTTTTTCACTATTTTGACAACATGCGTCCCCAGGTCGAGTAAATTTCCATCATCTCTCTAATATTGCAACATGTGTCACAAGATTACATGTAATTAAGGTGACTTTTGTCATCACATGTCTCTCAAATCCTTTTTTTCGCACTCGACACAGGGCACAGAAAGCGTGGGGCCCGGCAGCCACGGACCTTAGGTGGGAGTGGTGTGATAGCTAGATTTCACGAGACGATTCCAACGGTGAAGTCCGTTTTGTCATCCGAGATCTAGAAAAATTTCAGGTTTTTACCGAAATTACCGTTTTGCCCTTTTTATGAAAATTGGAATTTTCTCGTGTCTTACAACAACTCTTCATCTACAAAGAGCAAAACTATGATTTCTGAGAAGAGAAACCCTGAGGCATCGTCAAATTCGATTTCTAGGGCTCCTTCTGAGCCTTCCCATTTCTTTCTAACCTTGATTGGGTGAGTATTCAATAGAGACTAGGGTTTTTTTTTCATTATAATATTTTGGGTTTAATGAATAATATATCCAATTTTCATATAAGCTAAGAAAACACGTGAATGGTATCACATAAGCATCATTAACGTGTAGTTTATCTATCCGTTAAAGACAAAGACATAAGTGATAGCAGAAATGATAGGGGCATAAGTGATAACAAAAACATTAGAATCATGACTATACCCAAAAAAGAGTTTAGGGGTTACATTGGATATATAGCGAAACTTAGTGTGATTTTTGCACCTTATCCCACTTATATTTTAGTTTGATAAATTATCATTAAATTTCATAGACACACCCTTAAGATATTTGATAACTAAATTTTAATTCCTCGAGGTTCTAAAATTACATGAATACCCTTAGCTAAGATTATTCCCCAACAATCATTAAAAACCTTTATCAAAAAGTGAAAATATCTAAAATGCCCTTATTTATTTGGGTACAAAATACTTATGTTTTTACTTCTTTTTTTTTTTTAATACCTAAACCATTTTTTTTCTTTTCAAGCCATCATTTTTTTCCTATTATTTATCCTTTTTTTTTTATCAAACACAATCAAGCACCTGTTTAACCAAACTTGTGACGCCCTAAAACCCGGGGATCCCGTTGACCAATCGTCAACCTGCGGAATACCTATGGGTATCGCATATCTCGATACTACACTATTGTGTCTCATTCAGAGACTGTTTATGAGTAAAGTAGTAAGCCAAGACCCCTTTCAACCATACTCAATTATTGCAAGACTATGTCACAATAGTCCTTAAGAGTTTATTACAACATTCTTATACAAAATCATATATTAACACTATTTTGTTCTAATATATTTTACAAAATGAATATCAAGGCCACATGTTGGCCTTATTCACAATTACGACCTCGGATGAGCGTTGTCCACCGGTGTCTGTCATGCACCTAAAATATTTTTCCCATAAAGGGTGAGCCACGCCCAGTAGAGAATACCTCCTATAAGGGGTACTCCCCACCTAAGTGTACATGCAATGTCCACTCACCATTTCACAATCACATTCCAACAAGAACATGCTAATTCTATATTTAATCCTACATGTCATGCCATGAAATGAGATGTGACTCATCATGTACCATGCACCTGAGTCCTCATCGACTCCCTCACACAATGCCTAAGCCCATGTGTGAAAAACCGTCATTTTGGATGACATCCAATGATCATTTTCAAAACAAATTTCATTAGTTTATAAACTAAAAGCTTTTTGGATGATACATCACAATGATCGTTTTATATTCAAAATCCATGTGCCTTTTTGTGGGTAGCGGATTTTTTGTGTCTCACTGCAGGCTTTGCAAACCTAAACACTTTTACGGCCTTTCACCGCTAGGGACTAGGTCTTACCATAATTGGCAAGTCTTTCACTCGAGGGAGGGATCTATCCCATCTTACTTATACCTGACACATATTTTCTTTATCATTTCAATCTAGCCGTCTGACAACGTTGGGCGTTGTCCACATTATAGAGCCCACCGTCAAACACCAAGCGGCTTGTGTTGATTTACCAACCATGCACTCACACCCATTTAATGCGATATCCCCGTGCATATGCAATGCAATTATGTCATTGCGTATTTGTACCATGTCACATATATGAAGAATGCTATATGGACAATTTTATCAAATATGCATATCACCAATGCATCTTGGCAAACTATATCAAACATGCATATAATTTTCCTACATTAACTCATTCATTTCAATGTATCACACAAGCATATATCAACAGCACATGCAAATCATTACTTAGTTAAGTAATAATGCACTTTATACTCTAGGCTAAATTATGACAAACATGTCCTGAAATAGCACAACATGTGCATGTAATGGCCATGTCTACACATACAATTCATCACATGTCAATATATTAATACACATCAACATTTCATCAAACAAGCATGTCAGGCCATGCAATTATTACACTTGGTGTTATGATCAAAATTTAGGCAATGATGTGAGCACCAAATGCCAATCACTAGCATATGGCTAGATGTTAGACTCAAAGAGCTTTTCATAGAGTCCAAGAACGCACGAATCGGAGTTCGGATGAGAAAGATATGGTCGTCTGAAGTCGGAGTGCAACAGGGGCAACCCTATTGCGCCAATTCACGCAATAATGTGCCCGAGGGTTGCAGGAACATTTTGGCAACCCCTGTACACACAAGTTTTCAACCCAAATTCGTTCCAAAAGCAGCCCTTTAGACCAGCTATAACCACGTCTCAATTGAGACCACAAAATGGGCCATATTCCAATTAATACCACAAAAAATGCCATAAACGTGGCACAACGTGGTCCCAAAAGAAAACCAAAACAATAGCTCAAAGGCTAGAAGTAAACCAAAGTAGGAAGAATCCCTACATCTTGAAGCGTAGCCCCTCTTCGAATCTTCAAACTTTATTCCTTAGTCCAACGAGTTCCGACCGTCGGAACGCCAATGAATTGAGGAAGAAACCGCCGGCCTCCTTCCTCTTTCTCTCTTTCTTTTCCTTTCTTTTTCTCTCCTTTCCTCCCTTTCTGTTTTCCTTTCTTGCTCTCCCCTTCTTCTATGAACATCTCCATTTATAAATGCATGCATTTTTACACATGGAAAGCCATGTGTCACTAACATTGACACATGGCTTGCCATGTGTCTTCCATGCATGTAGACACATGGCTTGCCATGTGTTACCCGACACATGTTGCCTTGAAAAACGTGAAATTCCGACTATCTCGAAATTCAACAAAATTTGTATGGGCAACTAAATTTGGAAACTATTCAAAGGATCAAACTGTGAAGAGCCTCTGAGGGTTAGCTGACTCACTAAGAATTGAGGAAGAAGACTAACCTACTCTTCAGTAGGATCAATTGACTATAATGTTTATAAAACAAATTCAATTTGATTATGTACTGATTGGTAAAACTAACCTTTATACGGACTTGAAGCTAAATATCTGATAAGCGAAATGCAATTTTGGTTTTCAATTAAATTGGTTGCAGCTTTGCAAAACAAACGAGGAAAATGTCCTTTGTTTGAGGACAAACAAATCTTTCTTTTCTTTGCTTGAGAGACCGAAGCAAAATTTTAAGTTGGGGAGTTTGATGAGCTTAAAGTCATCTATTTTCAGTCCATTTTCCTAATTTATTTTATTCTAAAAAGGCTGATTTATGTGCGGGGAATATGGAATACTTCACCCATTCTTGTGCGCGAGGAATTCAAAGCGAAATTGCGAGTAAAAGGAGCGGAATGTGGGTGACGTCTTGTCTGCAGGCGGCGAAGGAAATTCAGCGGGAGAGAAGACAAAAGGATTAAAGGGTTTGATGTCGAAGTGAAGCCTTTACGACAATCGAAATACATATTGAGGTTTGCAACTACAAAGCTCCGATCCTGAATGAAGCGTATAAGAAATAATAATTTGGCGTGAAAGAAACTCAAAGTCGAAGCAACCCGAGAATTGATGAAGAAGAAGACATGATGTCGGCATCATTGAAGTCATGACGAAATTAAACCGATCTGATGGACAATGGTCAGCGACGCAAAAAGATTCGCGACGAAGATAAACAATTGGCGAACATTTATGTCGCCAGCATCACGGATCACGATCAGCGACATAACCCCGAATCGAGCGTGCCAACATCGGCTTACCCAGAAACTAAGGTCGCGACATCGCCATTTAAAGAGAGAAGATCCGCGACATCATTCAAATGAATCCGCGACATGGGTTACTGCGAAGGTGGCGACAAGATTAGTATCAGCGACATCAACTGAAAGAAGTCGACATCATTCAGCGGTCGCGACAAAGTTGTAAGAAAGAAAATTAGCGACAACACGTTGTCAGCGACATCAATTGCAAAGACTTGAGGTGGCGACATCATTAAGCGATCAGCGACCGCGAAGCGACAAAGGAACGAGAGAATTCGCGACATCCATTTTATAAAGACCGAGGAAGGTCGCGACAACGTGAAAATTTTGTCAGCGACATCAAATACAAAGAGGTGGGTGCGGCGTCGATGCATTTGTCAGCGACATCGAGTTCAAGAAAGTGGCGACAAGATCAGGTATCGGCGACATTAGTTCCACCAAAGACATGCTCGGCCCAAACAAAGAAACCTGCGACAAAGCGCGAGACAACGAGTGGCGACAAAGAGGTGATGGCGACGTGGCAACTCAGCTGGGCGATTAAGCTGAAGTCAAAAAGAGATTGCATCGAAATTAAGGCCAACAGGAACCACATAAATATGTAAGTACACTCTTGAAGGAGCCGGCTCTTGGCGACTTGAAAGAGAGATGCAGGTTCTTGAGAGCTTACGTATTTTAATTTTCTTTTCTTTCTTCATTTTTATTTTAAGATTAAGGTTGTATTTTGTTTAAATTTGGATACGAGCGTTCATTTGTTAAAAGTTTAGCGAATCACCAGTTTATATTTCTTCAAGTCTTGTCAAGTTGTTTGAATTCCAAACAAATTTTAGTTCGAACTACAGTTTCCCCCTAATTCTGATGGTTTCTTGATCGGTAAACCAATGTATGGTATGTCGATGGTTTAGAAACCCAGCTTCCATTGAAATGACTTGTATTGAAATTATCTCACCGCGAATTTATTCTGTGATGTTTGAACTTGAGTTTGTAATCACCTACTTGGTTTTGTTTATTTTGTGGAATTGATCCCAATATCGGTGTCGCCTACCTGCGGATTGTCTCAAGCTCACGATTTCCGGAGGCCCTCACGGTGACACAGGCATTCACGAGGAGTGATGAGCAATTCGGTGGACTATCTTGAACTGTAATAGTGATTTAATATGCTCTATGTGATTAAATTGATAAATCTCCTTTTCACTTGAGGCAGAGAATGAGTTGAGCGATTTATCAATTTAAACATGCGAGGAAAGTTCGCCTCGGTCGAATGGTGAATTCAATCCCGTGTTATGAGGATCTAATCAAGGAAAGAAATGAAATTTGTTCTAATTTTGAGGAAAGCCGAGTATAGTGTAAATACATTACAATGCTATAATTTAGGAGCTCAGGTTCTGATCCGGGTGTGGGTATGAAGTATTGAAAAAAGAAAAATACACCGAGAACAAAGGCAGCCCGGATTAAAGGTAGTTATCCCAACCCCTTTGTCTTGAAAAGCGGTCGAGTTGAATGATGAACGATTGAGTGGAGAGATCCAAGCTTGCACTGTACTCCTTGGACTAGTTTTAAATATGTGGTTCATGAAACCAAAATTCGATTAATGCGAGAAGGAATTGATGTTTCACAATAGCTTTATTTTCGAATTATGTGCTGCGAGATAACAATTCGATCGTTGTTATTTTATTATTGATATTCATTAATTTATTTATTAATTCAATTCTTTTTAGTTTTCATTATTTTTAAGGCTTTCAAAGCTAATTCCAATTGCCTATCATAGTCCAAATGATATAGAGCTTGAGTAGTCAGGGTAGTTGATTAGAAATTTCTTGAGATCTCTGTGGGATCGATATCTGGACTAAATCCACTTTATTACTTGTTCGGCACAATGCACTTTACGAGAATCATGGATCAACATAAAAAAAAAAAGGAAATGTATCTATTCTTGAAACAAATTTATAGTATATGTACAGGAAATATAATCAACAAGTTTCATGGCACTATTGTTGGGGATTAGATAATAGTCCTTTGGTAATAGTGTCATAAATTTGTATATGTCTTTTGGTCCAACGAACAATAGTCAAACCAACAACCAATCCGTGCATACATGTTGTATTATCATGGAAAAAAAAACTACATGCATGTATGAGACAACTTTTCTACATGCCCCGTGTCGCTGGGTGACCTCAGGCCCACCACCCAATGCAAGTGCCAATGGGAATCAATACCGGTCGATCCCGACTCCCACATCTCACAACCCCGTAATCTATTGTGATATTTATTTAATCGTTCGTGTCTTTTTGAGCCTTGAGAAATTTTCGGGAGTCTCAGTAGGTCTCTTATACCCTCGAGCATTTTAAAACTGCACAGATGGATCGTTGTCAACCAGGTTTTCAAGCTTTTCACGGGGGTATCTATCCCCTGCTTGCTACACCGACACATTTCATTTCCATTTTCGTTTAACCATGGAACTCGATTAGACTTCGTCCCGTTCGAGCCCACACGGTTTCAGCGCGAAATCGGTACCATGTACACACTCTCTTGTAATGTATGTTACGCACACCAATGCAATCCTGAATTTTATTGCCCAGCTACTCAAACCCATGACCAATGTAGCAAAAGACCTCTACATGGACATTCTACACCGTACAACGTATGTGTTATAAAATGTCGTATGCAATGCACATGACATTTCATATATTTAATATACATGCGGTCATGTTAATATTCCACATTTTCAAATCGATTACATCACATAAGCATGCACCATCTTTTCTATCATTGAGTTCATTCATGTCAACACATCATTCAAGCATGTATTAAAATAATTCCAACCATTATGAGCCGTAATGCCATAATTCATTCAGGCACGAACGTATTATGTGAATTCATGACCCAATGCATATAATTATTTCCATCTTCATCACACATATATTTCACATTTTCAGTATGTCATTGAATTTATGGCAATAACACACATTAGTCATTCCCGACCATAAATTCGGCCATGCTTGGCCTCGAAAATAATCTGGACTTAGTCCAGAAAGTCCAGTTTTTGTAAATACCACACAAAACATCCAACACGCAATTCCACACTCCTTGCCATATATCAGTCCCAAGCATTTTCGATTTACAAACCAATTCCGAAAACATAAGTTAAGAGCAGAGCGGACCATTCCTCAATGTCTGTGACCGGTAAAATGGTAAACCTACATTTTGGTTGAGAACTTTATGTTATTAAATTCTAGACTTAGCAGGCTTTCGGTAGAGTCGAACGCGTAAATGGGTCGGAGGAGAAAGTTATAGGCGAGTCGAAGTTAGTATGGCCAGGATTCACAAGGTATGCGGAAATTTGGGGCACACCCCATTGCCGATACCTTCGGGATTTTGCCATCCCATAACACCAGTGTTGATCTGGGCAGTCCGGCTCCAAGTAAAACTAGTCTTTGATCATGCACACATTAACCAAACAGCCACACAACATATAAAATTCACCGGAAAACCCGAGCCGAAACACATGGCCATTACCTGACCCTAGGCGTAAAATAACAGTGTAGGAGGAAGCCTACCTCTTGTAGCGCGATTAGGGTTCTTTGCCGTGCAGTACGCTCTTCATGAACACTCCTTCCTCTTCCTCTTTCTTTTTCCTCTCTTCCTCCCCTTTCTTCTTCTCTTTTCTTCTTTCCTTTCTCCTTTCCTTTCCTCCCTGCCTCCTTTCTTTCCTCCCTTTCTCTTTTCCTTTCCTCCTCCTTCTCCTTCCTCCTTTATCTTCTCCTTGCTACTCCACGGGTGATCTTGAGCTCTCCCTTACTTCTACCAAGAGCCCATGTGAGCCCCTTATATAGGCATGGCAAAGAGCCATGCATGTTGACACATGGCATGCCATGTGTCACACACATGGCTTGCCATGTGTCACACACATGGCTTTCCATGTGTCACACATGCATGCCTTTGTCATGCATTATGACACATGGCTTTCCATGTGTCACCACATGGTTCGCCATGTGTCATCCACATGGCTCGCCATGTGTCTAACCGATTCGGTCGACCCAGATTAAGCGAATCAGAACACGATTCAGGCGTGAGACCATATCTTGGGACTCTTTACACGATTTTTTTTTTTCAAAAGCCCAGGAACTTGTACTGTGGGTATGGCCCCTATCTTACTCTGAATCAAAATATCATATACATATCAAAAGAACTACCACGGGAGTGGTGTCCATCAAAATCTATACATTTGTAAGTCCCATTTACAAATACAAAACTGTACTTTTATTTACAAATCACTTAACCTGGAACCACATGTAGTGGGCACTTACAAGTGTGTTGGCCTAGGTTGTATGAGGATGTTTTTGAGACTTATTTCTCCTGTACCTACACGGATTAAAAACCCGTGCTAAGCTTTACGCTTAGTGGGAAACATATCTTATAACTTATACTGATACACATGCATTTAGACTGAATCATGATAAACATATAACAGAAACATATATCAAAATCTTCATGAATTCATATAATCAAATATATGTAGTCGGGAATCATATTGAGCAAACTTAGACATATACAATGGCAAGGCATCCGTTTCGTCTCTTTTACATGTATCATGACTTTCTCGGGTTTTCAGGTCATTTTCCTATTCATGTCATTTACATAATTTGTCTACTTGTACCTTGTGACTTTTAACGGGAATTTTTATCTCCCCATAGAGTATAGAGTCTAGGCAGGAGATACTGGAGTACATATATAGTCAACGGAGCTGAATTCCTTTTTATTCAAATTTGCATGGTTTATGTTCCATGACTTTATTATACAAATCGGAGTATATAACTTATCTGAAATTGCGGTAGGATCATCTTTGGTTCATATCTCAGAAGGATTGCATTTCTTATTCATATTCCTCGTATACGATATTGAACTTATACATATACTTAGACGGAGGTACTTATTCACATACTCATATTTATCTCAAGCTTCTACTTGCTTCGATCTCCCATAGGAGTTACAAAACTTATGCTTATACAGAGATACTTATACACGTACGGGTACTTATATCTATCTTAGATCTCCGTAGGGATTTCTGAAGATATTAAAGGCATTATGCGGTATTACTTCGGAACTTATTCTTATATGGAAGTACGTAAAGTACTGCCTGTTAAATGTCTGAGACGCACACTTGTGCTTATATCAAACTTATCTTATACTCATGCGGGGTACCGCAGGTACTACTGGTTATCATATCAGGAGACGGAGATGCGTGGGTACTACGAGATTGATCGGATCACAGTACGAGTAGGTACTACATAAGCAGTCTGAGTGCGATTCGGATCTTTACTCACTTATTCTTTATTCGAGTCTTATCATAGCGGTTTGACTACGGACCAATCATAAAAAATTAAGAGTAGGGCGCAGCACAATAAGTACCCTGGGTACAAGTACAATGCGGGTGTCGTAGCACTAAGCAGTGCAGTCTTGAACGAGAATCTTAAATTAGCCTTGTCGAGTCTCAGAGTACTAAGCGGGCGTGCTTGCCCCGCGTGGCAGGGTGTCGTAGCACTAACAGGAGTGTCGAAGCACTTATCATATATGTCTTGTCATTCAATAACCGGTCTTAGGCAGTCATACAATTATACGTGTTCTCTAAGCTTATCATTTTATTCTTTTCTTCTATACTCACTCTCCCGTATCAAATCGTATGTGCTATTTCTTGGTTATATCTATCTTTTTTCTTATCATGTATTCCAATTGACTTTAACCAAGCTATTAGTACACTTGGTACAAAAAACAAATGTTCAGATGTGGATACCGAATGCCATTAAATAGCATAGGTTAGATTCTAAGACTCAATGAGCTTTCCGCCAGAGTCAAGAACGCAGAAAGCGAGATCACTAGCCGAAGGAGTTATGCACATTGCAGAGTCGCAAGAAAATCAGCAACTTGCAGCAACTGTAGTAGCAGCAGCAGCCACTGTCTTTTGTCATTTTCGGACTTATTAAAAGCTCAAGATTGTATCAATATATATATGGTTGGATTCTAGACTCAAAGTGCTTTCCATAGAGTCCAAGAATACCCAAAACGGAGTCCTAACGAAGGAGTTATGCACATTGCAAGCCGGAAAGAAAATCAGCAACTTGCAGCAACTGTAGTAGCAGCAGCAGCCACTGTATTTTGTCATTTTCGGACTTATTAAGAAGCTCAAGGTATCAAACTATATGGTTGGATTATAGACTCGGGCTTTCCATAAAGTCGAGAACACCCAACGGAGTTCGGACGAAAAAGTTATCTTATCGAGAAGTTGGAGGGTTAACATTATGCGGGGGCTGCGCTATAGCGCTGGAATCCACGCCCGGCGTGCGGAAGAGGATCCACCAGCAGCCACGCTCTGACGTGGATTCCACACTTGGCGTACCAGAGATCTGCTGGCAGCTCCGGTACACCAGTTTTCGACCGAAACCATCCCGGAACAACCCTTGTCCACCGATGACAATATCCTCCCAATTTAGACCACATGATATGCCCTGAGCAAGCGCAAAACCATCCTACAATCAATACCAATTCACCCAAAAGTAGGAATAAACCAACTTCCATATCCATACATATTTGAAATCCATCCCTCAAGGAAGATTTCATACTCCTAACAAGTAATTTCACTCTCTAACACCTCAAATCTTAGCTCAGTGAGGGATTTCATATAAAAGTCCACAAATTCACACTAACCCATAACCATCCTTACAAACCATACAAAAGCTCTTAGTTTCCATACTCAAAACCATACTAAATCTAACAAGATCCATACAAAATCCATACAAAATCAGCCACAAATCCAAGAGGAAGAACCCTATACCAGGGTACAAAATCCTATAACTCATACATATTCTATATAAAACTAAGGATCCTTACAAATTCAACACAGAATCATACCAAACTCCAAAAGATACATACAAAGTCATGTATTCATACCAAACTCGAATCCATACAAGTTACACTTATCACGTGCGTGTTCATGTTCATGTTTCATGCCTATTTCATATGGCATTTCATATGCTTGTACAGTATGATGTCTATGTATTCACACATCATTTATATATTATTATTCCTTTATGAATCTACTTTACTCAGAAATTAGGTCATTCAATTGAAGCATCCAAACTAAAGTTATGACATTTTCGTATCCAACTAATTAGGTTTCTGGAATTTTACCCGAGGACAGTTTGTAATATTCATTTTCTAGTGCCTATAGTCTCATATTTGATACTGGTTCTTTGTACTCCTTTAAAGCTAAGGTGCTAAGGGTTCTCCTCCAACTGGAATCCACCCCAAATTGGAGCACCAAAACTCTGAAATTCACGTCGAACAACCCGGACTACTCTATGATCAAAACTGAAGCAGAATTTGTCTTGCACATGGCCCCACTTTGAATGAATTTCTAGGCCACTTAGAGGCAGAATATTAAGGTACCTATTTGAAGATGTTTGGTTCTCCTTGAAGTCTATTTTAACCAACAACTTGAATCCTGAATCGGATGAAATGAAGCGAGTTATGGGTACAAAATCTCTAGCTGGTCGAGCCAAGCGGGCACTACATGTACCGGTACACCTCTTACTTGTACCGGTACATGCGTTCGAATTTTGCCCATAATGTGGGCTTTTCTGCACTTTTTTCATATTTTTCTACCCAATTCAACACTATACTTATCTTACACCTCAAAACCACACCAAATTCATCTTAAAATCTCAATTTTACTCAATTCATCTTTCTTTACCTATCTTTCTTCAAAACTATTCCATGAATTTATCCCAAAACCATTCTAGTATGGGTTATAACCCATACACAAACCGAATATGGTGATTAGTTAGGGTTTGTTCCAAACCCTAACTCAATTTCTTGCCATTGAACTATCAATTCATCCTCAAAGAGAGGATTTCATATGCTGCCCATCTTTCTTTAAGTTTTATCACCTTACTTTCCATAATTAATGGTTTGGGATGAAACCCAGTAACCAAACCTAGGTTTGGGCAGAAGATAATAATCATACAAAACCAAAGATCCATGCCAAATCTCATAGAATCCATAATCAAGGTTAGTTTCCATACCTTTTTTATCATGGCTTCTCTTCTTCTCCTCTTCTTCTTCTCTTCCTCTTCCTCTTCTTCTTCTTCTCTCCTTCTCTTCTCTCCCTCTCCTTCTCTTCTCTCCCTTTCTACGGTTCTCTCTCTTTTGGAGACCAAATTTGATCTTCTCTTATCCATGTTTGTTAAGGCCATGTTTGGCCAAGTCAAAAACTCATTTTTGCTTTTAACTTTCTCATTTTTGCACTTAAGCCCTTTAACTCATTATTATTTCTATTCCATCTTTTCTCTAATTGCCTTGAATCCCATAACTTATTAAATTTCTATTTTGGCATCAATCTTGTTAACTTATGACTTTTAAGTCCATTTTTGGACAATTTACATATTTGTCCTTAAATCTTGTAAATTTCCGGTTCTTTCGTTTCCATGTTTCGCATTTAACTCACGAAACATTCAAAATTCTGGCTACAAAATACCTAAACATGTCGGCTTGCTAGGGTATATTTTGGGGTATTACACCATGTGTCATCCGACACGCGTTTTCTCGAAATACGTGAAATTCCGACTATCTCGAAATTCAACGAAATTTGACTGGGTAGCTAATTTTCACGAGGCAGTTAGCAATTTTAATCCATTTGTCATCTGAGATCTAGAAAAATCCCA
Organism: Tetrastigma voinierianum; assembly: GCA_016808115.1. Taxonomy (NCBI): domain Eukaryota; kingdom Viridiplantae; phylum Streptophyta; class Magnoliopsida; order Vitales; family Vitaceae; genus Tetrastigma; species Tetrastigma voinierianum. Next base: position 191,136 of record JAEQBH010003809.1, read on the forward strand.
ACTTTTCTCCAAACTATTTTGATAAATTACCGTTTTGCCCCCTTTTTATCTGAAAAATTTAAATTTAAAATTTTCACGGGTTTTACAAAAAATCTCTATCAATTCTCCATAAAATTCAAAAAGAGACTTGTCATTTTGTTTAGCAGTGAAAGATCTTTGATTCAAAGTGAAAACTTGTAATTCATCACTTCCATCATAAAAGGCTTTCGATAATGCACTCCAAATTTCTTGAGTAGAGGGTAGGCATAAATAAACTTCATAATTTCCAGGCTCATGGACATTAACAACCATCACTTCACCTTTTGATTTTCAGCATACCATTTTTGGAAACCATCCTCTGATTCTTTTGATTGTTTTGTTTTACCCCGAATGTAGGAAAGCTTTTCCCGTTCGGCAATATGCATCTCCACAAGTTGTGACCAAACATCATAGTTTGATTCAGTCAAAATAATCCATGGATTAAAAATACATTCTGATTGAAAGAAAACAATATAATTTTTCACTCATCTTATCAAAGAAAGCAAAAACTAATCACTCAATCTCAGGGTCGCGAGCTTAAAGCAGCATAAATAATAATAATAATAATAATAATATATAGTAAAGGATAGTAACAAGATTTTTTATGATGTTGTTCTCCGACAGAATGAATCGACATAAGAAAAAATAAAATGGTTGACGAAGAGAAAAAAAAAACAAGAGGGGACACATGAAGTTCTTTATCGGAATTCTTGCAAGAAGTGTCTTTTCAAAGTGGCAGGAAGTGGTGTTCTTCTAGAATTGTGGTAGCCTTCAAAGTTATTGAGAAAAAATCCCCAAAAATTTCTTGCTTTCTCCTTCATAAGGCTTTGGAAAGAGAAAGAACAAGACTCACATGTGTATGTTCTATCTCCAATGCAGACACAAAGGCTTTCACATTCAGATCAATCGAGGGGGCTAAAAAACAGTTTTGAGATGGCTCTGATATCATGCTCAAATTGGTGAATTGTAATATTTTTTATTGATATTTTTTTTTTCTGAGAATATATGATCAAATTTATAGGGAGACAACTTTTTATATCATTCTCAATTATAGTTACAATCAAACTAAGTAAGAAAGGAAATAAAAAAAAATCACAAAGAATATGAAAAAAACAATGTTTTGAAAAACTTTCCAAAAAAACTCAACATAACATAGTTTTAATAAGGTCAACAAACTATATATATTTGAGTAACAAGTGATGAGAGATTCTTGCCAACTCTATAGCTATGGGATTAATTAGATGGTAGTATAGAATCTCCTATTGCTGCAAGAAGGAAAGGACCACTACCATAGGTGGCCCAATAGAAGTAGTTATATATGCTTGATTGCTATCATAAAGCCAATATAAGCTACTCCTAGTTCTCTCCTATTCACCTTAATTGCCAATCTACCAACACTTTCTTCTTTCAATATTGTCGGAATAAATCTTGAGAGCACTTACGGATTTTTTTTTTCCTCAATGATCTTTTAACACTTCTAAAAAGAAAATTTCTTGGCAGTTGCTTTCATTCACTCATCGATTTCTTTTTTTTTTTATTAGATTTCATTAATTTATTTATTTGCTCACCATATGGTTTTTTAGAGTATCAACTTTTGGTGTGTTATAAGAATTTGGATAGAGATAGCAATTGGACGAATTTAGAACGGGTTACACCTATACTATCTTATCCCAAATTCAGATCAAACCCATGTCAGGCTGGATTGATGTATTCCCGTTCTTGTTTAACAAAAGGATTAATAACCAGCTTGTCCCGCCCTGACTATGTTTAAGCTTTAACTAGTCCTACCCCTAACTTATATTTGTTGGATTTATGCTCCAGAAGCAATCTAGACCGTTGATCAAGAGCCTTAATTAATAATGGGTCATAGGATCCCCAAGCTAGCTCATTAGATGATAGAGCCCATTTAACTGATTATTAAGATACAAGATGGAGCCCATTTTATTGGGCAAGGTGTTATAAAACCCTAATGGGGTTAGGGTTAGCAGTCTATAAATACACTGCTTCCTAGCCTCCAGAAATAGAGAAGTTTATTAGCCTCCAGGTTTATGAAAACACCTTGAGAGAGAAACAGAAACAGAAAGGTTTGAGTGTTCGGATCTAGTTTCTTTGTGATCGGGTGCGCCTGCGCAGATCTGTCACGTAGGAAATAGCTTGGGAAGGTCCTTTGGATTCTAGAAGAGATTTTCTACCACACTACGGGTTAGTAATGGGTGATGAAAATATCTATCATACATTGTATTTAGCGTGCGATTCACGGCTTCAGGTTGTTTGATTCCTTCAGTGACATCAGACCAACGGTTGAATCGGTGTGTGATGGTCAGATCCATAATTTATTTCTCATGTATATATGATGTACATTAGATATATGGCACCTAGGATTATATTATTTATATTTATAATTTTTGTATTATGGACTATGAATGATTTGGTTTTGGCCTTAATCCATGATAGTTTTTTGCTTGTATTTTTTGGGGATGTAACAAGGAGGCTAATCATATAAGATTAGGTTTCCTCCTTGATTTATTTATTTATTTATTTTCACGCATTTTTATATGTAAATTCGGTTATTATAAAAAAATGTAAGGAAGCCGGCTAACGTTGTCGGGGAATGGGCTGATTTTGGTAGTGTGGTTTTTCTCACAATGGAGGTGTTGTTCGTGGCAATCAGAGTTTTTTGCAGTAGCGGTGGCGCCGTTTTGGTGCTCGGATTCAATAGGGGACAAGTTAGGGTTTTGTGTTTTTTTTTTGGGCCAAAAACCCTAAAAGCCAATTCTAACTTGGCCCACACCCCATGGACTTACAAGACCTGAAGAAAAGAAGATGTACAGGCTAGATATCAAGTTGGGCTTCTTGGCCCTATTGGGCTTGTAATTTTCTTTTCTAGGAAACCATGGATTATGGCCTATTGAATTATTCTATATTTATAATTGTTTAAATTACCATATGGATATAACATGTGATATATACGGCTTAACATTGCCATTTAGAATAGGTGGTGCCATATAATTGCATCATTGATACATACATGTGCATAATAATATTTGTTTTATCTAGATAATATATTATTATGGAAACCCTAATTAATTAATAATAAAAATATTGAATGGAGTGAAGGTTAAAAATTAATTTAATTAATTTGAAACCTGGGAGCTCCATTAAGAGATCGATAATAAAATGGTTATGTGATACCCCAACGGATAAGCATGGCCGGATTTTGTTAGTTGGATCTAAAATAATTTCAAGGGTATTTTAATAAGATTATGCGACTGGCGTCGAGAAATGATACTTAGTTATTAAAGATAATTTGAAATTAAAATTAATGGTTATTACATTCAATTTTAATAATATTAATAACCCTCCCCAACGAGGCTCGTCGATGTTATTAAAGGCCCCAAGAATATTGATGGAGTGGGTAAATTATAATAAATAGAATTTATTATAAAACGGTTATTTATAATAATATAATTTATTATATGAGCGGTTATTTATAATAAATATAATTTATTAGTGGGTAAATTATAATAAATAGAATTCCATTATAAGACGGTTATTTATAATAAATATAATTTATTATATGAGCCGATTGTCGAATTACACCGCGTTATAACGGTTTTTGAGCGTGTATTCTTGGTCCTGCTACCATGTTCAAAGTTTAGTTTATTACAAATGTCTTGCCCAACGTAAGTATTTGTAATGGAAACTAAGTATTGTTACCAATAAACATTAATAATAAGTAGTTTAAGGGATCTACATATTTGTATGTTTGTTGTGTGGATTACGTGTTAATATATGTGTTTTTTTTTAAATTTCAGAAAATGACATCATTTAATCCTCTAGCTACAATTTTGAGTCAAAAACCATTGGATGGAAATAACTACGACCTATGGAAAAGCCGCGATCTTTTAAATTTAATGTCGGCGATTTTGAGAGAATAAAATTCGTTCTGACAACTCGAAACCCGGAGCCGCTGCTAATGCTTGGAGGAAACTGAAGCAATTTGCCGGATTAGCGGCGAGACGAAATCACCCGACGACTGTTGTTATATTCTTGCCGGCGTTGCGAAACGTCTGCAACAAATTAATGATCACGGAGAGTGTGGTAGAAATAATTCAGACTCTAGATGGGATGTTTTGCTAAAAGTAGCGATCTTACGCTAGACAAGCGACCATAGGGCGCTAATGAACACTCCGTATGAAATTTGGAGAATGTGCGGGACCATTGTCTAAAAATGATGGGGGGCACATACGATGCTACTTGGAGGTGATGGAGCTAAACTGGATAAGAGATGAAGATTGACTTGATCCTAGAATCTCTCTGATAGCTTTAGTCGATTAATTTGAATTATAATATGAACAAGGCTGAAGCTTACTCTATTCTTAGAACTTATGCACGAGGCTTGAGAGTCTTTGAAGGTCTCTCGTGGAAACAGGAAGTGCTTATCATGCTGAAAGTTCTTCAAAACCTAAAGGGAAACCTAAGGAAAGAAGAACAAAAGCGAGAAGGAAAAAGGACCATTTTCAAACCAAGCTGCAATGAAAGAAAGCCCAGAAAGGCAAAGTGCTTCAAAGAATGCGGGCCAGAAAGGTCCAGCTGGAAGAAGGATTGCGGCTTAGGTATGGGTAGTATAAATGTTGTTGAGGCTTGTTTAGTGGAGAATTATAATGATAAATGGATCATTGATTCGAGGAGCCACTAACCATGCTTGACTGCTGCTGCGATCAGATTAAATAAGCATTACTCGAGTAAAGGACAAGAAGCTTGAAGTTGGGAAGCGGGAATATGTCTCCATAATGGCGGTAGGGTAGGTAAGGTTATGTTTTAATAAGACTTTATGTTTATCGAATTTGTTTATTTGTTCGGATTTTAAGAGGAATTTGGTTTTACATTAGTTGTTTAGTTGAACATGGTTTACTTGATGCGGAGTTTAATTCACCGAGTTTCAATAAAGTAATACTTGACTTTATTGTTAGGATTATTGATAAATGGTTTATATTTTTTTAACTCCCTATGTCTATAGTATTAATGCTATTGAAAATACTGATGATGAGCAATTTCCTTTATCTAAGAAAAGGAAGGTTTCAAATGAAACCTATATGTGGCATTTACGATTGTGTCATATTAATTCTAGTAGAATTCATGGTTTGGTTAAAAGTGGAATTTTAAATTCCTTGATCTTTGAACCTATACCAGTATGTGAATCATGTTTAGAAGGTAAAATGACAAAGAGGCCCTTCAAGGCCAAAGGAAATCGTGCTGCTATCTGGGTTGGAATTGGTACCTGGCACGTGTATGTGTGGACCAATGAGCGTTCAAGTCAAAGGCAGGTATGAGTATTTCATCACATTCTTGTGATGACTACTCGAACATGGTTATGTTTACCTAATGCGCCCGTAAGTCGAAGCTTTTGATAAATTTCGAGTATAAGGTGAGGCGAAAAACAATTGGGTGTCCATATCCAAGCGAACGGTCACGAGAAGTAGGGGCGGGTGAATGCCCATGCAGGAGAGTTCAGGAGTCTTGCACTTGGCTCGAGAGGGGATAATATCTCAATTATCATCTCTGGAACGCCTCGGCAAATGGAGTCTGCGAAGGAGAAATAGAACCCTTTTAGATATGGTAGAGGTCGATGCTCAGTTATTCATCATTACTGAATGGTGCAGGGATATGGATTGCTTAAACATTTGCATACATACTAAATTTAGTTCCATCCCCATCCGTTTTGAACACCACAAAATTATGGAAAAGAGGTGTAAGCCCGGCAGACCATATTAGTTTGGGGTGCTCCGGTACCGTCTTGAGTACGAAACAACAAAAGTTGGAATCTCGAGCAATGTGTATGTTTATTGGCTACCTAAGGGAGCGAGAGGTGGAATATTCTATAATCAAAGGAAAAAGAAGGTGATGAGTAGTACTCATGCCACTTTGTAAGAAGAGGATTATATGAACAATTTTAAACCTAAGAGTAAGTGGTTCTTGAAGAGCTTGATGACCAGGTCGAGATCCTGCACAAACTCTGTTTTTCCGCCCCCTGTTTCTGTTGATGTTGAGAGGGAAAATGTACAAAATGTATCAGAAGGTGAACAAACACGAGAGGAAACAACTTCGAGGACCAAATTCAAACTCAAGAACAAAGAACATAATGAAGAGATTGGTAATCCACCTAAAAGCATGAAAACTTGGATCATACGTACGTATGCAACTGACCAATGCGACAAACTCGTAGTGGGAGCGTCGTAAAGCACGCAAAGGTATGCCTTGTTAGGAGAGACTTATCAAGTCGTTTTGGATAATCCTGATGACGACCCTACCACATACGAAGAGGCATTGGAGGATGTTGATGTGCAAGAGTGGAAAAAAGCAATGGACCGTGAGATGGAATCTATGGGTTCCTAACTCGGTTGGTCTCTTATAGAAGCACCTAAAGGGTAAAACCAGGCCAGGTGTAAGTGGATCTACAAGAGAAAGAGAGGACCAGATGGGAAGGTTGAAACCTTCAAAGCTAGATTGGTGGAAAAAGGTTACACCCAAAAGAGGGTATAGATTATGATGAAACTTTTTCGCCAGTAGCCATGCTTAAATACATCCCGGATTATCTTAGGCTATGCTTGACGCTCTCGGTCTGAATTTGGAAAATGGATGTCAAAACAACACAAATGGAGGAAATTTGGAAGAAAGATATCTATATCACGACAGCGAAAGGGTTCATAGCCTTAGGTCAAGAACACATGGTTTGCAAGTTGCATAGGTGTTGTTATAGGCTTAACTGAAGCATCGGTCATGGGCAGTCGGGTTTGATCGAGTTATCAGAATATATGGACTTTGAGAAAGTCATTGAACCATGTGTGTATAAGAAAAGGGCTAAAGGAATAGTGGTAGTCTTTTGGTACTTTACGTAGATGATATTACATTGGTGGAAACGATTGAAAGTGTTATCGGGGCCGTGCGGTTGCACGAAGCGATTTGATATGAAGGACTTGGGTGAAGCTAACTATATTCCTAGGAATCAGAACTTTTACGAGGCGGGAAGAATAAGGTGTTGGCTTTATCCCGAGCCTCCTACATTGATAAAATAGTGACCCGGGTTTGGCATGAAGGAATTCAAGGGGACTTCACCCTTAGGACATGGAATTCATCTTTACGGGCGATGTCTGCAAAAAACTCTGAAAAAGACTCATGAGTAAAAACCTTATGCTTAGGTGTTGGTAGTCTCATGTATGCTATGCTATGTACTAGGCTAGATATACGCTATGCGTGGGAGTAATGGCCCGGTACCAATCGGATCCGGAGTAGAACAACGGAATGACGATGAAACATATACTCAAGTATTTAAAGAGAACGAGGGATTATATGTTGGTGTATTCCAGTGGGAGTCTTAAAACACTTGGTTATACGGACTCGGATTTCCAAGGGGATATTGACTCAAGTAAATCAACATCAGGATATGTGTTTACCCTAAATGGGGGAGCCATTTGTTGGAGGAGTGTTAAACAGACTTGTGTTCTTGCTCCACGGCGAAGGTGAATATGTGGCTGCATACGGAAGGCTGCGCGAAAAGAGGAAGGAATTTGTATGGCTTAAAGAAGCCGCTTGGATCTTCGTGTGATCTGAGAGTCTTGAATCGGCCCATTACCCTTTCTTGTGATAACAATGGGGCAAGCGCACAATCAAAGAGCAAGGTCTCACAAAAGCAGAAACACATATATTAAGAAAGTACCACTTGATCAGTGATTTCATTGATGGGGAGATACGATGGATTCTTAAAATAGAATGCGAGGAGAGCCCTGCGGACCCTTTTACTAAGTCTCTTCTGAACGTGTGTTTTTGAGGAAGCATGTAAGTGTATGGGTCTTAAGAGGGTCCTAGGCTTACTTTAGAGCGAGTGGGAGTTTGGATTTACATTTGTGCTCACAGGAAGCGAGACAAGTTGTAATTTCATTTTCGATATAATAAATGAAGTTTTTTACCCACATTATATTTTGCGCATAAAGTCAGTTAATTATGTAGTATATGATCATATGGATCACGTCCATTGAGGAACATGATCACGGGTTCTCATAATTAATGAATTGTCTCCACCGAGTTATTAAATAAAGTTTAGACACTTTATTTTAGGCGCAATATTACATAAGGAAATGATTAGTCTTGGTTATTATAAAATATTGGAATGAATTATGGTCGTGGCAGAGAGGATCGAAAGAGATTTAATCAAGGATAAATTTACGTGAAAGGATTTAAATCTCGAGCGATAGTAGATATGTTATTTTTCTTAATCCTAAAGTATATTATAAATAGATAATTAAGTTCTTATGGTTCTTTGAGTTATCGATAAGTGAGAGCCTATTTTAAGCACGACCAATATCTTGATAATTGGGGATTATGGTATTTTGATTATCAAGTATTTATAAGAAAATATACAAGGAAATGGAACTGTATAAATCCTCTTGACATGTTTCGGTGCACCGGATATGTACGAAGTCAACGCTGATGCATGGGTCCGTTAGAAAGCCCGATAGTGAGAATAAAATAGTAGTTGATTTCTGAGAAAAAATCATCAATTAATTATTGATATTTTACAAGGAAAATATGCATTTAATAAAAATACATTTAATATAAAACATTATTAATTTGAATTCACATACGGGTTTAATTGGAGTAGCCCCGATAAGATTACTGATCGGACTTGCTTCGAAAGCTTGAAGTGGGAAGTGGATTTATGCTCGAAGCATTGAACCGTTGATCAAACCTTAATAATAATGGGCCTGGGATCTGAGCCTAAGCTCATTAAATGACGGAGCGTTAATGTTTGATTATTAAAGATCTGAATGGAGCTAGGCTATTGGGCCCCGAGGTGTTGAGGTGTTATAAAACCCTAATGGGGTTAGGGTTGCAGATCCTATCAATACAACGCTTCTAGCCTCAGAAAAAGAAAGTTTATTAGCCTCCCGAGGTTTATGGTTGGCGGGAGATAGAAGCGGCTTAGAAAGGTTTCGAGTGTTTGGATCAGTTTAACTGTGATCAGTGCGTACTTGCCTTGGTCACATCCGTAGAGAATAACTTGGAAGGTCCTGTGGATTACAGAAGAGATTTTACGCATTACAGGTTAGTAATGGGTGATGAAAATATATCTATCATACATTGTATTTAACTGTGCGATTCCTGGCTTCCGCTGTTTGATTCCTTCAATATTACGGGATTGTATCAAATATGAATAAACAATATCAAAGAAATCAACACAACATGGCCAACAATCAACAATCCAGAGTTGTATCCAATCAACAATGATTGAAAATTAGTACCAAAAAAAAAAAATCGTTTGGGCAAAGAAATTGGGAGAAGAAGAAACAGTTTTAAAGATTCATGAGGAATAAAGAACTGAAAATAATCAAACTCCACTATTGCATCTATACCGAATCCTAAGCCAGCCTCGTTACAAGCGCTAGCACCAGCAGAACACGATCTCTTCAACCAAAGACTTGTTTTCATATTGGGACTTGGGATGGAGAAACGTGAAGCATAAGAAGACAAAGATGGATGGAGAAGAAGCCGGAGAAGAAGAAGCAGGGGCGGGCAGCAGTAACATTACGGCTATGGCTGTGTATGAAGGGTTTAAGCCATTTTTTTACATTAAATTGATAGTAGATGGGCAATTTTATAAATGTACATTACAAACGGGCTGAGCCAGGCGTGGCAGATTGAATAATCCGATCTGGGTTTTTAAAAATATTCCTGAACCCGATTATAAAACTTCCATACTCATCCCAATAGAGGAAGTGTGGGACGGGTTAGTCGGGTCACGTGAAAAAATTGTCATTCCTAAATTTGGAGGCTTCATGATATGAATTCTATATCTTTTTCTCTTTGTAATACTTATTTTAATTTGTAAGAGGTTAATATTGGTTTTTGATGGGGTAGAAAAGCAATATATGCTTAAACTGAGGCCCATGACCCAAACCTCCTTAATGAAGGGAGTTGGGGCCTGAGACCCAATAAAGAAGCTCATTACAGTGAGATCCTACCCATGCTAAAGAAGTACCGGGCGGGCCGAGTTGAAACCACCAGCGAGTAATGAAGCGGTATGGCGGCTAACTGTACAAAGGAAAATCGCCCGATCTCCGTAATTCGCCCCGCGGGATTAGGAAAAAAGTCTTACATGATCACGGTTCCTCCATCCATAGATTGATTAGTAATAGGGAAAAAGAGCTCCTCACCCAGTGGAGAGATCTTAGTATCAACGTCTAACAAGGAAAGTAGCCACTATTTCTCCTTATAAATACCGACCCATTCTACCAAAAAAAGGTATGCAATCATAACGCCATCAACAGTTGAATTCTTTCCTTTCAATTAGAAAGAAACTGACTTAGGCATCAGAGAGTTGGCAAGCGCACCCTCGCCCAGGACTTAATGCATCCTTTCAATGCATGTTGCGGGTTATACCATGATTCGGCCCAGCGACTCAGAAGATCCTACTATGTCTGATGGCTTGCCATCGATTTGGCGAGTCGAGGGCGTGTCTCACAAAATAAAACTAAATTCTCATTGATGGTATCGACCCACACGAAACATGAGTAAGTCCATGACCCCCTTAGGGTATGAACAGGTGACCTAGTAAGTAGACCATAGAGCTTCTACCGACTACGAGGCAATCTTGGCGAGATGGAAACTCAGTCTCTCTGCAAACCAGCGTTCTTGAGAGACTGGGAACTCACGAAGACAGATGCATCGCCGCGGAAGAACAACGACACCAGGCGTTCCTCGAAGCGGCGAGAATGAGAAACTAGCCAAGCGAGGAGCATGACCTTACAAACACCACAGAGAGTTGCAATGAGGAAGTGCTGGTAGGAACAATGGGCAATGGACCCATCCTTTATCGGCGGGAGGCGGGGAGCGATCATAGGGCAGCGTTTCCAGACATCAGCAGGCACGACCACATGAAGGAAGCGTAAAGAGATGACTCGGTCACCATGGATGCTTTGGTACAACAAAGCGAGAATCCGTTCACGGCCGTCGCTACGCTTCCTCGCGAAGTTTAGAATGCCTGGTCGAAAAGTTCGATGGAGCAGACCACTGTAGACCACCTCAATAACTACAAGAATCAGATGGAGCCCACCACGGATGCAAGACCGTGGTGCGAGCCTTCGCTATCATCATGCAAGGCCGGCATTGGCACGGTTCGACATACTCAGCCATCGTCGATCACCGTGCAGCCGAGAGATACATCCATCACGTTCGTGCTCCGGCTTCGCCGGGCTAGGACATACGAGAGCCAGAGGCTATCACTGCTAACCATAGTAGAGCCCACGGGAGAACACGAGGTCGATCCAAAGGTTTAACGCAGTCATTAAAGGTAGACATCCTAAACGAGAAGTTTGTCATCACTGCTTTCATCGTCGGGCAAGGTGTGCAGTCGAAAGACCTAATGTTTTCTTTTTAAAAAACCCTCGGGTAAACATGGCAGAGGTGCTCACCAAAGCAGAGAAATACATCAACAGCGAGGAAGCCCTTCTATCTAAACGGGAAAACTCTTCCACGCAAAAGAAGAAAAGCAAGGGCGAGAAAAAGCAAGAGTGGAGCCCCAGGATATGAGGAGACAAGAATAAATCCCCACGAAGGAACAAAGAGAACAAAGAACGGTCTCCAAAGATATGAGGCAAAAGTCTCGAGGCCAGCAGGCCTACGATGGCTGCAACGGCGATATCCGCACCAATTCACCCTTGGCCGGCCGCCGATTGTCCACGGGTCATGTGAGATGCGACGCGAAAAGTTTTAAGGTGGTCGTCTCAAATGAAGACAAACCCAGCGAAAAGAGACTTAACTAAGTATTGTGAATTCCATAGGGATCATGGACACCGAACAGATGATTGCATCCAGCTGAGGAAGGAAATTGAATACCTGATCCGACATGGACATCTTCCGCTGCCGGTAGCCTCGAAGGTCGGGATTAACCATAGCCAGCTATCACCTGTTCGGCTTGACTCCGGCTAACCGTAACCCTTGGGAGAAATCCAGGTGATCTGCAGGATTTGCGGGGAGGGAATCCATCTGCTTGGAAGGCTCATCTGACAAAGATCGGGAGACATTGGAAATAAGCGTGTCAAACTCCCTGTTTGGACCTATCATAACCTTACCGGACTCCAGGCATGGAAGAGTGCCCGACATCCCATGGCGATCCGCTGTGGTCTTGGTACTGACAAAACAATACCGCAGTTCTAGTCGACAACAAAAGCTTAGCCAACATCATCTTCATGTCCGCCTTCGATAAAATAGGCATCGGAAGGGATAAACTAGAGCAGTCAGCGCGCCCTGCTTGAGGGATTCTCAGAAGAAGAGTGCTACCCACAGGGTCGATACAACTAGTGCTGCTCCCGGGAGATCCCGGTGCTAAACCCGCAACGATAGTGAGTTCCTCACCATTAGATGCCCGTCGGCTGCAATAACATACTATTGGGGCGAGACCATCCTGATGTTGTGAGGTGGGTCACTAGCTATCTTATGATCATCAAAACCGCTCGAATGGGTAGGAATGGTGGGGAGATCACGCGTAGCAGTCTTATTCGGCATCGATGAAACAAGCGGTTGGCGGCATCTACATGGACAAGCTCGGCAGAAAGATGAGGTAAGCATCCATTCGCGCGAAAGAACTGAACCAATACGGCAATGACGGTAGGAACAGCATCTCATTTTACATTGATCGAGTGGCGAAAGGCGTCAGGGACCTCCTTATCCAATTCTTAAAACATGATATATAGGTATTCACCTGGAAGTAGGAGAATATGGGGGGAATTGACCCTGCAATAATCACACACAAGCTGAACATCAGTCCCTTTTTCAAGCTCGTCAAACAAAAAAGAAGAGATTTAATACTAGAAAGCGAAGGCTGATCCCGTGAAGAGTTAACAAACTCTCACTCGAGCCAAAGCCTTCATCAGAAGTAGAATACTGATTGTGTTGTGTGTAGTCCCTCGTCAAAAAAACCCAAACGGAAAATGGCGACTACGCATTAAGCTTCACGATGTCAGCCGTCTTTGTCCCAGATATCTTTCCCTACCTCGGATCAACCTTATAGTGAATGCCCTGATTGGCCTGAGCTCCTCGAGCATGGGCTGGTTTCTCGAACATAACGAGATCATAATGGACCTAGTGACGAGAAGACCTCATTTGTGGCCAAGACCAAAATTGCTGCATTGCAGTGCCTTGGTTGAAGAATCTTTGAGGCCACATCAGAGAAATTTAGTGAGCCAAAAATGTTTGAGAAGCGGTCGGGCATCCATGGGTATATATAGATGACATCTTGCGATGAAATCGATTAAAGGTGAGCTCACGAAGCCCACTATTTAGTCGTTCGGTCTTGAAAAACTATAACATGGGTTAAGCCCGACCCTGCGCCCGAGGTCGACGGGAAAATTCTTAGGTTTCATAATTGACGGTAGGAATAAGAGGAAGTCGGATAAGATAAAAGCCGCCCAACAAACGTCGCGACCACAGCCGAACTGAAAAGTTCAACATTTGGCCCGGGAGAGATAGATGCTCACGAGCTGCTTTGTATCTAGATTTAACGACAAGTGCCAACGGATTTCGGGTTACGAAAAGGCCTTCAGGACGCCCGATGCGAAGGCGATCGGCCTTAAAAATTGCGAGCTATCCCCCGTCCTGGTAAGCCCCTTCGGAGCCTCCTCACCCTTTATTTGGCGAGTTTCAAATTTCTCAGCCGCCCCAGTCGGCGAGATAGAGTACAACGGTCGATTACATTACTTGTTCGACTCTGAGAGGAGGCGGAGGAAGGTATCAATGATGGAGAAACTAATCAGCATTGGTGACCTGTTGGAGGCTTAGCTCATATTTCGGGCTCATGCTATTGAAATCCCGACATAACACCCAATAAACGAATGTTACCTGAGCAACCTCGGGAAGACTGATAAAATGGGCCATAGAGCTGAGTGAGTTCGACATCAAATATAAGCCAAGGACAGTTGTCAAAGGGCAGGTTTGGGCAGATTTCATCATGGAATTCACCCTATCAAATACCTCGATGAAGCCTACCGAAACTACTCAATTAATGCCCGACTTGCCCATCTAAAGGTTGTCTGTAGATGGGGCCGCTAGCCCGAGACGGGGTGGGTGGGACCGCCTCTGACGGGTTGGCGTGGAATACGCGCTTGGGTCGGTTTTCAAGCCTCGAATATGGCTGGGGTAAAGCGTATGGTCAGGGCTTAATCTTGCAGTTCCATGGAAGTACGACCAATTGGAGGTATGTAGTGATTTCCGGTAGTGGAAAGCGGAGATATAAAGGGACTCCTCTGAAGCGGGGTGAAAAAAGTAGTCCTTTTACCTCAAGGTGTGATAGCTATTTTAAGAAAGTTCCATAGGGGGTTCAAGTCAGGCATGTCAGGGCAGAGAGACCACCAGTGGGATTCTGCCTTGTGAAAACTTGACATCACGGGAGGAGGATCTAGATAGACCAAAGTGCAGATGGCGCCTCGATACCCTAATTGAATGTCGTGATGAAGAAGTATCCCGTGTCATTTCAAAGCCCAAGTGGATGGTTGGACCCATATGGGTTCACCTAGTAAGTGAATGTTGGCTTGATCTAAGGAGGCCTCTAATCACGGGCGAGGTCGGCTAGATTCTTCATTCATCGGGGACCCTTTATAACTGAGGCTTCTCTGCACCCGTCCTTAAATGCATTAGGAAAGGAAGGCGCGATTATATCTCAGAGAAGTGCATGAAGGCATGCAGCAACCATATCGGAGCCCAGACCTTCTTGTGAACGCGGGAGCAAGGGTATTATTGACTACAATGCTTTCAGACGCCACGAGCTAGTTAAAAAATGCAAGATCTTGTCAAGACCATGCCCCCCTACTCACCTCTCTCTTCCGGGCGGCCTGACCTCAATCCTGACCCTTGGCCTTTTCAACGGTGGGGCTAGACATACCTGGGGCTACCCGGGAAGACGATACGAATTTATTGTTGTGAGTGGATTGCTTCACGAAATTGGGAATTTGGCAGAGCCATTAGCAACAATCACCCAAGCAAAGTGCGTAACTTTGTTTGGCGTTCCCTCTTCTATCTGAGATTCGGAATCCACCAGGCCACGGTATCGATAATGGGGAAGCAGTTCGGCAATCCCAGTTCTACCATATATTTCTCACAGCAGGAGAGCTTAGAATCGAGTACCCTACTCATCCACAGCTCATCTGCGGTCAAGCGGACAGCATAGATCCTTGCTCACAGGACCCTCGAGCGTTAAAGGCTAAATTTGGAAAATGTGGGAAAATGGTGGAATATCCTCCCAGAATTATTATGGGCATCGAACTACACCTCATCGGCCTTCAAATAAACCCCCGTTTTCTCACAGCATTCGGTCTTTGGCGTGCAGCTCAGTCGAGGTTGGGCCTAAAATCACCCGAGTTGATTCGCAAATGCTAGAACCACCAGCGAGGAGATTCTTTGACCTCATAGAAGAAAAAGCGTAGAGCGAGGTTCTAGTAAAATGCCTTAGAGGACTATCGAGAAAGGCAGTAAAATATTACGATAGAAGGAATTGAGCCCAGGACTCGCCGGCGACTGGTTCTACTTCAGGCCATGAGAAAGATTTGCATGGGAAGCTACAGACCAGCCAGGAAGGACCTTGCGGTATCGCGAATGGTCCAGGCAGCGACTTTCGAACTTCTCAAACATAAGAGGAAAAACCTTTGCCACATTCTTGGAGCGTACTAAGCACCTCGGTGATTCTACGATAAACCTTGGATTGTAGCTTTTAATAGAAATTCGGTTACTTTAATATGATCCTTTGTGTTCATTTTCAGCTGATTAATATTCTCCTTGGATCGTCGAAAAAAAAAAAGGAAAAAAAGAGGGTGAGAGGCTCGGCTCAAGGGGCTTGAGAAAAAACAAACATCGAACCAGTATACGTTTCCAAAAGGCGTACTTTGTTTGGATCTCATAATATTCTGATCAGCAAGCGGATTTCTCTACATCTCGAAAATTACAATCAACAAAGTGGACCTGCGTCGGTCGTTCTCTGCATCTCGGAGAAGATCACGATCGTGAGCACACGGTCAGGCGAAACCACAAGAAGAAGAGAAAAGAAGGAGAAGGGAGAAAGAGGACAGGGAGAGGTAGCAAAAGGAACGGGCCTTGAAGCATTCAAAGCACGCCGCCCCCTCCAAGCGTAACCCCTGACCCAAATCCATTAAATGGTAGGGCTAGGGAACAACACTCCCACAAATAGCGGGACTAGGGAACACAACAACTCCTACAAATGGCAAAGCATCGAAACCAAACGTCAACTGCGCGACCACGAAGCAGAACTCGCATGAGTGGCAATCCAAACCACGGCCTTCATCATGAACAACTCGAACTGTCGAAGGAAGAAGATTGAGAAGCAGTATAGAACCGTGAAGGAATCGCACGGTTATTTATACGAAAGCTAGACACAGGAAGCCACGCGGTTTCATTGGAATTCTATAAGATGCATTAACGCACCCCACGCGCTTTCCCGAAGGAAGCGAAAGGGCCTTATAAACAACGTCGAAGGCGCGCTTCCGGTTCGAAAAGCCTTGCTGGCTTCCCGGTTCAAAAAGCCTTGTAACTCAGTTTCAAAGAAGCCACGTAGCTCAATTTCAAAGGAGCCTTGTAGCTCAAAAGCCACGTAGCTCAGTTTAGAAGGAGCCTTGTAGCTCAGGAGCCACATAGCTCAGTTTCAAAAGAGCCTTGTAACTTAGTTTGAAGGGCCTAGCTTAGTTTCGGAAAGGCCTCGTAGCTGGTTTCGAAGAACCTTGTAGCTTCGATTTCAAAGAAGCCACGTAGCTCAATTTCAAATGAACCTTGTAGCTCAGGAGCCACGTAGCTCAGTTTCAAAAGAGCCTTGTAGCTCAGTTTCGAAGGAGCCACGTAGCTTAGTTTCGAAGGAGCCTCGTAGCTCAGTTTCGAAGGAGCCTTGTAGCTCAGAAGCCACATAGCTCAATTTCAAAAGAGCCTTGCTTTCGGTTCGGAAGGAAGACCCACGTGGCTTCCGGTTTGAAGGTCGCATAGCTCGGTTTCAAAAGAGCCACTGCTGGCTGGTTTCAAAGGCCTTATATTTCGGGGCCGCGTAGCTCGATTTAAAATAACGCGCATAAGCTTCGGTTGAAGGAGCCCGTGGCTGATTTGGCGCCGTGACGATTTTGAAGGATCCTTATAGTTCAATTTCGAAGAAGCCACGCAACCAGTTTGAGGAAGGGCCGCGGCAGGCGAGTTTGAAGGAGCCTTGTAGCTCGAGAGCCTGGCTGAGATTTCAAGGGCAGCTCGGTTTGAGAGCCTTGGCTTAGTTTCAAAGAGGCCTTGGCTCGGGAGCCACGTGGCTCGGTTTCAAAAGAGCCTTGTGGCTGGTTTCGAAGGAGCCTTGGCTCGGAATCCAGTAGCTTAGTTTAGAGGCCTTGTGGCTCGGTTTCAAGACCACGTATCTCGAGTTTCAAAGTGCCTTGTAGCTTAGTTCGAAGGGCCTCGTAGCTCGAGTTCGGGGGCCACGCATGTAGCTCGGTAAGGCCCAGCCATTTAAAGATTAGATGACCAGGAAACCTCTCGATACAAGTCATAAAAGAAAAAGGGAAAACCAAGAAGGTAAAAATACGGATATCAATAAAACAACAAAACCAATGTCAGCGTTACAGATGTCCGAGCCTTAGATATCGAATTTAGCTAGAATGAGCAAAGATTATACAAAGGGGCCTAAATGTTTGGGGTAGAGCTATGAATAGCCTCAATGGTGCTAGCCTCCCAGGCGGTGCAGTCGGAGGCCAGCCCGTAGCGGGGGAAGAGCCGGGCTCGGCGGAATCTCGGCTAGGAAGGCGAGGTTGGAGTGTCGAAACACCACGGGATGCGCCTCGTCCTCGAAGCGAGATTCTTAGCCTCCTCTTCGCCGAGAACTTGAAGATTGAAGTCGAGCAAGAAAAAGCCTTCATAGCTTCTTGGTCGGGCTTAAATGCAAAATTTTATAAGATTGCATGCCTCGTCATGGCTCGCTATTACTCGAATCCCTTTTGGTGTCTGGCCCAGCCTCACGCTGGAGGTCCCCGTCAACTCGTTGCACTCCTCGACATTGCTCCATAGGAGCTCCCTTGAAGCCTCTCGGCGAGGCTGATCAACGCCCTTTGGTTTAGTCACATGGTTCTCCGGTAGCACGGAACTCTTCCTTAACCACCGTGGCTCATGCCAAGCCGAACCTTAGACCTCATGTTCTTTTCTCGTCTTTGACTCGCCTTCTGATCGGTATGCTTGATTAGTTATACCCCCAAGAAAACATCATCGGTCAGCGTTGTATCAGAACTATGACTTCGACCCTCTTGGAAATCCGAGAGCGACCTTAGCTGTATGCTTCGCCACCTTAGTAGAGCTCGACGGCCAGCCCTGTGGATCCTTTATATAAATGCTTGGGTGCGAGGAGCAGATGGAGTTAACGGATAACATTAACCTGATAGCCAGAGACGAATAAAAGAAGAGCTCGCTATTACATATAGAGGCGGTCCCTTGGAGGGACAAGGCTGGCGAGCCTCCTCAGCGCCGCAGGGCTTCCACCTTCTGCTGGTCGAGTCTAGAAGGATAAGGCGAAATAGTCCGACGGTGAAGCTCCAGCGTGGTAAGTGGCAGTCCTCGCCCCCCTCGGCAAGCTATACATTTCCCACATCTTCCATATCGGAGGGAAGGCGGCGTTCTTGTAGAAGGGCTCGAATAGAGATAGGAAGAACTTTCAAAGGCGCTCGGTTGTGACGCCACTAGCTCCAGGGGTCTTGTTGACCCACTTTGTCGACTGTGGAAAACTGTATGTCTCACTCATGAGACGCAATAAGTGATAAAATGGCCACATTGGCTACGCATCATACTAACCAAAATATATCCCGACGACTATATTATAATAGTTCGAGTTAATTTCACTCTTAATAAAAACATATATTAAAATTAGAATTACAATACATGTTATCTGAAAATATATGAAAACCATAATATGACTTTTCTTGCTTGCGGCATCTGAGTGAGGCGTCGTCTTCGGAACACTCCCATATGCACGAAATAATGTTCGCCCGACCCAGGTGTGGCCGGACCCCCTTCCCTGATGAGGAAATCTGCAACTCACGGTAACCTCCAGTAAGCTCGCTCGTGACAAGTTACCATGAAGCTAGTTGTTAAAGCTTGCTGGCTTGTATTTGGAAAACGTGGGTTATAAAATTTTTACCTTTTATCCAAAATCACCTTTAGATTTGCTTGAAATCCGACATAACAGCGCACGGTGGTCAAGCCCAAAATACAAAATCACCTGTATAAAACAAAAATACACTCCCGATGTTTTCCAAATGTCCCGACTACAACAATAAGGACCTGTGGTCCTCATCGAAATATAAGATAAGAGGATCGTCGGAAATATAAGTTTGCTCATGACTTTGTTTTTCTAGCCATGCATGCATATTTTACAAAAGATATTTACATATGAAATGCATTTTTAACTTGCTAGTTTTAATGTTTTAATTTACACCTTATCTTATATATAATCACAACAAGTCTGGTGAGGATCTGGAAGGTCTTTCGTGACACACACTTTGAAAAATTATTTTAAAAAGCAGAGAAAAGCTGTGAGCGAAGCGGGCTCGAGTAGGTACTATAAGTTCTAAATCTTTGATTTGTCTGTTTGTTTGTACCTCTAATAATCACATGCGAAATGGTTTGTAAAGCGTTTTATGAGAAGCGATTTTTGCTATGAAAACCATTTAAAATTTGTTACATTTGTTTTATAACCCAGCGTGCGAAAACTATTTGCTGTGAAAGCGTTACGGCTTCATTTACCAGCTGCTTTGCTTGTTTCGGTGGTGGTTAATATCTGAAGTATCTCGTAAATCAGAGTACCAACCACGTGGCCCATTTCTAAAATACCCTAGGCGTGATGCCCACGGAACCTCTCGAACGGCATCGGTAGTGAACCTCGGAATACTACGGCTAAAGATGGTTCGGTGAACACGTGAGGACTCATATAGCGTAATGGAACCTCGGAACCCAAAATGCTCGGTGATGGAACCTCGGAACCAACACGTCATTCTAGCATGTATAAGTCGGTAGCCTTCTTATATACCTCGAATGTGCGGAGGCGACTCATATGTAAATATATACTAGATCTAGCCCCAGGTGAGCCGGGCAATATATAGTTAGTCATAATATCCCATGCTGTTGCCATGCACAATCCGAAATACATCGGCCAGGAAGCGAAATTTGTGCCATCTGGGGTTTTGCTATTGCATTATTGTTTCTTAAATGTTGAAATCAAACTTTTCTGCTTGAGTATAACAATTGGGAGGTAAAAAAATGCTTTATAAATCTATATTTTCAAAGCCTTTCTGAAATTATGAATTCGCAGCTTTCATTTAGAAAATGATTTTGAAGTACTACTTTTTACCGACTAATTCTTTTAAATCTTGTCAAGCACTCTAGATTCGTCGGATGCTCCAACTCGCCTACACAATCCCATACAATTACGAAAATGCCCTCGGTTTAACGTTTTAACCATAAAACATACACGGGCTTTAATGACTATATCGAACGAAGCTTGATTAACAAAACTTTACTGCTAGTCCCATTCGATATGGACATCGATAATATGATGTAAAATTCTGAAATCCCATACATTAAATGTCATAATATCTGTTTAGCAAACTTTTATTCGAGGACTTCCTAGAGAGTCTAAAATGCGAGGAAACATTTACGAAAATTCTGTCGGAGCTTGTCAGACTACACTCCTAAAATTTCAATCAAATGTAAACTTGATCCTGAAATTTAAGCGCATTTAATCGAAGCATGATCCAAGAATTCCTAAAAATTCCCAGGCTTCGGTCCAAAAATTTTGGGACTAAAATTTCCACAACCTTCTTGACGTCTTAAGAATTTCAAGCCATTACATAACCTTTAGGCTTGAAATAACACAATTAGGCAAATTTTCTACGGCTTTTAAAGTTTGACAAAATTTAAGATATTGAGTATATCTCTCGTGGCTCTCTTGGCGATATCTGCGATTTGCCTTCTGCTCTCTGACGCCTCTGATCCGATTTCCGTAGATCTGAGAAAGAAACAAGGAGAAAATAAAAAGAAAAAAATCGTTTTCTCTCTCTCTCCCATTCGTCTCCACCGTCCCACGCGTTTTTTATTTTTATCTTTTTTTTTTTTAATTATTATTCTTTTTCTTTAATTATTATTCTTATTATTTAGATAAATAATTTCTATTGCCACAAATTAGTCACATTTACATCAGGAAAATTTTATTTATCATGAGTGAATATTAACTTTTAAATATTTCCCCAGTTTTTTGAGATTTTTTAAATCTGGTTTTAAATTCGCTCACAAGCGCAATCGCGCAGAAATTAAGTAAAATATTGGTATGCGGAATTTAATGAAACTTTCCTGGGTTACTAGATTTGTGAGACGAACTACTGACACGATCCGTTTAAATCGATTCGAGATCTAGAAATTTCGAGACTTCACTTGAACTATTTTGGCAATTTATTATTATTATTTTACTATTTAAGCTTCCATTAATTATACTTTCACCCTCCACTTTCCTTAATTGTAAAAGTGCCACAATTCTTTAGAAAACTTTATAATTATTTGCTTCAAAGCATTTAAAAAAATTACATTATGGCTAGCTAAAATAATTAAGGGAAGCCACTTGAATCTTGCTGTCTGATTCTAGTATCTGATGCCTTTTCTCGGACGGAATATTCTGAGGGTGAGAAGCGATGTCGGAAATGTGATAATCTTTCACATTAGGTTCTACTTTCATTTAAGTCTTAGCGTGCCAATGGCAACCAAAACATTGAGCAAATACATGATCCTGCTTGAATGTCTACGTAGTATGGATGAGAATGTGAGCTCACCGCACCACATACCGAGCGCCCATTTGATTCCTCGCGTATCTTTATTGGGACCCCTTTCGAGCGATCCGTTTGGCGGATCCGAGCCATCCGAGATGCCTATTATCAACTGTCGGCTCAATCGAATCTTTGCGAGCGGTGCAATTTGGGGCAAACATAAACATTCACGACTTGTCACAAATACGTTTACAAAATGGCGTATCAAGCCCTTTTCAAAATGATTTACAAAATACATGTTTAGAGTTCAAATTGTTTTTACAAAAATCAATATCCAAAAGAGAACATGGAATGAATGCACATGTCGGAGCATACTCCGAAATTTCCTTCTTATGACTCGGCTCCTCGATCTTGAGTCAAACTTCGTCATTATCATCGCTCGGTACACTGCGCATTGGTAAAAAAAATATACTAAACATTTTCATGCTTAGTGGTTATCTAAATCCATTCTTGATTTTAGTTTTAAATCAAATCATGCGATTTAACAATTGAAACTTTCAAATCTTTATGGATGATCAATGTAAATCTGATACATATACTTGTTTTATATACAATCGGTTATGGTTCATTGATCATCCCCAAAATACTACTTTCGCTATTGATAAATCTGCATTAATCAAATCATGCATTTCACAATGCTCTTTTCAATTCAATATTTCACAATCTCAAATCAATTCAATTCGATTACGCCCATACTTAATTTAACCTATGTTTCGTTACATACAAGATGCTCGAATCAAGCGCAGTCCGTGAAATTTCTGGTAGAGTATAAAAACGATTTACTCTTGATCTGATCGTTAGACTCTTGGCCAGACTATTAAATCAATTTGTAAACAGCTACCGATATTGTCCAGCTGAGCTCTGGATTGGAGTGACACATCAATCTGATCGTTCGCGATCTTCTTTATTTTCACCCCTATTGGTATACCAATTTATCCTTAATACGAACTAAACGGTTAACATTCTATTAATGGCGTTCAAATCCTTTATAGCAAAGTACAATACAATATGTACATTTGTATAAATAGTTCACTTTCAATAGTCATGCAATTTTCATATGCAAACATTTTACAATCAATTTCTTGAATCATTTTAAAACAATTGATATGCTTTTCTTATGCGTTTAGAGCAAGCATTTCCAAATATTGAAGAATAGGAAAAGATAGAACAAACATGCAAAAACTTGAAACGAGGAATAGAGTCGGTGGGACAAACCCAAAAAAGCTTTTGCACTTTGATTTAATCCTCGAATCTCAATCTCAGTTTAGCTTTTCTCTCTTGACCTATTCAAAACCATTAAAGAACAATATTATTCGTGTACTTCATTGGTTTTGGATTTAGGATTGATTTTTTTAGAGTTTAATTTGAGTTCTAATTTCAACAAGCTATATATAGATGGATTCTTGACTCAATGGGCTTTCCATAGAGTCTAAGAACACTCGAAACGGAGTTCGGACAAAGAAGTTATGACCTTCCGAAATTGGAGGTCACACCTAATCAAACCCAGCCGAGCTGACATACCTTGGCCGAGCTGACCTGACCTGGCTGAGCTCAACTGACCTGTCTGAGCTCACCTATTGTCCTCTACAAGCATATGAATGGCTTCTTGACTCAATGGGCTTTCCATAAAGTCCAAGAACACCCAAAACGGAGTTCGGATGAAGAAGTTATGACCTTCAGAAGTTTGAGGTCCTGCAGTAGTAAAACCCGGCCGAGCTTACGACAGCCGGCGACTGACAGCGGTGACGACTGGCCAAGGTGCCTTTGGTAGGATTGTATTGGCTTGACTGCACTATCCAGGGGAAAAGGGTCATAACTTGGACTACGAGGAAGGTCGAATTAAAAATTCAAAGCCCTAACATCAAGTTCATTGATGTGGCTCTGATTCTGGAAGGACTGTTTGCGAATTCCCTTTATTTATTACCACAGTCGGTTCAGGTCAGAATTTGTCGTGGGATCAAAAATGAAATTTTCTTAGTTCAAATTACCAGCAGGACCTTTCCCAAAACACACATCTATAGGAGTGTAGGCTCTTCTCAACTCAAACCACAACAATAAATGAGTTTGGGAGTTTGGCCGGCCAATCTGAAGATGGGGGTTCGAACCATATATCTATTCTTTCTATCACCAAAATAGACAAATCCATACTATTGTACAAAAATACATTTTTTCCATCTGGAGCGTGAGTTCCATACACACATAGTTTACATACCTATGATCTTAACTTCCTTTCCTTAACAATATAACTTCTCTTGCTGTCGTCCACTTCTCTTTCTCTCTTCTTTTCCCTTTTCCTTTTCTTATGGATCTGGCAATCGTATTTTAAAATGGGAAACTTCCTCCCTCTTTTCTATACCACATGCCCTTTTCCTTGATTTTTTTCTTTTTTTCTTTATTTCTTTTTATATTTAGGTCCTGTTTTTCTCTTATTATTCCTCATTTAAGTCTCCTATTATTTTCCCCTTGCTCATTTATTTCTCCTAATTTTACTTAGACATCTAAACTTATTTACAATTGACCCTTAGGTCCCCATTTTACCATTTCCATATTTTCTCTTTTTCACTTGGGTTTATTTTCGGATTCAATAAATTTCTCATTTTAGCATATAATTATTTAAATCAATATTTACCTAACAATTCCCAGAAAAATACCCAAGTTGGCTCAATTATACCCAGAATATATAATATTTTTTTTATTATAAAAAAATCTAGGGTATTTTTGGGGAGATACACATGCCTAAGCCAAGTGTGAGAAAACACTGTTTTCAAAACAAAAGGTTTTTGTTCTCAAAAACAAACTCTGGTTCGGTAAAATCTATTAGACAGCCCTCAGGAATTGAATTCTTTTGGGTAATTTTCGAAGCAGTCATGGAGTTACGCCTCAGAGATGAGCTGTGGAACAACTCTCGAAGCGATTCTTCGGAAAATCTTCCTTGAAATTCCTTTCATCCCTTTTTCCTTTTATTTTCTTCATGCTGCCATTGCACTCACATATATTGATCTAGGTTGCCCAGGTGCATATGAAATCGTTATGTCATTCAAGCGATTCATGTTAATATATTTAAACATGCGTATACTAACAAAATTTAAGTCACAACATCATGTTGTTGATTCATAAGCGAAATACTTGCCCGAAATTAGCTCGCATTGGCTAATAGTAATTCAAACAATTACATTTTTGAATCGGCGGCAAACCTACAAATCACACGTAAATCACATGAGCAGTAAAACCACAGGTTTTGGACGCTGTTCACGACCACGCTAGGTTTTCTTCACTTGAGTCCAAATATTTGGGGCCAGAAAACCACAGCCATCAAGCCTTAACAAATCCTGTCTATTAAAATGGCTCTTAGCGAATAAATCAAGTAGGAAGACCTACCTCTTGGAGTTAGTCAAACTCGGAAAATCGGTAATCCGCAACGTAGCCGCTATGAAACCGTCCCAGCTTTTTTAAGCCCTGACTAAACCAAATGAATTTGAGAACGCCCGGGGAAATCTAGAGAGAAGTTTGACTTTCTCTCTGCAAACTGTTTCTCCTTATTTTACACGTTACCAGCCCCAATGGAGAAGTTGAAGTTGTCTTTATTATTTTCTTTGATTAATTCCCTGCTTTTGTCCTTTAGTTTGACTTTTAAGGGCTCTACGACACTTGGCTTAATCTAAGCCATTTAACATCCTCTCACTAATCATGCAACATGTGTGTCACGTGAGTACGTGTAGTAGGTGACTTTTGTCGCATCACGTATCTCGCAAGGCGTCATGCAACACGGCCTTTCAGTTGCCTTGAAAGGCGTAAAATTACATTGTCAAGGTCGACTAAATTCGATGTGGTAAATTAGTATTGCGAGACGATTCGAGTTGAAGTGGTTTAAAATCGTAGAGATCCCAACAAAATTCCAGATTTTGACCAAAATTACCATTTTACCCTTTTTCAAAAAATTAGAATTTTCTCAGGTTTTACATCGGTAGCCCTTCTCGAAGAACTCTTGGCTCCTGCAGTGGAGGGGGCTGACGGCATTGCTTTTATCCCTATCGGACACCTCGATCGAAGAGGGCCAGATTACCGCTAGAACTTGGGCGTGTGATCCGCTCCTTGACAAGCGATGAGACAAATCTCTCAGCCGGGACCTTACCCGGTAGGGAGCCTACTCGGGAGGATCCCAGGCTTTGCACTTACACTTCTCCTCTTCTTAGCCGGCAACTCGACACGGGCCCCGAAGTTCTCCAGAGTTGGCTTCTGAGGCCCCCCCGGGAGAAGTTTCCATAGCCGAGGGGGCGGGGGATGTCGAACATGGGGGAACAAGAAGAGACTCGCACCTGAAGGCTAGGGATGTCCAGACCTAATCGGATCGGAATAAGCTGAGGGGCGTACTTGCATTGTGCTTTACTTCCCGCTTTCCTTAGAGTAAGGTCATGATGGATACTGAGATGCGGCTTACAACGAGCGTGAGAGTTAAGAACATATGTGACCTCCCAAAAAGTTGACCCCTACTAGCATGAGCGGAAAACTCACGCCCAAGTTCTCGAGGCGATCCATATTATCGGAATCACACAGCATTATCGTCTTGATCGGCCAGTTGTATTCCCCTGATGTCGACCCGACCAGAAGAAATAGCGCTCTTTCAATGCTTATGGGAAGAAGGAGGTCGAAATATGGAGTGCAGCGGTGGCCCACTTTGAAATATACAAAACCCAGGGGCCTCTTTCACGCTAAAGAGATCTAGTAGCATAGCTATCTTGGGACCACGAGGCCATATCACGAAAAAACCCGAGGAAGAGTGACCAGGCGCCCCAGTCAGGAGAGATGCGGGACGGGCATACATTGAAATCTTTGTAAGGCGTTTTTGATGAAAGGGTGTAAGAGCGGGAACCGTTCTCAGAGCCGCCTCGAAAAGTATACCATCTTGGGAAGAACAACATAAGGCGTAAGAAGATCGAGGACACGGTCGGACATCGGAAGGAGGTCCATGCTTGAATGCGAAGTTTTAGCAAAGCAGAGCTCGGCAGGCTAGGGCCCACCCGACATCGCGCACCTCACGACGACCCTCGAGATTTTGAGAGCCGCAGGGATACCTAATCGCTAATCTTCTCCTTGCCCTTACGGTGGAGGAAGATAACCTCTTTGAGGCACGTGGCCGTAGCGGAAATTTACAGGCAGCCGTAGGAGTCACCCAGGCTTCAGAATCCTCGGTCGACCTTCCTGTCACCTTGGGCTTCTGAAAGCGAGAGAGGCCAGGAAGCACGCATGATTAAAGCGGTGAGAAGCAGAAAAAAAACGAAAAAGAGCGGGGACCTA
The DNA here is from genome assembly GCA_016808115.1 of Tetrastigma voinierianum. Lineage (NCBI taxonomy): Eukaryota > Viridiplantae > Streptophyta > Magnoliopsida > Vitales > Vitaceae > Tetrastigma > Tetrastigma voinierianum. The sequence goes on from JAEQBH010003809.1 coordinate 218,333, forward strand.
ACCTGACACACCTGGAGTGAAACAAAGGAAAGAAAACGAGCGAAGAAGAAGAAAGACACACCAAACTAAGAAGCAAAGCGGGAAAGCGGCCCTAGGGAACGGGAGACGGCGAAAGCACCCGCAGCGATTCGGTCGAACACTTAAACCGTAGAAGAAGTGGAAAAGTCACGATCTGAATGTTTCTAAAGATATGAGAAGCAGCCGGTCGAAGCGAGTAGCAGCAGAAGAGCACCCGTCATTATCAAAGGCGTTTGATGGCGGCCAAACTGCAAACCGAGCCATCCTCGACTAATACGTAGGCCATGGCTTGATCGAGAAAGCGATTCGGTATTTTGCACAGCTTGCTTGACGAATTTAAGGAGCAGATGGGGGTAGAAAAGCAGTATGCGCGAAGCCCGAGCATGACAATTCCGCTATATGAAGGGAGTTGGAACCTGAGACGATAAAGAAACTCGACCCACGGTGAGATCACTGTACGAGGTCACGTAGGCCCGGACCGAGTTGAAACCATCCTGCTAGGTAATCAAGCGATATAGGCGGCCCAGAAACTCATGCAAAAGGAAAAGCGCCCAGTCTCCATGATCCGCGCCCCACGGATTAGGAAAGAATAATCTTACATGATCACAGCTCCTCCATTATCCCTTAACAGTCGGTCCATGATAAGGAAAAGGAAACTCCTTAACCAATGGGAGAGATACCAAATCACCGTTTAACAAGGAAAGTAGCCACTATTTCTCATATAAATACCGGCCCATTACACCCTGGTGCAGCGATCATAGCGCCGTAGTGATTGAATTCTTTCCTTTCCAATAAAGAAAAGAAACTAACTAAGGCATCGGAGGCGCGGGCGCACCTAGCGGACCATCCCTTCGGTGCGGGTTGCGGGTTATGTGATTCGGCCCAAGCCCGACCAACCTAGGGACTCGAGAAGATCCAGGCCCGGAGATCGGTCGCGCCGTCAGTTTTGATGTTCAGACATCAGCTAGATGGGTTCTTTTGGTTTAGAGATGTGAAGAGAGAAATTCATGTTACTCTTACATAAGTTTCACATAAACCTAACCTTGATAATCTCATGTATTAGTCAAATTAAAAATGGCTTGTGCTGTCAAATGCCCCTTTCGATGTAAATGAATTGACATGACCTAACTTAATAATTGTATAACTAACTTTATCCTTTTTCTATTGCTGTATTTAACCCTCCCTTGGTTCAACTTTATGTGTTGTCATTTTCTACTGGATTTCAAATAATCTGTTTTGTACTAATACAACATTCTCATAATGCTTTAACCGAGTGATGAGTATAGATACTTTTAGTTTTGAATTTATCTTGTCTCGAAAGAGATAGGGTGATAATGAGAACAATGATAGAGGAGATGTTGGATATGGTTTGGTTTAGTCAACATCCAATGAACACATATTCATTTGTCAAACCTACACATTTTGTTGTGTTTTGTAGTGCAGCAAAAATAGTAATAAATCATAAAAGAAAAACAAGAAAATACATATATTTATAATAACTTTCATTATCTTGAAATAGGATTACGTAAGAGAATATTTATAATAACTCTGGATATATGACCAAATTACAAAAATACTCATATACCTTGTACCATACCGTACCACAAGGGCTTTGCCTCCGCACCCCTAATGTGACGCCTAAAACCCAGGGGTCCGTTGGCGACCCGTCGACGGAATTGGAAGGCCCAGTGGATGTTGGGTAACCCAACACCACACCATCGTGTCCCCTTTCTTGGGACCTGTGATTTAACGAAAATCGGAGATAACCTCCTTTATATGAGGAGCTATACCCAATGCTGTACAAAAAACGGCAACATGACTGATATAATCTGATGACCTCAGGGTCCAATTATGGAGTGAAAGTGGTCCTACTTGGTGCCCACTCATCCCGCAATCACATGTCTATACGGGATTAATTACCATAGTCCTCACGAGTTTAATTACAACTCTTACAAATATTACAAATTAGAACAAGGTTGTTCCAAAGTATTTTTACAATTTTTTTTTACACAAAATACAAGCTATAATTAATTTGTTAGAGCTTCTTTAAAATTAATTACAATATGTGGCCAGAACTTCTTCGTAAGCTGCGGAGCTCAGTGAAGTCGTCCACATGCATACTCCATGTGCACGAAGGGTCCCACTGACAGTGAGCAATGCCCGATAGGATAAACTCCTCATTTCTCCCCACCCTAAGTACACATGCAATGCCATGTTCACACAATTAAACATTCAGTAAAAATGCAGGTTTCTACTGCAGATACCCATATCTGTAGATGAAGTGTCACTCACCATGCACCTTTAACACGAGTCCTCACCCGACTCCCTCTGCGTTCTTATGCGAGTAAACTAGTCGTGGTGTTTACCAATGACCTTTATCCAACCAGCTTTGTTCTTAAAACTCATTGGACATCCTCGATAACCGCTTTATTCAAAGTCATTAGACAATCTCCAATAAATAGCTTTATTCAAAAGCATTTGACAGTCTCCAATAAACAGCTTTATTCAAAAGCATTGGACAATCTTTGATAAACATATTTATTCAAAAGCATTAGACAGACTCCGATAAACCGCTTTAATCAAAAGCATTGGACAATCTCCGATAAACCGTTTTAATCAAAAGCATTGGACAATCTCCGATAAACCGTTTTAATCAAAACTCATTGAACAATCTCTGATACTTTTAGTTTGGTTATACTGTCTCAAAAGAAGATAGGGTGATAATGAGAACAATGATAGAGGAGATGTTGGATATGGTTTGGTTTAGTCAACATCCAATGAACACATATTCATTTGTCAAACCTACACATTTTGTTGTGTTTTGTAGTAAGCTTAAAAATAGTAATAAATCATAAAGAAAAAACAAGAAAATACATATGTTGCAATAACTTTCATTATCTTGAAATAGGATTACGTAGAGAATATTTATAATAACTCTGGATATATGACCCAAAATTACCATCTCATATGCCTTGCCATACCGTGCCCTGAGAGCTTTGCCTCACTTTTTAATGTGGCCTTTAAAACCGGTCCGTTGACAACACTGTCGGCAGTGGAAGACAGTGGATGTTGGGTAGCACAGCGCGCACCATCATCCCCTTTCTTGGGACTGTGATTTAAAATCGAATAACCTCCTTTATATGAGGAGTTATACCCAATACAACTGTCTAAAAAAAACGGCAACATGACTGATATAATACAATGACCTCAGAGTCCAATTATGGGTGAAAGTAGTCCCAACGATTGCCCACTCATCCACTACATAATATACAGGATTAATTACCATAGTCCTCACGAGTTTAATTACAACTCTTACAAATATTACAAATTAGAACAAGGTTGTTCCAAAGTATTTTTACAATTTTTTTTTACACAAAATACAAGCTATAATTAATTTGTTCCGAGCTTCTTTACACAAAATTAATTACAAGCCACAACCCGGCTTTCTTCATAACTGCGACCTCGGTAGAGCGTCGTCGTCACATACTCCGTATGTGCACGAAGGGTCCCACGACGGGGTGAGCAATTCAGTGGGGATAAGAAACTCTGCAGAGTCTTTCGCTGAAATGCGCGTACGATACCCCGTGTTCACTTTGTCAAACATTCAGTAAAATGAGTTTCTACTGCGGAATGCTATAATACCATGAATGAAGTGTCACTCGCATTACCTTTAACACAAGTCCTCACCCGACTCCTCGCACATTCTTATGCGAGTAAAAACTCGTCATTAGTGTTTCACCCAATGACCCTTTATCCAAAACAAAAGCTTTTTGTTCTTAAAACTCATTGGACATCCTCCGATAAACCGCTTTATTCAAAGTCATTGGACAATCTCCAATAAATAGCTTTATTCAAAAGCATTTGACAGTCTCCAATAAACAGCTTTATTCAAAAGCATTGGACAATCTTTGATAAACATATTTATTCAAAAGCATGAGACAGACTCTGATAAACCGCTTTAATCAAAAGCATTGGACAATCTCCGATAAACCGTTTTAATCAAAAGCATTGAACAATCTCTGATAAACTACTTTATTCAAGCGTTAGATAGGTCTCGATAAACGACTTTATTTAAAGGTATGAAATGCACAGTGAGACTCCATTGAATGTAGTCGAAATGTAGAACTCTTGCCCCACTCACCAAGAATGATGAATGATTATGACCATGTACACGCACCCATTTAATGCGATGTCTCCATGCATATGAAATGCAATTATGCCATTCCATGCCTATACCATGTCTTATATATGATGAGTGCTATATGGACATTTTAAACCATCCATAATACCCATGCATCAATTGGACAATCATATCAATTAACATACAATTTCCAAATAAACCACACAATACATGTCAACATATTATACACACATATATTGACATTTACAAGTCATCACCAATCAAGCAATGACATATATTATACTCTAGGCTTAATTGTGATACCATGTCCACAAATAGCTTACAACCAAGTCATGTAATGGCCTTGTTCATACACAAACACATCACAAGCCAAACCATTAGAACACACAATTTCAACCAAGTATATCACTCAATTCAAGCAATGATATACTATAATCATATACAAATTGTGGCAAAAATTTGGACACAAATCATTAAACGACCTAAGTGCAATAGTCGAAGCGGACCATAGCAGGTTATAGAATTAGATTTAGATTGAACCTAACATCAAGTTCTCATATAGAGCTACAATTTCCTTAAAGGATACTAGTCCAAAATTCGCACTTTTTCCCAACTGAAAATCAGTCCCAAAAATTTTGACAGTAGGTTAGGTCAAAACAGGGCAACCTATAGCAGTCTCAGAAAATGGACCATAACTTGGGTTATAGAGGTCCAATTTGAGTGATTCAAGCCACAACATCAAGTTCTCAGATAAGAGACTACAATTTCCTTGAAGGATACTAGTCCAAATTCTCCTTTTTTCTAATCGAAAACCAGCCCCAGTACATCATAAAGAGGTCAAAAACGGGCACTATTTACGCCCATTATTTTGCCAAACAACCCCTTAGGGAAAAAAGGGCCAAACAGCCCCTTTGGGGCATTAAATTCAACAAATAGCCCCTAGAATGGAAAATAAACCAAAGTAGGAAGAATTCATACCTCTTGGAACGTAGAAGAAAATCTAGGAAGTCTCATAGACACTTCCTAAACCCGAAACTTTTGATTTCCCGAACTCCTTGCTTAAATCATTGGCAAAATCCCTTGTTTTCGGTACCTACATGTAGCCCTCGTCGAGTAGATGAACTTTTGTTCTTGACCCGACAAATTCAATAGCGGCCTTTCAGGTGGATCGAAGAGAGAAGTTTTGATTTTTCATTTCTCTTTTCTCTCCCTCTCTCACTCTACGGGTTTTCTTCTTTCCCGCAGCAGAAAATCCCTTCCTTTTTTACCCTAAAACTGATTTTTTTTTTTTCTAACTTAATTCTTAAGCTTGGAGACATAGCCCACATCGCGTCATGTGTTCATTACTCATTCGGGTTCGTTTATACACTAAAATAATTTATTTCGTCCCGGTTCAAGTTCATTTTATTTTAAATGAACTTTACTTGAACCATTTCAACTCCCAAAATTCGTAAAAATCTTGTCACGGGAGTCCTTTAGGCCTTAGATTCTGCTCAAATCGTGAAAAATCCGGTATCTGCCGAAATTCGTGAAAATTTTACGGAGTAGCTGAATTTACCGTGAGGCGAATCAACCAAGAATCGTTTAAATTAAATCAGATACCTAAATAAACTTCCAAGCTTCCCTTAACTATTTCAACAATTTTTACTGTTTTTACCATTTTTCAGAAAAATTAAATTTTTCCTAAGTTTTACACATAACCTATTATTTCGTCCCCAAGTCAAGAAAGATTTGTCCATCCTTCTGGCTCAATATGAGACACATATCACAACATTTTTGCATGAAAGATGAAGCATATGACTTCATTTGTAACTCATAAAGTATAAAGGAAAGAGAGAAAAATTGAAGAAAAGCAAATTTGAAGAAAAATACATTAAAAAATTAGGTTTAAACTTAATAAATTAATTTTATCTGTTTATTTAAACTCATTTCTTGTTTCTTTTTATTATATAAGAGTAAGAAATTTAAAAATATATAAAATTTTGATTATTTGATTTTATTTTATGTTTTAAATTTATGAAATCAGCTTGTCGGAAAATCATTTTTATAATATTTTTCTTCTATTCTTTATGAGTTTCAAGAAGCCTATAAATTTAAAGAGCTAGAAGCATTAGAGCTATTAAAAAGACATAAAGAGAAAACAACAAATAATGACAAACTTGAAAAATAGTACTTTTTTGCTAATGAGATTCAATAAGAGACTCATCAAATGGGGCTAACAGTCATCCTCATGCTTTTACTTATAGACAACTTCTTCCATAACATGTCACGAGGTTCAATTTGAACTTATGATGATTAGGATACATTGAACTATCTTCCTACACAAATGTTTTATGATATTACAAGTCAGATACAACATAAATTTTAAACAAACACATGAGTAAAACCATGGGAATGTAATTTGTATAAATGATAGAAATATAATTAAATTAAATTAAGTCTTCCAGTAGTATTGAATATACACTTTCAAAATTCATATAATTTTTTAATGTCATTATGTATTACTATTGAACGTGATTAATATTGTATCATTGCTTGATTTCAATATTTTTAAATTTCTTTTCAATATTCTTATTAGTTTTGATTAATTTAATATTGTCATATATAAATATTTCACTCTTAATAGAATCCCATTAAATATTTATTTTTTTGCTTAAAATTCAACTTTAAATAATTTCAATATTTTCATCCTTATTTAAACTAAAGCATTAATTTAATGCCTCGAATCACCATTATTTACAACCTGTCCTATTTTCCTGCATAAAAAACACCCATGATAGAAGCTTAAGACAAAATATTCAATATTTAAAAATAAATAAACCCGTACAGCCAATACATGCATACACATTGCATGTAGTTCTAGATAGCTACTAGATTCTCCAAAGCCAATACCTCCAAAAAATCAAATGTAGCCTAGTCTAAGTTTCTGTACTAAAATAAACACATAATAGATGCATCATAAGATGTTGACCCCTATTTTCCTCAAAGCCATGTCACGCATCAATAATTGAATATGGTTCTTAATTATCATATTATATAAAATTAAATAATGTGCATCCTTGTGCTTTTTGTATTCGTTCAAGTACTGTTTGACCCAACCTCATACATGTCACATTTGGCCTGTCAATGTCCACTTAAACCAACTTCAAGGGCATCTTTATGTTTTCTATATCTTGAAATCTACACAATCTAGACTTAATCTAGGCTATGGTACTATGTCTAGTTCTTAAATTAACTAAATTTGTTTTTCATGCAACATCCCAAATCGCACAAGACACTCATTGAGTCGGTGATCATGACCTTGTCTCCCAGGAGGCTTTTTCACGACTGCATTAGGCCTAGCTAGGTGTTGATCATTCCAACATCCTGTAAGCCTAACTCGATCAATCTCAGTTTATGTACATTTCAATTAACATCATATCATAGTTTTTTTTTTCAAAATTATCTGCAGAGTGTCGTGTTGGTTTAAATTAGGAATGGCAACCGGGCAGCCATCCCAACCCCTCTATTTGCTTAAGCAATTTCTCATCCTTAAAATGTTTAAAATAAATAAATAAAACGGGACAGAGGAATTAAGAATACCTATATTTGTCAAAAACTCGATAACCATAATCCCATACTTGTTCCATTATAAGCGAAAATCCAAGAAAAAAAAAAACCGCCATGTTGTCGTGCCTAGTTTAAATTACATGTACAAGTCAAATTTTAATTTTAATTAGTAAGGAAATATAAATTTTGAATGATTTTTGTCTATTTTAATTAAAATTTAGTAATCACATTTATTTATTATGCTTTGAGAAGGAAAAAGCACATATAGTACATAAGTTATTTAGTAAAACTTTTTTTTTAAAAGAAGTTATTTAGTAAAACTTAATCCTCATTATTTAATGATTTGAAGTCAAATTATATAAGTTATTGACCTAAAATTTATTACTTTAATCATTTAGTTGAAGTATTATAATGATATGCTAAAAGTATTTCAAATATATATTTTAATTGTCAAATTGACATATTTTACTCTTTAAAGAGTACTGAAAATTGAGTAAATATTAATAAAAAAGATTGTAGAGATAATCAGAATAAATAAAGATAAAAAAAAAAAAAGGAAATATTATAGACCCGTGAAGTTAAATATAAGTTAAATTATTTTTTTATATTACCTAAAATTAATTTTAATTATAAGTAATACCATTAAGTTATTTCACTAAATTTACTAAATTTATTTAGCAAATTAAATTAATTATTAAAATAATTTAAGTTATTAAATTAATTTATAAAAGATGCATGTAGATGTCTTCAATTTTTAATTTCAAAATTTTTATAAGAAAATTCCTTTGTAAAAATCTAGATTCTCTTCTATCCATTGTGTGATAAAATATAAAGAAATTGATTTAAAATTGATAAATCCAAAAGTTATTTATAAAATTAATCTCTAGTAAAAATAACCTTAAAAATATCATCATTTTCCACAAAAATGTCCCTAAAATGTAAAAATAAATCTTTTCCATGATTACTCAATCCCATTGAAGCATTTTGTCTCATCATTCACGTTTGAAGTATACCCTCATGGGAATTTTTGTCTAAAGTGACATCTTTGTACCTAATTTTGGATTTTATTGAAAGAGGGTAGTTTTACAAATAAGTATTGGATATCTCCTATTTAAACAGCTTTCCCTAGAATATATAACTTTTTTTTTTTCTTAGAGACCCTAAAATATATAGTTGGACACTCCAAAAAAATTGTAATACAAATATACTTTCAAGGAATCCTGAAATGTATAGTTTTTAGCAGTCTTAAAATAATTTAAACCCGACCGGCTATAACCAAAACCCCACTAATCAATTGAGCTGGCAAAAAGTAAGAATCGCTTGAGATACGAGGGATTTTCTATTGAACTGCACCCACAATTTTTTGTGCTTTAGTTCTTTGAATTCATCCATCTAAAGGGATATCTATCAACTTGACATATTTAACATTTGGATCCTTCAAACTAACAGTCGCAACATGAAATAAATGATAGATTCAGGGATTATTCATTTCTTCTACTATTAAAAAGAGTGTACCCAAATTATTCTTATGTTAACACAACTTGGTGGGACCCTAATTGATTTGCGCAATCTTATGCGCCAATATATAACATTAATTGCGCCACCTCTATTATGTGCATGACTAAAATACCTATAAATTAATATTATTTAATATAATTAGCTTGAAGGTGGGAAATATTTATTTAATATAATTAGCTTGAAGGTGGGAAATATTAAGAAAGTACTAAAGTTCATTTTCAATAAATAGTTGTGTTCAATTAACTTATAATTTAAAGGATATATATACATATAAGTGATAATTAGATCCATTGCTCTTGGTCATGTCTCTTTTTTAGTCGGATTATGAGATATTTTGAGTGTTTAATATCTCAAAATATTTAATATAATTAGCTTGAAGGTGGGAAATATTAAGAAAGTACTAAAGTTCATTTTCAATAAATAGTTGTGTTTAATTAACTTATAATTTAAAGGATATATATACATATAAGTGATAATTAGATCCATTGCTCTTGGTCATGCCTCTTTTTCAGTCGGATCATGAGATATTTTGAGTGTTAAATATCTCAAAATATTTAATATAATTAGCTTGAAGGTGGGAAATATTAAGAAATTACTAAAGTTCATTTTCAAATAAATAGTTATGTGTTTAATTAACTTGTAAGTTAAGGATATATATACATATAAGTAATAATTCGATGGATTGCTCTTGGTAAATACTTATACTTTTTTAGTGGGATGTGAGATACTTTGAATAGATTAGATGCGCATATAAAAAACTTTTAAATTATATGTGCGAGTGAATTTATACTCTGAGTTAAAGGCTGCAAAACTATAAAATTCTAATACATAATACAATTATCAAGAACTTTTTATAGGTTTAAAATCAACCTCTTATATATATATATATATATATATATATATATATATATATATATATGTATGTATGTATATAAGTTGGTTTGTGTTTAAAGAAATTATAATATACATATTGAATTTAAAGCGTATAACCTTAGTTAAAAAAAATCAGTAATTTAATATGATATCAAGTTCTTTAATATGATATCAGAACTTGATTGTGATCAAATATTACAAACTTAAACTTTTAAAATATTGATCATTTAAGTCATTCGGAGATTGTCAATCCTACCACACACATTAACTTGATGATGCAAAGCCCTTTTAAATCTGAAAGTATATATAATTGTAGTAGAGGGGTTTATAATCAATATTGCACATGCTTCTGTCCCATCTTAATCCTGGTTTAGGCTTGTGTCTTTCTTAAAATCATACAATCATTATGTTTGAATATGATATATTTAGCATCATTATTTCTTGGCACCATCTCACATTGTATTCCTATGCATCCGAATTTATCATTTGGATTCTTGTAATAAGAAAATTTTGATTAAAGCATAGTTTTCATGCGCTAGGAAAAGAAAAGGAGAACAAGATGGAACAAGTTTTGAAGCAGGAGACAATAGAGAACATCCGAAGCTTCATTTAGACATTGGAAACGCGTGATCATTCCAATCATATATACATACACGATCCCAATAGAAAGTTTAAGATATTTCTCGTATCATAATTACTTTATTCAATGAGTTATTTGTGTTTGGATGCATATTTTAAAAAACGTTTATATATTATTTTAAAGTATTTGGATGCATTACTATACAAACACTTATAACAACTAAAATTACGAAAAATGTTATTATAAGCACTTATAAAATTGAAGTGTTTGAATAAATAAATATTTATAATAATTTTTAAAACCTAAAAAAAACTAAAAATTAATATTATATATATATATATCATGAAACCAAAAAAATTAAAATAAAGTAAAGATTCACTATATAATGAAAACATTTATCGTTCGAATATAATGTCAGGTATAAAAATATTTAATGAGCAGATTCTCCATCTTCACTTTTTGTTTCATATCGTGAAAAGATTATAAAAACTAAAATGCTCTGTTTTTAACCATTTAAAATCTTTGGGATAGCTTTTCTATGATGGATAGAGTGATATCTGATAAAATACAGTAATTATTTAGACTTCTTAAAGAAACTATATGGAACGCTTGAGGTGAAATGTCTTGACGTATGAGACTTTTAAGTGATGTCTCTTTGTATAAATAGAAAATTATATATGTTAATAAATATTAATCACCATAAGTTTTTGTAATAATAAAATCTGATAAAGTAAATAACAAAAAACGTAAAATCAGAAATGTCATTTAGTGTTTAAATAATCGCGGAGCGTTAGTGAAATGAAATAGCGACGTCGTTTAGTGTTTTACTGCCCAGTGTGAAGTTACAAGTTTAAATGAAAATAATATTTCGTGGATGCAGTCAATTTCAGAAAATCATTGCTCGATATACGTTCACTTTCTAGTCAATAGATTTTTTAATTATATTTCAATTTTTCCTATCTTTTACATAATTTAAAAAAAAAATTAGCCTATTTACATAATTTTTTCATTTTTAGAATTTGTTATTTATTTTTATAAAGTACTCAAAAAAAATTACTTTTAACATGATTTTTCAAAAAAATTCCCTATTTTATACATAATTGTTTAGAAAAAATTTTGCCTATTTACATACTTTTTTCAAGTTTATTTTTCTATTTTCATTTTCTTATTTTTATATATTTTGTCATATTGTGATTTTATCTTAAAATGACCGATTTTAAAGTTTTTAACTTTTTATAAGGTTAACATGAAAATTATTCAAAGCCAGTTAAAATGACTTTTATATGAGAATCACTAAGTTATTTACACATAAGAACAACTAATAGCGCATAATTTTATTAAAGATCTAATGTGATAGGATAGAGGCCAAATAAATCGTACATAATCTTTTATAAACATATCACAAATATTTTATGTTATCGGACTGAAATGTAGGGAGGTATTGACTACGAGCCTATCACAAAGAGGAATTAGTAAGATCAAAAAGATTTTGTCCAATAAACAATCATTCTAGGCCTAACGTAATTTATATCATGCCATACAATTATTGGATGATGTGTCGTTTATGCATTCAACAATGAAACATTCAAAACCCACTCCACTTTATGTGGTCACTTAGCAAGAAAAAAGCACCAAACTTTTCCATGTGGGGGCATCTTTTCCTGCCCTTCAAAAAGCTACACAAGACTTTTACATTGACAATTTGATAAGAGGAAGTTGGAACTTGATGATTGATAATAACATGTGGAGGGGTATATACATATATATGATGTAAGCTTGAAACTGTCGACCATCATGGATGTTCTACCGTAATTTCATATTTAATAATTTGACCACTAAATATTTTGACCATTAAGCATTAGCAATATCAAGGCCAGCTAGAAACATGTAGGGTAGAAGTGGGCACAGTTAAAAATCCAATAATCTGACAACTACCAAAATACTAAAACAGGTCTTTGTATCATGTAGAGAGCATGAAATTAATAACCCATTAAGAAAAAAGTATCTCTAATGAGATTCATCTATTTAATGTTTGCAACAACCAATCTTTGGGTGTAAAAGGTTCTCACAATTTTAAAATATGTATACTAGATCATGAGAAACTCATTAGACTCTTGCAACGACTATTAGAAATAAGAGAACTTATTTCTGAGTTTTAGAATATAAAATCCAGCAAATTGTGATGACTCTTGTTGCCACAAAGTACATAGATGTTAAAAATAAAATAAAAATAAAAATACTCGAGCACAAATAATGACCATATACTAGAGACCCGGCCCCAAACAATCGGCCTGTCTTTTACCATCAATAAATTTGAGAAAAGACACACCATCCACCACATGGCTTTTGCAGACTTTCCATTCCAATCACATTCCCACAGTTGCAATGCCATGACATCTAAACCCTAAACCAACCAATTTAATAATAGCAAAATTCAAATTGGCATGAATAAGACAAACATCCTTGTCAGCTTATCTGTGGTAGAACCGAAGCCTCACACTATTTAATCCATGCAAATAAAATCATAGCTCACCACTAGCTGGAATGTACTATTTCTCTATTCCTCGTTAGTCTTCTTTCTCAACACTTTCTTTCTCCTCCTCCTTCGGGATCTTCGCTATCTACTCTTTCTCTCTCTCTCTAAACCACGCAATTATTCTTTATCTCGTGTTTAGTACTGTGCATGGTGTGGTGTAATGTTATAAAAAGACAGCAAAATCATCATTCATTTCCATCTCTCTTTTCTCTGATCTTTCCCACTTCTGGTAGTCAATAGTATTTTTTTTCTATTCCGTGTTAATGGCGGATATCCATTATCAACAAAACCAAATAATGCCGCCATAAGTCTGAAGCTTTTTGGGTTCAACATTTCTGAAGTCGAGGAGTTAGAATCGGGAAAATCCCCATCTGGGTCACCGGAATCGGAGATTTTTCAGGCCGATGGCCGGAGATATGAGTGTCAGTACTGCTGCCGCGAGTTTGCCAACTCTCAAGCTTTAGGTGGTCATCAGAACGCTCACAAGAAGGAAAGACAGCAACTGAAGCGCGCCAAATTGCAAGCCGCCGCTCGGAACTTTCCGGATTCTTTCTTCCGAAACCAGATGGTATCGGCGTTCATGCCGCCGCCGCATCTCTTTGGACCGCCTTCCGCGCCACCACAGTCGTTTCCTTGGGCTTACTTACCACGCGCCGGCGCAGCGCCTTCTTTCTGCTCCTCGCAGCGTGGCTTTACGATGAAATGCGGCAAAGAGGCGGCGCCGGAAGTATATGCCGTCGACGCGAGGGAAACTTCTGTGAGGGCAGTTCTGTATCGTGAAGTTCAGGCCCACGCCGGCGTTGTGCCGGAGTTGATGAGACGAGGTGACGATGGGAGCCGTTTGGAAAAGAGCTTGGTCGGCGGTCATCTCAGTCTTGGGCCAGCCAAGCCATGATCTTAGTTCAGTTCCTTTGGGATATATAATTACTCAATTTTCAACAATATTTTGGTTTCCTTTCTTTCTTTCTTTTTCTTAAATTTTATTTTCAAATTATTTAATTTCTTTTTGGAGGAGCCAATTAAATGCATGAGAAATTTGGCCAGGGCTAAGTAGAGAAAGTAAAAGTTAAAATTTGTTTTAGAAAAAATTCACAAAATAATTTGCATGACACGTCACTTGAAAGGCAGGAGGTGTACTTCTTTGATCTCTCTCTTTTTTTTTTTTTTTTTAAGATTTTTTTTGCTTTGGCCCAATCTTTTTGAAAAGCCAAATTGATTAGAATATTAAAAACCTATATTTTCAAAGATAAGTTTAGGAATCAATTTTTGAGAAACTAGTATGTATTTTTATATAGAAATTTTTTTTACCTTGGTAATATCTGAAGTCAACAAATAAAATAATTAAATAAATACAAACTCATCACCGGGAACTCGTTTCATCCTTTATTACTTGAGTTGAACCACAAGAACTAAAATTAAGTTATTTAACAACTAATAGTGGTCGCTAACTCTTGATATACATGACTAGAAACTGACTAATTCATTAATGGCGAGTCGTGTTTCATAAAAGTTTTTCTAGGACTAAAATCACTTTTAAATGTTTTTAAGGATAAAATGTTTGGAAATATTTTTAAATGTCTAGATGAAAATTTATTTTGAAACAAAAATAAGTTATGAAAATTTATTTATTCCAAATCTATTTTAAATAGCATTAGTACATTTATTTTGACAAAATTATTTAATTATGATATTTTACTTTTATTTATTTTTATTAAAAATATAAATATAGTCTAGTTATTTAAAGTTTATAAAAGTTTATCAATATCTATAAAAAGTTTGTAAAAGTATATAATATCTATAAAAAATTCAAGTCTATAAAGTCTAACCAAAAATAAAAGTCTATGAAAATCGTTCATACATTTTTACAAACTCTATAAAAAATCTATCAATATTTATAAAATTCTTTCAAAGTTTATAAAAGTCTATAAAAGTCATTTATACATTTATAAACTTTACAAAAATTTATAGAAGTCTTTAAAAATCTTTCAAACTCTATAAAAGTTATCATCTTAAAAAAGTCTATAATTGTCATTAAGTTCTAATCCAATACACCCCTTTAGAAGTGATGAGTAGAATTAGAAATTTTGAGACAAATAAAAATAAAAATAAATAGATAATTTTTTTTTAAATGTCTAGATGAAAATTTGAAGTAAAGCAGTTAATGAAAGATTGTTTATTCATTATTTTATAGCAACCAATTATCTTGCAATAGTTTATCGCATGTTTAGATATAATATAAGTTAAATTTACATTTTTTTCGAGAATTTAAATGTTAAATGTGAAAAAGAATAAAATGGTTAATTGTCAAATTAAGGACCCAAATAACATCAGTTAAGAAGATTATATATTAAAGTAGAAATGTGATAAGTTAATGTGCAATTAAAATAAAAGAGAAAACTAGGGTTAAATTCCCTTAGAGCCAAACATGGTCTTCTAAGAAAGGAAAATTTCCCATTTTCTTGTCAAAATTATGTAAAAAATTGATGGATGGTGAAATTTTAAAATTGGGTTTAAAGGTGTTTTAATCACATCACATTTTTTTTAGAAATATTGGTAAAAAAATCAAATAATTTAAAATTGTGTTTTAATTTCTCTTTTTTCTTGAAAAATGACCAATTTTAGATAAAAAATATCTTTTTATTTTATGTATTTATATTATCTCTTAAAATATATGATTATTTTTATAATAAAATAAGAAAAATATTTTTATCAAAATAATGTCAAAAATAGACGAAAGTGTCAAATTTCTTATTTTGGGCTTTCAAAAAATCATTTAATAAAATCAAATTTCTTATTTGATTAAAAAAACTTTTAAAAGCCCATTTTGACACTCCATTGAATTTAGTGTGATTATAAATATTTTCAAAGAAAAAAATAGATTCTAAATTTAGCTTTATTTGATGTGTTTTAGCCCAATATTTATTTTTTTTAATAGAAAAAGGAGAGGCAGAGAAATGACGATATTGGGTCTTGATTTTATATTGAGACCCGAATAATATCTATGTCCAGACTCCGAGACTCCATCCTACTGGTGCCGCAGTACCGTTTCTGTGCTCACTCCCAGCTCGGTTTCACATTTCCATTCTTCGAATTGAAGTTATCTAAACCCCACAAAGGTTGGTCCTTGTTTTCCTCTTCTCTTTGTTTTTTCTCTGTTTGGTTGATGAGAAAGTATACGAAAGCAGAAAGGAATCAGGATTTCCTCAATCCTTAATTTGCGACAACTTAAACTGATGTTGTGACCTTCTTTTGGAGGATTAGGTCAATGTTGTATGCAGTATCTGGTCCAAGCACTCGCATATCCTACCGAAGGAGCCGCCTTGATTACCATGGAATTCAGCGAAGGCGTTTAGTACCGGCGAGGCTTCGCGTATCGGCTTCGTTGCCGGATGCGAATGGAGTTAAAGTCGAGTATACTCCTTGGCTTTTCGTTGGATTAGGGAACCCTGGAAATAAGTACCACGGAACGAGACACAATGTGAGCTATCATCTTCGAAATTGATTCCTTTAAGTCCTTTTTCTTTTTCTCCTTTTTTATATCAAAAGAAACCTAATTTTCATATTTTTTTTCTGTGTTTGGTTGCTAAGGAGATCGAGGAAAAAGAAAGTGAAAATTTTGGCTCTCTGTTTGCGTTTCTTTGGTATAAAAAATGTGAAGTTCTTATTCTAAGCAACCAAACTTTTTCCTTATCCTCAATTGGATTATTATGGAAAAGAGAAGGAAAGGGAACAAAACAATTAGAATGCTTAGGAAAGTGTCATTTTCTTTCCAAGTTTCAAAGGGAGCCTTCCTGTCTCTCTATTTTTTCTCAAGAAAAAAAAAAGTGATTTCTCTTGTTTCCATGTTACTGATTGACTAAGTAATTTATTTTAGATTGGTTTTGAAATGATCGATCGCATTTCTCAAGAAGAAGGCATTTTGTTGAACACAATACAATCGAAGGCTTTAATTGGAATAGGTACTTCATCAATTGTGCTACCCGTTATTTCTTCTAGTAATTTTTTCTTATTGCTGTCTCCTTTTTCCTCCTTCCTGATGATATTGATAGTTATAAAGATTATTTATTTGACCAGCACAGGCTCCATAGGAGAGGTGCCGATTTTGCTGGCAAAACCTCAAGCATACATGAACTTCAGTGGGGAATCGGTTTGTCCTTATTTTTCATTTCAGCTGTTATTTTATCTGTTTGCTTCATAATTGCTCTACTATCAGAAAGCATTAAATTGCATGTCAATAAAAATTAGAACCGGACCCATACCAACGACTGTCTTGGAGCTGTTACTGTCTTATATAATTTTCAAATAGATATGATGGCTTTTATCCCAAACACTATGTCTAATAAAAAAGAAAGGGTGGAGTGATCAACTCCAGTATGCACCCATGCATCTCCAGATTGATGCTCTTGAATTTAGATCGATGCCCTGAGAGATGGAATCGCTTATTGTTCTCTGCACAGTAATTTTACAAGTTTAGGTTCAAAAGTGATTGTATCTGGATATTGTAGAGAATTTCTTGATGAAAAAACTTTCACATGGGTAGTTCTTGAAGATATGCTTATAACCTGTTTTTGAGATGGTGTTGACTTCTGTGTTCAGTATAAAAAGAAGTAGAAGCAGAAATAGATAAAATTGTTGTGTAATTGAATATTATGTTTGGGAAATATATTTTAAAAATATTTTATTGAAAAACCAGAAAGTTTGGTCATTTTGAAGAACTTTAGTTACATAAAAATCTGCTTACATATCATGTTCGAGGACAAGTACGGGCATTCTGCTCCTTGAAAATGTGGATAAATCACATTGGGAAGTGTGGCCCTATAGTTGAGAATTCCATCTATGCACTTTTAAAAGTTGTGTCTGATCTTCAAATGTTGGTTTTGTCTCTTTTCCTATCCAAAAAAAAAACTTGAAACATTGGTTTTGGTGTTTAAAAAGCTCTCCTAACAGGGCCTTAGTGTTTTCCCTCTACATTATGTCTTAGAGCATGTTTCACATTATAAGGCTTAGTGATTGTGGGGTGAGCTTATGTTCTGTGTTCTTTGAAAGACAGATGCATCATCATTGATTAAAGGCAGTGTAAATTCCCAGAAAAATTGAATACTATTACCGGTGTTTTTATTTGTTTGCTTTTAGTAATATCTGCTGTCTATGTACCATTTCTTTCTCAAAATCTACTTTCCAAATATGCCTTTTCATGTGAAAGGGTTGGCATGCTAAGGGCTTGTTTGAAAACTTTTTCAAAAATAGTTATGAAAAAATGATTTTTTGAAACAATTTTTTAGAATAGTTTTCATGGATAAAAATTCCATTTGAGGGTTCAAATGAGATTTATATATATATATATATATATATATATATATATATATATATATATATATATGTGTGTGTGTGTGTGTGTGTGTGTGTGTGTGTAATGATAAATATAAAATAAAACGTTGTCTCGCCTTGTTCTTCATGAAGGTGGTGTGCGCTTATGTACAATGCAAAAGTTCTAAAAAATGTTCATATTTTCAATTTTTATTCAAACCACTTTATAGAAAACACCAGCCTGTTTTTGGAATAAATCTTGAAAAAAAAACTGTTGCAACAGCGGTTTTCAAATAATCATGCACTACTGGGTGCTGTATATTGAGCTGACATTGTTTTATTTCATATTTGGCAACAACAATCTCCCTTTTATATGGGGATCATAGAGATTAGAGTAGAAGTTGAAACTATGCAATGCAATAATAATTGATGTGTCAAGCATTAAATCTTTAGTGTGCATGTTTGAGAAGTTATACTATATTTCTGTGTGGTGAACAGTTAATTAGTCAAAGATGTATTGATGTGTATTCAACATGTCCATCATCCTGGTCACTGAATCACTAACACATTTCTTATCCATGATTCCTATGTTTCTCATCCTCTAACATTTCCTTCCTCCTCTTTTGGTTGGTAAATTGGACTTACGATATTTTAGTTATTAATCATATGATCCCCATAAAGTAGCTATTGTCTCTGACTTTTCTTTTTCACTATTCTAAAGGTTGGACCGCTGGCTGCATATTATCAAGTGCCCTTGCGTCATATCCTAGTGGTATCAATCTTATATGCTTCTACAGTGTGAAACAAGCAAACATCTCTTTACTTAATAATTACATGGAATGTTTTTAATACATTTTTTAAATCTGGCAATGTAGGTCTACGATGAGATGAACTTACCAAATGTGTTTAAGGTTAGCATCAAGGAGGACATGGCTATCACAATGGAGTCGTTCACAATATAATGCATTTAACATAGTTTGAGCAAATCTTCAATCTTCATATTTTTCTAACTCGAATTCGTAAATATATGGAGAAAATGAATAATGCTCTAGATTTTGAGAATTGTTTAAGAGAAGTTTAAATAATTAATCAAATAACAGGCTGAAGCAAAGCCATAAAAGCATTGCAGTACAAATAATCCTAACCAACATAAACGTAATCAAGACTAAGATGAGTAATTTGGTAAAGTTGAATTCCTCATTTTCTTCCAAGAAAATTTGATCATGTCTCCAAGAATGAATAGCAACACATTTCTTCATCGACCAAACTGAGCAAAGGTCAATCCTGAGTTCTCAGCTAGGTTTGAAGTTGTTTAAGTTATTTGGCTGTGACTTTTTGAAACTATTAGAGAAAATAATTATTTTCAGATTTGGAATGAAATACTAACCTGCTGAAGCATAAATGGCATCATTCAACTATGGATCCCAAAGAACTCTTCAAGATGGCATTGCACTAAATTCTCAGAAACTCAGTTGTATCAATTTGGTTCATGAGTTCTTAATTTCTATTGGGAAGACATCTACAATTATAATCACCCTTTAGATATTTTCATTTACTAGTTCATTAAGTTCCTTGGTTAATAACAAGTGCAATGATACAATTCTTTTATTGCTTATTTATTATTTTTGTCCCCACTGCAACCTGGAATATCCCACTTCCCCATCCCAACTCCTTGCTATTTCAGTGAAGTCTCATGGGAAATGACAGGGAGAAGGTTCAGTTGATCATTCATGTCAGTTGACTATTTTAAGATTATTTGGATGTGCAAAAAATGCTTATTCTATTCAGCCGTATGTTATGCAAAATGAATACTCCCAGGCAGTGAGGGAAGTCAAAAAGCGATTTTTGAATTAGATTGGAGTTAAATGCTGAGAAAATACAGGTGGCTTACCCTAGATGGGGTAAGGCTATTATCCTGAAGGGATCATTCTTCATTTTCACTACTTATGCCTTTCAATATGCAAGCAGGTTAGCTCTAGGATGAGATAATTTATGCTACCAGGATACTGGTATTTTGAGCGGCCGACATAATAAACCCAGAACAGAAAAGGACCTCTAGGATGGGTATTAGATCATAGCCAACATAATAATTTACATTTTTCTGTCTCAATCATGTTCTTGTGGTGTCTTCAACTCAAGCAGTTTCCAATTTGATATTTATGTTTGGAAACAAATAGTTGCTTTCATATCACCAAAAGTTCAATATTACTGCTTTCTTATTTCAGACTGAAGAATGTGATGGGCCATTTGGATGGTTCTCGTGAGTTTCCACGGTTGTGCATAGGTTGGTTTCATAGGTTCCATGATTAGCTTCTGATAACATGATCCTTCAGCTTGATTTTTAGTTGCCTCCACACCTTAAAGTGTATCATGTTTTCAGGCATAGGAAATCCACCTGGTTCCATGGACATGAAAGCGTATCTTCTACAGAAGTTCAGTTTCGAAGAGCGGAAAGAGGTAAATCATTTCAACTTCCTGTCTGGTTTTTTCTCTACTTTTCACGAACAGAGTTCCCATTAAATATAACCGCAATTGACTTGTCTTTCGGCTGATCCCATCTCCACCATGGCTAACCATTCATGCTCTATAGATCCTGTTATGTCAATTTTGTGTAGAACTTCCTGCATACATTACATTTCCATGTAGAATTTCTATTCTGATTTCTGGATATCAGTTTGATTACGCGGTGAAGAATGTTAATTTTTTCTTCCATGTTTGACTGGTAATGGTATTTATGTGGGCAGATTGATGCAACTCTAGAACAAGGGACTGGGGCAGTGAAGAACCTGGTGCTCAATGGATTCAACCACATTACCACTGGGTTAATTTAGGGCAAAGTACAAGTATCACAAAGTCGACCCAGGAATCAAAACAACTGAGAGTATAGGTAAGGGCAGATAGCAAATCTCACACTATCATCATCCTGTTTCCTAATAGAAGTTTCATATGATTTAACCAATGTGTGTGTATGAGAGTTGTAATGTCACTATCATTGCCCTGTTTCCAAATAGAAACTTCATATGATTTAACCAATGTGTGTATATGATATGAGAGTTGCAATGTCGCCATGTTTAGTTTTCCTGTTCTACTAGGAGAGAGAGAGAGAGTAATGTGATTTGGAAAAGATACTCATAATTGTTTTTTTTTTTTATGAAAGAAGATTATCCAACAAAAAACTATTGGAAAAAAAACCACAATAATCATAATGCTCATAACTGTTTTTAAAAGGGATGAAGTGATCCCAAATGTGAAAATCCAACCTTTCACATATTAATTTGATAAAAATAATACAAATTTTGAAGTGTATTTGTACTAAAAGGGTTTCTTCAGCGCTCACAGATTTGGGATTCAATAGTTTTTTAGAACAGGTTTCTGTTTCTTAGAGCTAATTTCCAGAGTTTGAAAAGGCAGGGCAATTTTCTTGATAAGAAATAGTTTTTAATTATTTGTTTGAAGATGCGTTATTTTTTAGATATTTTTATTATTTTTATTTCTCTTCTTGTGGTTTGCTTTAAAGAATAATAGGTGTAAAAAATTACAAATGTAAAGAATGATTGAAATTAAAATAATATAATAAGAGGTTATTTAAAACATAAAAGGTATTTTAAAAATACATAAAGTATTTGTAAACGCAAAAAGTATATTATAAACATTTTAATGTTTTAACATATTTTTTGTTTAATTTAATATAGAGAGGTGGACTCAAATCAAAAACTTTAATTATGCCCCTCATGAATTTATAAGATCTACTTTAATTATACCTTTTATGAATTTGTAAATCTTATACCGTACTTTAGAGTTCCATATTTGTCATTTATACCCTTTTAAACTAAATTCTTGTCATATATATATATATATTACTTCTAATTATTTTTAAAATTTTGCATTCTTGGTTTCAAATCTCTTTACCACTTGAGCCATATTTTAAGCATGCATAAAAGCCGTTTTTTAAAACTTTGATAATATATTTATCTTTTTCTTAATTTTAATTTTTACTTAATATGAAAATGTAAGCAAATTATCATTTCAACCTCAATTTTATAATATATCTAAACATGAATTAGAACGAAAAGAAAAAAAAAATGGAAAAATTCTTTGATTTTGTTTTCTTTACTTTGTGATGGTGGAAAGAGGGTTTTAAATTTACATTTTGGGATTTGCATGGTTTCTATATGCCACTAGACCATATGTCATTCCGGTGTTATCAAATTTTTTTACCCTGTTAATGATTGTTATAAAATTTTGAAGGAAACTGATTGGAGAAGAAAATAGAAGTAAATTGCTAAAGAAGAAAAATTAGAAAAAGTGAATTTTTTAAAATAATATAGTAAGTAAGTTAAGAAATTATTATTTTACATATTTATGAAATTTTATTTCCTTATTTCTTAAACTGAATTTAAAAATATCAATTTATTCTAATTATAATTATATTTGAATTCTTTCCATATTTTTTAAGAAAACCACCATATTATAATGTAATTTAAAAGGATATGTTGGAATTGACATGTAAGACAATGTTTTTTTCTATATGTACCCAAAAGTTACTTCTGCTATTATGGTATCATACTAATAATTATTTAAGTAAAAAAAAATAAATTAGGAAATAGCTGCAACATATATTTCAAAAAAAAAAAAAAAAAGGTCCAGCCATTTGGAAGACCTTCAACTTCAAGGAGCCGCCGACCGTGAAAATCAATAATATTTTTTAAGAGGAATAATCTGGTGCCTAAGCCATGGTGATCGCCTCCATGACACCATTCTCATCAGCAGAGAATCTTGACCGCCCATTACAAAAATCCGATCCAATGGTTGTTTGGAATCCAAGTAAATCTTCCCAACTTTTCCTAATTCCTTTATGCCCTTTTACAAATTACAGCCCCGTAGAAGAACGTTTGCAACTCCTTGACTCTTTGAAAAGCAATTCTCTCTCCACTCTTTTATGAGACCGTTTGTAAACTCAAAATTTTCATTTCATTGAAAGAAGTGCACAAAACGAGTAGAAATTAATAGCTGTATGTCCACAGAGAAATCAGAGCAACCCCAACAATTCATTGCCATGGCTGAGATCTATGCCTCTCTGCAACAAACTCATCAACCCAATGGCCCCCTTCAGTCTTTCTTCGCCACTCTTGATCCCATGTCTCTCATCCTTTCCCAGAACTCCGATCCGAATCGCCCCGTTCCTCTTCAACTTACCACCGACTACATCATGGAGAGGGGACCCAGATACAGAGCATACATAGAGCTGGGAGAATCCAAGCTCAAGAATGAAGAACGCCCAGCAGGAATCTATGGATCAGGAATTCAGACTCACCCCGCCAAAGAAACAGGTCAGATTCCAGGAGAATCCAAACCCCGGCGGCGGCGGCGGCGGCGGCGGCCGCAGAGGGTCCTCTGTTCTTGCCCAGTCCGTGCCGGACTTCTCCGCCGCCTTGAGGAAGAGAACCGGGGCCGACAGACCAGTTGCCGGCCGTGCTGGAGATGACGACGCCTCCGGCAACAAAGAACCCGAAGATGTATTCGGTTTTGGGGAAATCGAGGGGGAGCAAGTCGGCAAGTGCAGGGGAGAAGAAAGGTGGAGGGGGTGGATTCGCGGCAAGGAAGAGCTACGCTAATGTCGAGGAATTGAAGGGATTCTCCTCTGCAGTGGCCAATGCCATCAATGGCGAAAACAGAGGAGGGAGAACTAATAACAGAGGAATTGGTAAGACCGTCTTGGGGTCTAGACAATACTGATATCCGGATTGTTTGGTTCTATCTGCATTCGAGTAATCTCTGGATTTTTTTCTTATATTTAATAATTTTGGGTGGATGAGTGGGGATTTGATTTTACCCTTTTTAATTTTATTTTTCCTTTCATGGGCGATCGACTGGTCATGAAATTTTTATTGTTGGGGGAATGGTTTCTGTTTCTTCTAGATTATAAAGCTTTGGTTGTAACTTTGTATCGAATATGACGCTTATTATATACTGATGAAGATTTACATTGGCATTGCCCTGACTCGACTACGGAGATTTTCTATTCAAAATTCTTAGAGTTTTTCCTTTCTTTTCCCCTGGGTTGGGACCAGGCGAGAATGAAAATCTTCTTCTCATCTGCAATCAATTGAAAGCTAGGAATGGAGGAGGACTAAATGATGAACGCACCAAATTTACTTCCAAGATTTCGTATTTAACAGAATTCATAATCTGTTAAAAGAAAGTTAAATCCAACAGAGAGTGTGGTACTTACAATGTCCATCTCTACAAAACCCAATAGCTTCTGTCAATAAATAGCACCTACTGTGGAATGCATTAATTTACACAAAAAAAAACAAAAACCAAAAAACAAAGCATCAGGTGTGTTGATTCAGAACTTAATAAAGATAGTAAAACAAGGATTTGCACGGAATGGATACACCTCAGATTTTCTTCGCTAGTTATTTAATAGATTCATCTTTGCTTCTGGGCTAGCCACTTGGGCACATGGTAATAGAAGGAAACCTTAAATTGCAAGTCTACCTCATGAATTGATGTAGACTGTTGGAAGACAAACATATGTCAGCGAGTGGAGACAGTATTGTCATGAAAGCAATTAAATTTTAACATCAAACCCTATTGGATATTGGAAGTTGAAATAACTTAAAATGTTGATATACTAAGCCCAAGTTTCATTCTTTATAGGAATGCTCTTTGAAGAGCCTCTCACTTTGCCTTTCAATCTAGCCTCTGCCAGAAATGCTACAGTGATAGATTTGTGGGCGGTTGGGGTTGGTGGGGCCATTGGTTCATTTCCAAATGCATCTTAACGATAGTTGACAGATATGCATGTGTGTTCTTAGACATAGTTCCTGATGTTAGGACTTCCCTATGTAAAGTAAAAACACATATGATATGTTTATGTAGTTTGACAGTTGCCAAAGGGCTATGCCCATATGTAAGGATTTCCACTTATCCTATTCAATGTTACAATTAATTTTATGTGGTACGAGACTCCCTCTTTACCCACGACCCTTCTTTAACCTAATCACTCGTAGTGAAATTCATAATGAATTCCCTTAATTCCCCCTCTCAAATGCATTACACATACCATGCCCACATTACATCTATAGGATGAAGAATTCTTAAACATCATCTTTCATATAAGGTGAAAAGCTTTTAACTTTATGGCCCATCAATGAGTATCTACCTCCCGCACTCTTGATAAGTCCAAACTTAGCTTTGTTTTTCCTTAAGCTGTTCTTGAAAATCGAAGTGATGAGTAACTTCCGATCCACAAATTTATAGCGCGTAATTTGCTCTTGGAAGTTTTGATAAAGGTAGATCATTATCCTAATATGACTTTGTGTATTATCTTCCTTTTCTTGAACTTATCTTCAAGCTATCCCAGTGGAAGTAGGAGGCTTGGTGCCCAAGTTTCCTCATTAGAGTGGAGACCTAAATTGGTTCCAATTCTAGTTTGATAGTTTGGATAATTGGATCATCTTGATCTTAACCTTATCCATTTGTTAGAGGTGTCCTAGGCATATTAGTACCTTGCTCCCTAAGTACCTTGGCCTCTAAGGGTCCACATTTGACTTGTGTCCCATGTGGTTGACTTAGTGATTACCAGAAGCCCAGCATCGCACATGGTGGGGCGCCTTAGTTGACGTCTTGCGTATTCTTAAGGACTTAAGTATTTCTGATTCAAATCTTCATCAAACTTTATCTTAGTAGTAATCTTTTAGTAGAGCTAGAGAAGAAGGTATGGGCCGATTTTCAACCCTCTGATCTCCCCCTTTATACTGTCTTATGCAAAAGCAGCTCTTCGAGAATGAAAGATGCACTTACTAAAGAAGAATGAGGCAAGAGACACTTGTCACTTCGTCATAGTGCAGTTCTTGATGTGCTTTACATCCAGGTCATACCTTTGTGGAAGGAACCAAAAATTTACAAAATTTTATTCCTTCCCTTTTATTCTTTCTTCTCCCCCTTTTTGTTGAAGGCTAGAACTGGAGGGATAGAGGAGATGATAAGTTTAAGAAGGCTCGATGTCCCCAGGATCGGACTGATGCGGGCCGCGCAGAGATTCTTTGCCCCGATACGAAGCCGGCGTGTCGAAACCGGTTTGCTGATGTTGGTCCCAAAGGAAGCGGTCGAACTCTTGCGGTCTGTCACGAGGCGATCGGGACTTGAATCTCGATCCTTTTAGTTTGGACACGGTGTCACGGACTTTAGTCGGGGTGGGGCTTGAGGTCCCTAAGTCATATCTTTCTGCGCACGGTGAAGAGGGTTTCTTGAGCCTTGGTCTTCTTTAGATCTTACACGAGTTGTCGGCTCCCTCTTTACATTAGATTTATGTTAGATTTACAACATTAACCAGGGAATCGATCGTAGTTGATATAGAACACATCTAAAGCAAAATCAAAATACATACCCGATTGATGTGTCATGTTAAAGTCCTTCATCGTTTCGAAGATCCTGCGGTTAAGCGATAGCTACTAGACCTTCCTCTCCACGATTCTCTTTCCCGGCTGAGGTTTCTTATTTCTTGTGTGTTCGCGATGGGGCGAAACACGCATATAAGACGGGAGGGACTGGCCCGTTAATAATAATAATTTGGGCCCTCCAAGAGCCCAGCTTTAATTCAGCCTACCTTTTTCATATCGCACTTATTATATATATATATATATATATATATATATATATATATATATATATATATATATATATATATATATATAAATATATTCTTTGAGACGAACCTAGGCCCAACCGTATTGAATCACATAAATGGATTTGGGCTTTACCAGTTCTACATTCGATCTGTTTTTCTCAAAACAAAAAAATCAATTAGCAGAAGCCCATACTTAAAAATATTTCCAACATTCTCCCACTTGGGCAATGCTAATTGAGTTTTATGAATTTTAAGAGCAGGTTAAAAGACTCTCGGATGAGACAACCACTGTAGTGGCCACAAGAATAAACATCTCAGCTCGAATCCGGTCGATGCAAAAATATCTTGAGCGTGGCGGTGGGCGTCTTGAATTGATATAATACCTTCCTGACCACAAGCTACTTAAATTGCATCGACATAGTTCTAAGTGTGATAAAGTGTAGTGCGTGTCGACACTTGTGATTCAAAATAAATAAACATAGTGACAAGCCGCATTCGGTCCTCTTTATGGTTTCATAGAAACCTGTATGGAGACTACATCCACTTTATGCTTCGAGAGAGCGTAAACTTTATGTCATAAGACCTTTATAGCGTATGAGCTCATAAGAGTTTATACATTCCCCTGAACATCTTACCAAGTAATATGAGGTAATAAACAAAATAACCACAAGTGGGAACTAAAAGCTGGAATGTATTATGCAAGCATCATGAATAAGTACATCACATACTCTCACTAACTTTGATTACATCAAAGATCTGTGGGACCCATGCAAAACATGCTTATTAAAATCAACATTTCATGAGCCTTTGGTTAGTGGACAGCAGAGCATTCTCAATTAGTAATATGGACTACCTCTATGTCCCCATTATCTACCCTGACCTCACAGCTTGAGTATTTCAGCTCTATGTACTTTGCTCCTCCGGTATTCTTGGTACTCTTGGCAAAGAAACAACACTTCAGAGTTATTAGAAGAGCTTTAGTGGTCTACAGATAGACGTAACAATCTTGAGTCCAGAAATAAAATTTCTCAACCACTTAGCATGAGCACGGTTCATAACAAGCAACAATTTCGACTTCCATTGTAGAAGAAGCCTGCGCGATTGCCAGAAATCTTCCAATCGCTCCACACATGATGTAAAAATAAAGCTGTGGTAGACTTTACGTCATCTGCCTGCCATTCATCAGCATATACATAACCCGATCACTTGCGGGTCATCCACTTCTCTATATCTGAAGCATATGGTCTTTAGTTTTTGCGAGATACATGAGAACCTTTTTTACGGCAACCCGATGCTCATTTCGGGATTAGCAAGATAACGTCGGGGCGCTTCTTAGTAGGCAATATCGGGTCTAGTGCACCTTTGCCCGGAATACATCAAGCTCCCCCTGACACTACTATAAGGAATATCAGCTATACTTGACCTTCTCGACATCATTTTTAGGGCATTGATCTTTATTAAGTCTGTCTCCTTTTGAATATAGAATTTTACCGACTTCTGACTTTCCATCCCAAGCGTTTGAAGACCACGATCAACATAGGCTTTCCTCTGAAAGCCCCAGCTGTGATCTCTATCTCTATGGTCCTACATACTGAAACAAAATTCGCCTCAGAGATCCTTCATATCAAAATTTTGATAACATTCTTTGCATTCATAAGCAAACCCTAAATCGTACTGCCCAAGTAGAATGTCATGACATATAAGATGAGAAACTAAATTTTCTCGTCTTTAAATAGATCTGGGGAATCCACGATTATTCTCTTAAAAATCTAGAGAAGTGACAACATCATGAAACTTTAAATACCATTGCCTCGAGGCATGTTTTAAACCATAGATAGACTTCTGAAGTCTACACACCATATTCTCTTTTCCATCGACTACAAAACCCTCGGTGCATTTGCATATACACTTCCTCATAAAGATCTCCATTCGAAGTGTCTTGACATCCATCGATCTGATTCAAGATTAAAATCTTGTAGTCGATACCATGATTATTCTAAGGAGTCTTTAGAATCTGAGAGAAAAGGTCTCTGTGTAATCAACCCCTTCCTTTGTGTATACCCTTTTACGACTAATCCCAGCTAAACCTTTCAATTTTCCCTTTGGCATCTTTCTTGGTTTTAAAAACCCATTTGCAACCTATGGGTTTAAAATTTTCGAGCATCTTACCAAATCCCGAACACCATTATTAACATCAATGACATCTCTTCTTTCATGGCAATATTCCATTTATCATCTTTGTGGACTATGGGCAACATCGAAAAATGCGGGATCTATGACCTCCCAAATATCCTGTCAAGCCTCACGAGTAAACCACATAGTCATCGAGCCAATCACGGGTCTCCTTTCTCTTTGAGATCTAAGAGGCGTAGGTTGAAGAGTGCCAATTCAACAGTCTCGAGGTGTATTCTCGTTAACAAGCTAGTCGGAAGCAGCGGTACTGATTGAGTCTGCCTTACCTTTGGAATGGTTATAATACTTTCTTGCGTATGGTAGAAATAATCGGATCAGCCAGAGGCGTGTGAAACGGTGATTCACTTGGCCAGGAGCTAGAACTATCAATGTGATCCTCGAAATTTTGCATTCAAGGACTCAACGATTCTCGTATGATGCCCGGAGACTGATAAAATCTAAAGCCCTTAGGGCGAGTGGGTGGCCGATG
The DNA here is from genome assembly GCA_016808115.1 of Tetrastigma voinierianum. Taxonomy (NCBI): domain Eukaryota; kingdom Viridiplantae; phylum Streptophyta; class Magnoliopsida; order Vitales; family Vitaceae; genus Tetrastigma; species Tetrastigma voinierianum. Next base: position 248,152 of record JAEQBH010003809.1, read on the forward strand.
AAAAAGCGTGTAGTTCTAGGATCAAGTTTCCTTTCCTTAGGATTATAGGCCTAAACCTGCTGAGGATACCCCCATACCTTTGGAGTGGTTTATTGGGTTTTCTATTGGTCCAAAGTTGAAAGGGTTTTGAGCCTGAGACTTACTTGGGCACTCTGTTAGGATATACATGGCTATTTGAGGCTTCACAAGATTAGTCCCAGAAGTTCAAAAGGAGTTTTGGACCTGAGACTTCTTGGCGCTCTGATGGGATATACATGGGTACATTTGAGCTTCCTGAGGTTTGAGGCAATTTGGTTCTACTTTATCATACTTCTTACCATATCCATTAAGGTTCGATTCCCGCTCGGCAACCCCATTTTGCTCGGGTGTTCAAGGCATTGTATCACTGAGCCTTTATACCATGAATTATGAAATTCAGCAAAGGTCCCCGAACATTGTCTAAATCTCCATGTTTCCCATAATATTCCACACTCTATCGTCCCGGCAATTTTAATGACCTTTCCAGTTGCTTCTCCAGCCTTAGTCTTAAAGATTTTAAACCTTTATAAAACGGACTTGAAATCAAATACACATATACATATCTAGAAAAGTCATCGATAAAGATCCACGAAGAACTTTTGCCACAAGAGAGTGAGAATAAGGTCCACTAAGCTATGCATGTGAATCAGGTTCTAAAAGTTCAACACCTAAAGTAGCACCTTGTTGCTAAGTTTTAGTCAATTTACCTTTAATGCGGGTCCACATGATTCAATATTATCATAAACCAGTTGGGGCAAAATTTGACTTTTGATTAATCTTCATATTCACTTTCTTGAGAGATGTATTTAACCTTTTATGCACGTGGAAGTGGGGATTTTGGAACATTAAAAGTTTCTTTTTGGTTGTATTGTCGACATGGAGCCCATGATAGTATAAATTTAAATCTAATTAGTATAAACCATCACGACAAACATTCACGGCGATAGATGGGTGAAGACTTGACCTTTTTATTCCCGAAATAGAAAATGATATCCAAACTTATGACTTTGAAAGTGACACCAAACTGATCATGGATGAGTAAGCGGTGTTCTCTAAGATAATCCTAAAACCCAGTTTAAAAATGCAAAGCTATGGTGCCCGATAAACAAGACATCGACTTTACAGCTCCATTCCCATTGCAGATTAATCTCCTTTCACTTTGGGTGGCGGCAGTTATGAACCCCCTCGGGGAATTAGCTATATGAATAGAATTTACCGCTCTCCCAACCACCAAAGTTTTGGCGATAAGCCACCAAAGCATCGAGACAAACAAAGTTATGTTGTACCTTTCTTATTCTTCCTTTCTAACCAATCTTTATACTACAAGAAACAATCCTTCTTCTTACCATTGACCTTCTTTCTTGCAAAACCAACGGGTGTGGGTTTCTTAATGTCGGGTTTGACCTCCTGCATTATGGGACTTGTGTTTTTGTTTTTGTTATTGAACCTTTCAAATTGTCCTTTCTTGTGGTTGGCGGAAGCTTGGCTAAAACACCTTCTTCATGGAAAGCTGTGGGTCCCTGAGGCTCACCATTATCTCTCTTAATTCACCTCCTCCCAGACACACACGAATCGGTTGGATTTCACATTCAAGTCTCACTTTGGGCATATATATATGGATTTAATTTGGCCAAATTTGGTGAGCCAGGAAGTTCGGGGGCTTGATGAATGAGGAATAGCTCATATGGTAATCTTGAAATTTGGAGGCGATTAGCGATGTCCACGCATTTTCCAATATGTATGCTTTAATCCCGAAACTCCATCGCATACACCTCATGGCCCAAACCAGGCACACATCAGATTCCCAGTCGACCTTTTCGGACTCTGAAATCGTTTATCCCATGGCGCTGAAAAGCTCTTTGCATTTAGCCTCCTACGGCTCTTGACTTTGAAACTTGGAAATTGGTTCTTCATCACCATGATACTCATTGGAATTGGCTCTCACCCCATTTATTAATAAGCCTTTTCTTCGACGGTGCTATCATTTAGTAGGCTCATGGGCTCATCCTCCACATTGAGGGCTAAATCAAGATCTGACTAATCCCAGCCTTGAGTGTAACGTATCTTCCATCCCACATAGTTATTGCCATTCGGAGTTTGATGAGCCTGTTGGTTGTTCAATGATTGACTCTTTATATGATAAAATACATTGTTTAATATATATGAGCTGAAATAATGACAAAATAAGATAATTCGAAACTCAGATGTATCACCCATTTGTTCTCCTTTGGTGACGCATAGCATCTGATCTGACTTCCAGAGCTTCCTGTAATGATTCTATAAAGGACATCCCTTTGGGCTGGATATATACGAAATCAAAATTAAGTAACCCTTGCAGGCACTCACACTTCCAGGGAATTCTTGCCGCCAAACAACTAACCTCCTTTGGGCGGGTAAAGTAGCCCTGATTATTCAAAGAAGCAAAACATCTCGGAATCCTTGTGGCTTCAGAAATTCAAACAAATACTTGCTTTGGCAGTATTATTTATTATTTAATCCATGAGCATTTCAACTGAGACAAATTGCCTGATTTTACGTAACTATTTGTTCAAATAAAGAAATGTTCTTTATCATTTAATACCATCTTTTATCCCTTAAGAAGATATGATTAGTATTAGCAGTATATTATTTATTTTTATGACAATGAATACAATCCATTACCATCATGTGATTAAAAAGCAGGCATTCGTATGAATTCTGACTGTGGGAAGCCGATTACAACATTAAATATAGTTCTGACGTGTTAAAAAAAAGCGTTCTGACATTAAAAAAGCGTTACGGCATTAAAAAGCGTTCTGACATTAAAAGCGTTCTGACCATTCAAATAAGCGGCCAAAATCGGAAACAATTACGCGAAAAATGAAGCAATTTAAAAGCACTTGATCAGCGAAAATTTTTCGGATGTGTCGCAGCCGAATTCTCGCCCCCGGATAATAAGCCAAGAAACAACAAGCCTGAAGAAACCTCAGGTCTTAACTGGTTGCCAATTATAAATTTTAATTTTAGGGTTCGAAATCAAACTACGTGACTCACGATCACTACTTGTTAGATTTACGGTATTAGATTCTGACATTAACCCAACGAGATCGTCACGTAGTTGATATAGAGCATCTAAAACACAATCCGAAATACATACCGATTGATGTGCCATATTAAGAGATTCTGTAGTAAATGCTCCAAGATCATATGATTGAGCAATAGCGAGCTAGACCTTCCCTCTCCTGATCCTCTTTCCAACAGGGTTCTTTTATTTAACATGTATTCTTTGATAAGTGACCTTGCTTATATAGGATGGGAGGAGGCTGTATTAATAATAATAATTTAGTGCCTCCCATGAGGCCGACTTTGAATTCGTGTTTCTGTACTCATTATAATGACTTATTATATATATATATATATATATATATATATATATATATATTCTTTTGAGACAAGACTAGACCCATTGCTTAAACAAATCACATAAATGGATTTGGGAGACTCACCAGGTTATATTGATCTGTTTTTCTCAAAACAAGAATCATTCATGAGTCCATACTTTAAAAATTATTTCCAACACTTGCTCCTTCTGGTCATGGTTTTGCAGCTCCATAACTGCTGTTGCTCATAGAGATGAGCAAACACGTTCTCATAGGACTGAATGGTCTATCAGGAAACGTTTTCGTCTTCCAGCACTGAAAAAGGCTTGCTAGAAGCAAGTGCCCGGCTATGGAGACAGGTTCTAATTCGGACTCCTGAGGCCGTCTTAGGAGCTTTCTCCTTCATTCCCTCCCACCTTCTTTCCTGAGAGACATCATAGTGATTGTCCTCGTACAACTTGTGGCTGATTCTGAGCTCACCGGCCTTGGGGCCTCGAGATGTCAGCAACGGTCACAAGATCTTTGTGTTGCTCGGTGAGGGATCCCAAATATCAGGGAGGATACCCAAAGGCCCAGCTACCATGGGCTTAGTTTCTCAGCATGTCATGATGTGTTTGAACACTATGGCCCAGGTTGAACTTTCTCTTCATCCCGATTTGGAAGGAAGGTGGCAAAGTTCATAATTTTCGTGCGTTGGGTGGTCGGTAGCCAATTGGTCATGGCTATTTTATGAAGGATGAAATTACCTGGTGGAAGGTAGGACGTTCGGAGGTTGTACTTGATGCGTTGAATCCCTCAGCAGCTTTGCTCGGTGATATTGATTGAGACCATAGTGGATGTCTCTGGAATTGTCTCCATTTCATCCTCCATGAGGTCATCCACTCCCAATGTAGTGTGCATTTGATGATGGGGAGAAGTTTAAGGTGTCTCGCCACGGTCTTCTGAAAGTTCGGACTTGCTGGGTCACCCATGTCTTTGGATAGGTTGAAATAGAACTCCAGCACTCTTTATGTCACGAACAGAGGCAACTTCGAACAGAACCCAGAAGATTCGTTTCCCCCAACAATTCTTCGAACCCTGACTTCGCAAAGTCATTGTGATGTAGGGTCCTTTCACATACCAGATTCCTCTTCGAAACGGACGACCATAGCTTGGCATGGGAAGGGAGTCTTGAAAGCAAAGGCCGAGAGGCACTTACTGGTGGGATGTCAGGGCTTTCACTATTCTTGGATGCTGGTTGGGACAGTGCGGCTTTTCTTTAGATCGGACATCAGCCTGATAGACTTCCTGGTAGATGGTGGCGGCGGCGTGATTCTAAGCAAGGAAGATCTTTCTTCTTAGATTCGGACCGAAGTGAGTCACAGTGACTCTATAACCATAGGACAGGAGCCACTTTGTCACAGGATTGGGGATCTCAGCCAGCGGGGTTGCGTCGCACCCATCTAGTGTAGGAGGTACCAACTGATGGCTTGGACTCCATCTGGGAACCACCGTCTTTGGTGCCGTTCAGATGTTTTTGTCATCAGGGTTCAGGCCATCTGTGTTGGGACTTTCCTCGATCGAACTAGAGTTTCTGCCCAAAAACTTCCGTTTTAGCAGAACGATCAACAACGTAAACTTCATATTCTGTCTCATAGGGCACTGGGGCCATTGCAGGTGCAGAACTCAAGGTTCTACATCAATGGGTCTATAGCTAAACCCTTCTTAACTCAAAGTTCTTGCCTTTTACTGGAACCACCTTTTTAGGAACTTTCTTGCCACGGACCCTGGTCCCAGCCAGCTGCAAATATACAAAATTTATCATTGCCAATTCTTGAATTTATATGGATTTGGTCCTCCACTTTCTTCTTGAAGGGGCCTTTGAAATCCAATCATCTTAAGAAATCACGTGTGTGGCTTCGCTTTTAACCACATAAACACTAAAATGAGAAAGAGAAGAAAGAATTTCATGTGCTTTAGGACGACGACAATTCATTTAGGAAGAAGGAGAGAATGTTTTTATACAAAGGTAATTTGGTACTTTTCAACTTGAGCTGGGGCAGATTAGCACGTTATACAAATTTGAATTCGACCCAGCAGACTGAAGAAAAACATGGGTTTCAAATATCCAAGCCCTAAATCCGTCTTCAATACTCAATTAGCCTATTTCCATACCATCCCAAACAGGGTGGGAATTAAGTCAATTAGTCAATTATGGGAAAAAATTAAAATCCCTTCTCATCAAGAATATAAGTGATCATATATAAAAACCATGTTACTCTTGATAGTTTTAAATTTGAATATGTATCAATGGTTGCTATGATAGAGGATAGAGGCAAATTAAATATACAAATATAATAACCTTTTCCATAAAGCGATTGATGAGTGTGAAGATTCATTTTATATTTTGAGTTCATTTAAGTATACTTTATTTTTTAAGTATTTTATATCAGTGTCGCTAAGAGCTGCGCAACATTCATACAGAGATTTGGTTTTATATGAGATTTTTGATGGAAAACAGTGATTTGTGAGAATATGATAGCGTTTTAGGGAGAATCGACTAGGTGTTTCACGGTGTCGTTGGGAAGATGGTTTTATATCTGCACTTGGAGTATCAGATGGTTCAACTCCACTTACGTGGTTGCATTTACGTTTAAAGACTGGCTGACACCATACCCGAATCCCGGAGTTCAAGGAAGAAGTTATGACCCAAATAGGTGAAGAAGAAAACAAGTATTAAAGTACAAAAGTCAAATGCTGTGTAATAAACCCATAAAATGTCGCGTAAGCTACGTCGGGCACAGTCGGAAAACCAGTACTTTTTTTAGTATGTTTTCAAGCCCATTTCACCTAAGACTATATATAATTTTTTAGAGCTTTTAGGGGTTGTTTAGTATCCGGGGTTAACCACTTTGGATGGGATGAGGATTTTTCTGTCCAGGTGTTTAGTGCCACGGATTATATCGGGATTGTAATCTAGTTTCTGCCATACTTAATTCAACTTATCCCACCCTAAAGTGGAGGATTAGACCGAATAACAAAATTGACAAAGGTTTCGGAAGATTGTCCGTAAGCGTTGCCATCCATCGTAAGTGTCGCCATCCAAGTCCGTCCCCATCGTCGTCCTCATCATCGTTGTTGTTACTTGGATTGTCTGATCTTCGGGGCATTAGCAGAGTGACGTGAACTTTCCAAAAAGGGGGTTTAGTGACGGTGTGCCAATCGCCTCTCCGATGATTAAGTCCGCAAAATGATGGAGAAGATGAAGAAGAAAGTTTGTGTGGTTAGAATTTCCTCCCCTTTCCTTAATGAGGAGGTTATGTTTGCTCACTTGAATTTCTCCTTGATTCTTGGAAAGATAATCTGTGATTTTAGCGATAAATCTATCTTTTCCTTGTCCAGCTAATTCTCCTTGATTTTTGGAGAGATAATATCACGAACTTAGTGATAAAATTTGTCTTTCCTTATCAAAGACCAATTCTCCCTAATTAAGGATTAATGTTTTGAGACGTACTAGATTGAGATATTGAGATATCCGTGGATAAATATCTTGTATGCGATAGGACGGTCGATTAGGGGACTTGGGACTTCAGACGGGATGTAGGACTTTCTCTTTTTGATTAGTTCCTCGAATGGTTTTGATGTAATAGGCTATTTTGTCTCCTATCGGGGTTTGAATCAGGCAATGGGCTTGTGCAGGTGGTGGGCCTATTGAGTAGTGGGTATTGGGCCCAAAAGCCATGGTAATGCCCCCCTTTTTTCCCGACTGGAATATCATGCTCTTTTGGGTGAGGAAAAATGCTTGTGTTTCAAGGTCCATAGTATGGGAAATTGGAGGTGATTAATGTGCATATGTTCCGATGCGCTTATTATGGGAAAATACTTTGTTTTCGATGATGTATTTAATACGCCTTTTGGAATCTCACCACTATATATATGGTGTTGAATCAGCGAAATCTATGAAATTTCCAATGGATTCCTCTTTCGTTAGCTTATCCCTGTATCATGAATTCTTCTTTGGGACAGTGAAGGTAGAATAATGGTGGGTAGAGACTTTCAGAAGTCTCTACAGTTGTTTGTCACTTATGGATAGTGTGTGTTTGAAGATGACGTCTGTGTTAACCCATGTGTCTGAATGGGAGAGCCTAACTATGCGACATCTTTTAGGCTCTTTATTTGGGCCTTGTGTAGATCGGTCGGAGGTCATGGACGAGGGGCATGATTATGCTATTGCCCTTCTTTAAGAGTTATGTGTTGGGGCTAGGTGCCTTTTAGGGTTGCGGCAGCAGAGGTGTATAGTTGAGAGGAAGGGAGATTTCAAGTGGGATAATGAAGATTCTTCTTTGTCTTCGATTTTCCCTTATTCCTCTTCCTCTTCTTTTTTTTTCTTCCTTTTTCATCTCTTCCTTTTCTGATTCTCCTTTTTCTTCGTAATCAGTCTGGTACGTTTACTTGGATATGCTTGTAATGGATCCACCAAGGCTGCTTGGATATGTTTGTCTTGGTTTTAATGTAACTATTGATGCATTTTGGCATATTTTAATAAGATTGGGTTTTTGGGCATATTGATGCATCGAGTTTTCTATTTCCCATTCTTTCTTCGTATCTCGGCTAAAGGAGCTAATTATCTGAAGTTGGCTTCAGAGAAGCCCTTATTGGTTTTCGAAGATAAGTTTTCGTCTTTCCCAGACAAGGTTGGTCGCTAGGGTCTGCTTGGTTAACTAGACTGAGCCATTTTGATAGACAAGCCCAAGGGCCTACCAGCCAGACGGATCTAGGCTCATAGGGCTCATTTGTTTTTTCTGTGCCCTAGAAGGTGAAATGTTTTGTGCATACTAAGCATTGGGGGGAAGGAGCACGTCTCTCGATATTGTGGCTGATCTACCGACATATTTAATGCACCAGTACATGCCTTACCCTATATAAGAGTAGGGGTCTGGAAGCCAGCTTCTTTGCTTCTACTTAGAAATCTTTTGCTTGAAAGTCCTCTACACTTCTGCAGTACTCCTGAATTTTTCAGCGAAGGAGCCGTTTGGAGAATCTTGATAGTTTTTTTTATCTCCTGGTGGCTTTTCATTTTCTTTGCTTTCAATTTTGTTTGTGTGGGTTGCCTGGTTAGTTGTCATTGCTTTGTTGCTAACGCGCGGCCCTTACCGCTCTGTGAGGTTTCTCGCGTACTGAATCGCACATAGTTCGATGCACCTGGGGCATCCTAACAGCTAAAATTCGTGGTTTTTAGTCCTCCCTGCTTGGTAGGGTATTGTCGGTTGATTTCCCTTTTTTTTTTTTGTCAGCCCGTTTCAGAGAACGGCAAGAGGCTGCAGGAGATCTCCACTCGCCGTCACAGGAGGGCCCAACCGGGAGTCGCTTCTAGCAGCCTTGCCCTTTCCATGTCCACTTGAGAGGCTGAGGTTCTTCGCCAAATTCCCGACAACATTATTTTAGGAATTGTCAAACGATCCTACGCTTCAAATCGTAGGGAGCAAGGTATAGCGCCGTCTACTTACCCGGGAGAGCCCTTTCAGGGGCCGGATTCTTGCTTCCTCGTTTCATCATTAGTGAAGGCCACATGTCTCCGAGCACCTTCTACGCTTTATTCGGTCCGAATCGTTCTTCCACCTTATATGTAGAAATGACTATCATCATCGACCCATTTCCGTGATAAAGCTTAACTTTTAGAACTCGGTTCACTCATATCAAGAACTAACCGGGACGTGAAAATTCACCAAATTCGAAACGAATCGAAATAAATGAACTTGAGAAACTTTCCATCCTCCATTTTGATCAGACGGTAATGAGAAAGAAGATTTTTATCTATAAATTTCAGCTCGAAGCTGCACTTCAGTTCATTACCCAAATCCATAAATCTAAAAGAAAACTAACTAAAAACTATGTTGAAACTAAATCTATTGAAATGAAATAAAAAATAAAAATAAAGAAATAAAAAATAAAGAAAAATAAAAATATACAAGAGTCTTCAACTACCCAAACGTCCTAGAGTTGCAGAAGCTGCGCATAGTGCCCTAAATGCGTCTATTTATAGACTTTCTAGTGTTGGGCCGCACTTCAATAATTGTGTTGTGGATCCCCAAAATTCTGGCCCAAATTAACGCCCGTCACGACATAGAAAGTTTTGTCATGACAGTAGTTTTCGCCTTTTGTCACTCGGCTCTATCGTGAGTGCGTCACGTGACCTGGTCTCTAAGCTTTTTCTTGGATTTTGTCGTGACAGACTTTGATAATGTCTTGACATAATTTTGGTGCATCGGTCTTGTTTTTGTCGTAACATGAATGTCTTGTGTCATGACAAAAAATATGTTTGCAACCAGCTTCTCATGTCCTTCTGCTTCTCGAATCTGTCGCGACATAATTTTCCTTGTCGCGACAAACATTTTCCTTTTTAGCCTGTCAACTCTATCACGACAGGATTTCTTTGAGTCCTTAGCAATTTCTGTCACGACAGGAAACTCCTTGGTTGTGATAGACTTTTCCACTCTGGTTCTTATCGCTTTCACTTAGCCAAGCTGTCATGACATAGAAATCTTTGTCATGACACAATTTGACTCTGCCAATCTCATTTTCTTCGTAATTCTTTGTCGAACTCAATTTTATTCTGTTGCGACATAATTCTATCATTCCATAGATTTTATTGTCGCGACAGAAAATTTCTTTGTCTCGATAGAGATTCTGCCTTCAATTCTTTACTATGTCGTAAATTTCTTTGTCTCCACTCCTCTTGTGTTAGTCTTCAACTTCTTTCCTCGCATGCATAATTCACCTCCTCATGCTTTGTCAGGGGCGTAAATAATCTTTGTCGTGACAGACGTGTTGCTCTTTGTCAGGAATTCTGAATGTAACGTCGCGACAGAATTACTGCTGATTCGTGCTACGCAGGCGATCCGAATCAACAAAATTTGCTTCCTATTCCTCCTACCGCCGTAGTCAAGCTACCGCAAAGATAGCGGTCTAGGGTCGAACACGGGATGGGTTTCTCATCTTACAAATGATTTGTATCACGGGTTCAAAATGGTGAGGCTTTCATTTGGATTTTGATTAGCACAGTGCCGTGGGTGTTTTTGTCATCAGTTAATCAAACAATTTTAAAAATAAGGTGTGGGGATTTGAGATCTTGAAGGCTTGGGTCACTAGATTGGCCTAATGAGGTTATGTAAAGGTGTCCCTCTGTTATTTCCTCAAGATTAGGGCAAATGGACATATATATCATATTATTCAGAGCATTTGTTTAGCTTTAAACCAACCCTTAAAAACATTCCTGTTGAACTAAAGCATTTACCTAACATTTAATGCTTTTACAGCTGAAAACCAAGATTTAACCTACTTTCGGCTCGTAAATGACATCTATCACGGATGTCACATCTACCATTAAGAATACATCGAACTCCTAAAGCATGCCAAGTATTGACTAAAGGAAATACATTAAATAGCATTAAACCCTGCTCGAAAGTTCAACACATAAATGCGCACTGGTCATTTTAAAACAGAGGAACACCTCAACCACCATTAACCAACTTAGCAACCCTCTTTCAAGGTTTGATGCGCAACCAAACATCCTCAGCTTGTCATCCCCAGCGGTGTGTTCGCACTGAGAAAATGAGAGAAAGAAGAGAGAGAAGAGAGAAAACTGGGACCAAAAGGGAAAAGCTGCGTGGATTGAAAGTTAGCAAAAGTTAGGGTTACAATTTGTCCATAAGGTGGCTTATATAAATTTTTACAAGATGTGTGTGAAATACCAAAATAACCAAAATAATATGATTACATCGGGACAAAATGGGAATTCACACAAAATCCGGTCATCTGATCACAAATGAGGGGTGACTCGCTATGCATAGTGAATTCGCTATCATAGCTAAAATTTCCACATAGCGAAATTTCTCATTAGATTTAGCAACTGCTTACCATTGCTAAATTCCCTTTCGCAACTCGCGAAATTTTCGCTATGCCATAGCGAAATTCCTGATCTCCTCGTGACATCCCGCAGATCAATTCAAATTTCGCATTCTTTCCATTTCCAGCTTGACATTTTCTTCATCCCTAGCTGATGAAATCGCTGAGAATCCATACTAACTCAAAGATAAACATCACAATTACGATGCCAAGCTTGATATGATGGATGAGGTTCCCAAAACCTCGCAAACTACCAAAACAACCTCGAAACAGATTAGTAGTACTAAAACGAACCCGCACATGTCAATCGGGCTTATTCAATATGATTAGTACGCAAAGCACTCAAACCTATCTTATATAGGACTCAAAATAGCACTTTTGGGTACTAATCACAACCCCCAACCGACACGTCATAGTCCCTTAGCAATGCCAAAAACAATCAAGGGACGCAGGCTGGCGTTTTCGCAAAAGAGTATAAGTAAAAGTGTGTGTATGAGGCTTACCTTAGTATGAAAACTTAGACTCGCATAAAATACCATCATGAGAGAACAAATGCCATAGGAACAAGTTTCGTGGCAACATCAACCTGTGGAAGTTAACCTAACTTCCACCTAAATCTATGTTTTAAGGAAATCGCCTTGAACCAATAAGTTGCAAAGTTATTCCCTCCCCCCAACCAAGCTACTGCCAGGACCTTAAATTGATGACCAACCTAAATAGATTCAAGCACTTTATTTCATTCCTTCAATGTATCGTAGGATGCAATGTCAAAACTCCTCGACTTCACCAAAGTCCGTGTAATGTGGGTCCACCAATGACCCAACCACTAAGGTTTAGGCATCAAGCCAAAAGGATCTACCGACCATAAACTCTACAGCTTCACTTCTGACTTCAAATGATCTCTTCGAGAATCCAAAGACTCCACAACTCGCTTAAACTCTGGCCCATCCAATTCGTGTCCAACATAAAGTTGATGACTCCCAACCGTTGAAGGCTTAGCACCTGGCTTTAAAGGTTTTTACCATATACCCTGACCGTGTTCGTTTCAAGGCAAAGCTCACTCGCTTTCAATCTCTTTTTCTTTCTTTCTTTTCTTTTGCTTTTCTTTCTTTTTATCATTTGGAAGACTTCATTGGTCTTTATGGGTGTAACACAAATCTATCATGGTCATTGGTCGTATCTAAGGCCGGTTTTGCAAAGTGAAAAGAGGTATATAGTTTCACAACCTATTGGTAAAAACTGATGTGCACTATGTGTGATTAGCTAAAGGTGGAAATACAAGGCTGAAAACGCTGGAACTTCAATCAACCAAATACTTAATCATGCATGGCACTGTTCTAACATTATGGTAGCATACAGAGCTTCAATTCTTCAACTAAAGGCAAGAGCAGAAACACAAAAATATAGCACAAAAAATGATTTGCAAAAGTGTAGAAAAATGTAAATATTGCTATAAAGCTTTTGATATAACCAAAAGTGGCTAATACAAGCTAACATAACTAAACACAACAAAGTATTACTCGCTTACCATCTACTAACACATGCATCCCCATACAATCTCCAGACAAAATAAGTAGGCAGTTGATAAAGCTAAAAACAAGACAAAATGTGATAGAAAACACTTCCAGCTCTAACTTTTCCTCCTAACCAAAGGATAAACATGTCTCCACTGGGTAGGGATCGGAAAGCTAGAGAAGGGAGCTGACCACCCACTCGTGGTGGTGTAGATGCTCTGATTCGAAGTCGCCGGCAATGCACCGCCAAAGATATCCAAGGAGGTCAAGTATCGTGGATCGATCTCGAGGGGCCGCGGTACTGCCTCGATGATTGGCGGGAGACCGAGGTGGCTCATGATCCGAAGGAGTACGGGCGTGATTCCGCCGTATGACCTCGCCGTGCCATCCGTCGTCTAACGACGCCAGTAGCAGTGCAATGTACAAAGATATCCATAATGCCAGCCTAGCCCTCAGAACCGACATGATATGCTCCGGAGACTACCGAGGCATGATGGGCCAAGAGTGTCGCAGGGGCCGGCGCAGGAGGAGTCGGAGGAGACAATCTAGAACTTGGGAGTCCTCTCCATCTCCACTTCCACCTCTCGGAACAGATGCTCTCCCCTGCGGGGGGTCCTCCGCCACATCATCCTGCTGGTCTCCTCTGTCGCCGGAGAATACGGGAGATCGGCATGCATGTAGATCGCCTGGATAAGACCCCGAGTACAACTGATCCGCCGCTTTATATGTGGCTCCTCAGGGAACCCCAAATGCTCTAGGACCTAGCTCAGCAACCTTGGCATCAATAAAGGCAAAGACTCAGCTCGAGCCAAGCCCTTGCGGTGGACCTTCTCCTCAAAGTGCAGCAAAGAAGTCATGACAGTCAGGGACTAAACCGTAATCCCTGAGATCCGCATTGTATTCCCTCGAGTATAGCCTTCCCCGCATTGCAAGTATAGTGTCAGAGTGGGAATTAAGCCGGCACGGAGCACGTGGTCCACTAGGAGCATCCGAGGGAAAGCCGTCACGGGCAGCATAGGGCCAGCTCGTGGTGTCTCGAGCTAGACAACAACCATCTCTCGTCAGGATGGCCGAGGCCACCCGCCTAGATTCATCGAATTCCGCTTAACTACTAGCAAGCCTAATGCACTGTACATTCGCGACTTATGCCCTGTATGGCCACAATGCCGAACCCGATTCTCCAATGACTAGGCACTCCCCTCAGATGTCATAGTGTGGTAGAACTCAGCACAACCTCGATAGAAGAACCGGCTCGACGTCATGAAAGGTAAGCAGCTGAATATTGCCTGATCAACCGCATAGAATCTTTCCTCAACGCCGGTCCGCACAACACCGCAGATGTCATACAGGCTCCCACGGAAGCTCCCGCACGTTAGATCCACGTTCCCTAGAATCGGATCGTAGGAAAACATATGGCACCTAATCCTCGAAGCCGGTGATAACCTGGGCGATTAACCCTGATCAGCTGGAGGAGGTGACGGCTAGGGCCGAGACCTCGAAGACTCACCCGGCCCGATGTTCGGGCCTCGCTGGGAGGGCTGGCCTCTCGCTGGTCTCGATGCATCGAGAAGGCCCGAGTCCCACCCCGGTATGATATCGCCGGACGGGGGTCAAGCCCGGTGGCCCTCCAGATGGCAAACGGGGCCACGTAAAGGTGACTCTACAACAGTCCCGAGAGTGAGCCTCTATACTCGAGGTGCCAAAGACCGCTCGTGGGTGCCAACCGACCTCGCCTATAACGGCGACCTCCGCAGTACCGGTAACCATGGCCGTGGGTCCGCCGTGTACGGCGTGGCACGGAGTGCATATGCGCAATGTGAAGGGTCAGCCAGGCGCCAAGCAGGGCGTACCTGCTCCAGGCCTCTACAACAGCTCGTATACGCCGACACCCAAGCAGCTGGGCGCTCCGGGGCTCCTACTAACGGGGTTCAGTAAGGCCAAGGTCACACAGCGTCGCGGCGCTGTGAACCGTGGCTCTGCCCACTTAGCACCTGGCCGAGAGGCAGTCGCGGCACCAAGTCGTGTTCTACGGCGGCTCAGCATGGGTGTGGCACCGAGGGGCCTACGACAGTGGGCGCCGCAGGAATATGAATGGTGGAATGAAATGAGCGGGGCCCCTTTTATAAAACGCTTGGGTAACTCAAAGGTCCTTGAGCTAAAGAGTCATTGATGTCAAATTTCCTCATGATGACGCAAAATTTTTGCTCGCACCAACTTCCATCTCAAATAACAACAAAATTTAATTTAGGTAAATTAAAATAAAATAAAATAAAAAGTAAAATAAAAATAAAATAAAAATAAAATAAAATACTTAAAAATTAAAATTTTTTATATTTACTAAAATTAAGATAAGAAAATTACTAAAATAGAATAAACCTAAAATTGACTAATTTAAGAAAATCGTACGGAGTCATTGGTCCAGTAAAGACCAAACCAAACAATTACACCGGTTCCATTCATGGAGGATCCGGTGAGAAGGTCTTTTCCACCTCACAAAGGATGTACGATATGCCTCCATGCTCTACTTCTTTGTGCGGTTTTCACTTGGTGATGCCGGGCAGATCATTGGCTCGCAGGAGTGACTGTGTGCACCCATTCTCCACCAATTGCTCTGTATTTTTCTCGCACCACCTCGCCAGAGTAAGTGAGCTTTTGCTTCCCCTACACTTGGACCAATTGAGCAGACTTCCTCATCCTTGCATGTCATCTTCTGCTAGCTTGTGCTTGTTACTCAAGTGAAAAATATTGAGCTCCAATGTCATGTTGCCAAATGTGAGCGCATGACTCCATTCCGACACCGATTATTGCATTGGAAGTGGCTAAATGGCTTCCCAGATAATTGGCACATGATTAAGCCCACTTGCGATCAAGTTCTGCATCAAGCACTACAAAAGTCCACCGGTAGTAGATTGTTCACCTTCACCAACACATCCTCAACTATTCCCTTAGGAATTTTACTCAATGATCGCCTAATGAGAGAGTGATGTTGGTAGGCTTAAGCTCCCCTAAACCTTAATCGCTATATACCGAATATGGCGAGGTTTACACTAGCTCCCAAGTTCATCAAAGGCTGTCTATGCAATTCTCCAATGTTGATCGATATTGTGGGGATCCTGGATCTTTGTATTTCACTGGTCTTGCTCTGAATGATGACACTCACCTGTTCTATTAGGAAGGCTTTCTTTTCACGCCCAACCCTTCTTGGATCAGGTAATGTGTCCTTCGTGAATCTGTATTATGTCGGGACCTCGCTTAATCATGTCAAGCAAATGGATATTTACCTTTACTTACCTAGCACCTCCTAAATTTCAGCTTGGTTTGTGATTTTTCACTCTATGCTTGAGGTTTTGAGGGGCATGTTTTTCTTCATTGAATCTTCTCGATTATTATCCTTTAGGTCAACTTCCTTTCCTTCGCTTCACACAAATACGGCACCGGGTTGCTCAATTTCTTTCCACTTCAAAGTGATGATAGCCTTTACTTCATCCATCCTTGAATTGTTGGAAGAACTTATTTCATGGACTTCCTTTGATTTAAGTGCGTTCGGGAAGGGAATCTTCCTTTTCTCCTGCATTCCAAGAATTGTTAACCCGTGACGGAATACTCGTAGATTATCAATCTTCTTATTAAGGTTGCTTTAGACCATCTATCCTCTGCTCGTGTAGCTTTCCACAAGATCTATTCTTGAGCCAATTGCACATTGATTCCCTGGTCACAAAATCGCTCTACCACCTTGCTCAAATTTAAAATAGCTTGTTCAATTGTGGATGAGGATTGTGGTTGAGGAGAAACCAACCGTTGTTTGGCACCTGTGAGGCACATATGTGGGGTTCAGTTTCAAGAGAGATTAGGTGGTTCTCCAATTGGACTATATGTATTACCATATAAGTATCATTGTGGCTTGTATCGTCTACCCACATTGGCATGCTCGACATCAAATCTCACCGAGGAGCACCGACGTTGTTCTTCTGTGGCCATGGATTTGGCAACGACACGGTTGAAGCCTCGCGGTGGTTTTCAATCACTGCCTGCACCTCATGTAGCCTTTTTCCTTCTAACTCTTCCACCTTCCTTGGCAAGGTCGATATCTTTGCTTTCATTTCCACGTCTTCAGAAAGTGCATAAATGCCTCCCCAGCGTGGTCGGTTGTCATTCTTTCGCTCGATCTCGCTCATCCCATGCCTTGGAAGTTTCAAATTTCCACATAATTCAAAAGTCCATGGCTTCATCCGGTTTTGCTCGTAAAGTCACCTCCACATGGTTTCTAGCGCTACTTCATGGTCGGAGACATACCTTCAGTAAATGATTCACTAGCATCCATGATCAAACCTCATGGTGTGGACATGCACCGATGGTCTCTATGAACCTTCTCCCAACACCGATAAAATTTCTCATTGTCATAGGCCGAAGTGTGTAGATTTGCCTCTTCAAACTCAAGGTCTTGGTTGTATCAAGAATTTTCAAAATCTGCTTCTAAGATCGCCTAATTTCTAATCGTTTTTACTGCTGAATTGAGCCACATTTTGCCTCATTCCCGAGGTTAACTGTAATGCTCTTCAACTTCAATAAATCCATATCCGTTATACCCCCTCCTTAAAAGTTATGCATACTCCCCTCAAAATCACGACGTGTGTATGGATTTTCATTTTCCATACCATGAAAAGTCAAGTAGGGCACCGATAGGGTCCAACGCTTACATCCCGCCAAGTGGTGGCGATGCAAGAAGGAGCACTTAACCTAGGAGGGTGTACGTGGTCCTCATTGACCCATATGTTGTCGATTCATCGAGCCGCTATCGACTTTGGTCGCTCCTCGCAGAGATCCATTGTCAACGCACACCACTTCACAACTTTGCTCAATTGGTGCACTAACTCTTCAAGTAGCCTACTCATATCCCTCTATCCCAAGTGATATTACACACCTATAACACAAATGAGACAAAGCAAAGAACAACAAAAAGGTTTCACAAAAGATTCAAGGTTATCCAAAATATAAAATGACTCGTAATGGTAAAACAAACTTCAAGAGTGACTCATCGATAAAAACCACCTAAACACGAAAATAAAAAGGCAGATCACCAATACTTCGTAATGGCATTACAAGTACATATAAACTCACCAGAAGCAGCACCATCCCCGCACCGACGCCATTTGATTCGTGCTACTAAGAGTGATCCCGAATCAACAAAATTTGAGCCTATTTTTCTTCCATCAAGAGTTTGCCACCGCAAAGATAGCTGCCTAGGGTCGAACACTAAAGTATTTCATTCCAAATGATTTGTATCATGGTTCAAAATGGTGAGGCTTATTTGGATTTTGATTAAAGCATTGAAAAGTGCGGTGTTTCATGGTTACTAGGTTAACCGAAACGTTTAAAATAAGGTGTAGAATGGACTCAAGGCTTAGGTCATCAGATCGGGCTTCAACGAGGTTATAAAGTGTGTCCTCAAAGTTATTTCTATTGCAAGGCAAAATGACATATAGTCATCGCCAAAAACCCATCTTTTGTTTAGCTTTAAAACCAACCCTAAAAACATTCCTGCTGAACCAAAGCATTTATCAACATTTAATGTTTCGCAGCTTGAAATCAAGCATTTAACCTACTTTCATGGGGGTTCTCGTAATGACATCTAATGGATGTCGTTGTATCTACCATTAAGAATACACTTAACCCTAAAGCATGCCAAGTATCAATTAAAGGAACACATTAAATAGCATTAAACCTTAGTTTGGAAAGTTTGAACATTATTAAATGCAGACGCTTCATTTAAAATGTGAGGAACACCCGCTAACCACCATTAGCCAACTTAGCAACCCTCCTCTTCAAGGTTTTGAGGCTTACCAAACATCCTTGAGCTGCCATCCCCAAAGGTGTGTGTTCGGCAATGAAAATGAGAGAAAGAAGAGAGAAGAGAGAAAATCAGAACCTAAAATGAAAGTCATGCGGATTGAAAGTTAGCAAAAGTTGGTTACAATTTGTCCATAAGGTGGCTGAGATACTTTACAAGATGTGTGAAATACCAAAATAACTAAAATAATATGATTACATATTAGGACAAAAATGGGAATTACACAAAACGGGTCGTTTGGATCACAAATGTAGGGATGTAATTTCGCTATGCATAGTGAATTCATATCATAGCGAAATCGTAGTACAGTAAATTCTGAATTTTCGCTTATGATAGCGAAATTTCGCTATCATAGCTTAAAATTTGGCCATAGCGAATTTCGCTTAGGATTTACAAATTTCGCCACATTGCGAATTCAAGAATCCTTGAGAAATTTCGCTATGCCATAGAGAAATTCCTGATATCCTGCATCAATTCAACCTGCATTTCTTCATTTCCAAATTTGACATTTTCTTCATCCCGCTGATGAACTACGAGAATCCATACGGTAACTTAGCATAAAACATCACAATTACGATGCTGCTTGATATGATGGCCGAGGTTCCCAAACATGTAAACTACCAAAAACAACCTCAAACAAAATCGCTTGTACTAAACCTGACCGCACATGCGTCAATCGGCTTAATTAATATGATTAGTACGCAAAAAGCACTCAAAACCTATCTTAAATAGGACTCAAAATAGCACTTTTTGGGTACTAATCAGTTGTGACAGAAATTTTTCCTTGAACTGACTTCATGCTGAAAACTTTGTCGCAACATAAAAACACTTATCTCGGCTGACTTGTGTTGTATTCTTGCCATTTTCTGTTGCAACAGAGATTTCTTTTATCGCAATAGAGTTCATCTGTTAGTCTTTAGCCTTTTATGTTGCGACATAGGAAATATTGTCCGACAAAGTTCCTTTTCCAATTGCTTGACTGTCGCGATTGCACTACATTGTCATGATAGCCTTCTTTTCATTCTTCTTAGCAATGTCGCGATATAGAACTCTTTGCTGCAAACAAAGATCATTAGTCAAGTTCGTCCTCGGACTTTGTTACGACATATAGCTACTGGCAGCAACATAGTTCTTTTGGCCTGCTTGAACTTGTGTCGTGACATACAAAATCTATGTCGTGATAAAGACTACTGCATTTTCCACTTTTTTGCTGGAATTCTCTCCTTTTTCAATTAACACCTGCAAAACACAAAGTTGGTTAATATTCCATAATTTGGCATAAAAATAGATCTGAAACTGTTAAAAACATGCTAGAAAATGGATTAAAAATGGATGAGTTTAAGACTCATCAACCTGACACAGAGATGGAGAATCCTGAGGGTACAGAGTAGTTCCTTGTGGGTATGGTAGACAAGTACTTTGGAATTAATGAACACTGAAAGACTACTCAGATAGATCACTA
This sequence comes from Tetrastigma voinierianum, assembly GCA_016808115.1. Classification (NCBI taxonomy): domain Eukaryota; kingdom Viridiplantae; phylum Streptophyta; class Magnoliopsida; order Vitales; family Vitaceae; genus Tetrastigma; species Tetrastigma voinierianum. The sequence goes on from JAEQBH010003809.1 coordinate 268,237, forward strand.
ACTTACTCATTGTGTGAGGATGGTTGGATGAAGTATCAGTTTAATCGTTTAAAGGATTCTCCTCTTTCTGATGAAATGATTTTGATCCCGTGTTAGCATAGATCTAATCAAGGAGATGGAGAATTTCATCAGCATTGAAGGATGAGGTGCCAGTTAAATAGGAGAAGGCTTGCAATATCCTATCTATGGGGACAAGAATTCTTCAATCCTAAGATTTGGGTGTGAAGTACTAAAAAGGAAAATACCCAGATTTTAGAAAGATGATTATATCTTACAAGTAACTAATTAGACCCATGAGTCCGAAAGGAACATGAATTTCTAATTAGTGAAATGTATGGTTAAGAGAGAAATCCAAACTATACTACAGTGCATCTTTGACAAATTTACCTTTTCCAACTAATGGCTTAGCTATGACTAAAATGATGCTATAAATCTGACAATTATTCATCGTTTCTATTTCCAAGATTGTCTCACTCAAAGTAATTCTCAAATCCACTTTTATTAAATTCTTTATGGTATACTGAAAGTAAATTGGTTATATTACTTTATTAGTTCTCTAATCATTTTGTAATATCAGAGCTCAAATAGTAAAGGATCTTCAGTAGTTAGGTAGTTAATCTTTCATTTATCATCAACTGGTGGGAACGATATCCGGACTTAAAAATCCACTTTATTACTTGTTGACTGTGCACTTGCAAAGCGTAAAGATCTGATCAAATCAATTTAATGGATCCTTTTTTTTCTAATAGTGGACAAACATATTTTATCTAAAATCACAATCAAGTTTGCGCCAGGGGACTCAATAGGTCTCTGGAGCCAACAAGTTTTGTTGATCATATGATGAAATACATACCAAGAGTGTTGAAAGCTTTTTTAATCATCTTAACCTGGTCTCATAACAAGTTAAGGCCATGTCGGGACTTTAGTTAGTTCGCAACAAAGGATAATTACTTGCAAATTTGTCTATACAAATTCTCGTTTATCAACAATTACTAACGTAAATATGAAAAGAAATCTCACTCGCCCGACATGTGTAGATGGTAGTCTTCGGTATAGGGGATGGGTTGTGGTTCCTCAGTTGACAAATCTGAGAAAGAAGATCCTTAAGGAGTTCCATTGCTCTCGATTTTCTGTGCATCCAGGTGGCATGAAGATGTAATCGTGATCTTCAGGCCGCTAGTACATCGAGCGGGATGAAGAGACAAGTCAGACTTTGTTCGACGACGCCCTGCCATTACGCAGCGCCAGCACCAAAGACCAACAAGGCTACTTCATCACTGGAGGCAGAGATAGCCATAGGAGCCGGAACATATCACGCCGGATTAAGGACTCACTTGCCACAAACATCGCGGAAGTATGATGCGGTGTGGGGGATAGTGGAACGACTTACTAAGTCGGCACATTTTTTGGCCGTGCGGATGACATTCACACTAGAGGAATTCTACCGGTTGTACATTCGAGAGATTGTCCGGTTACATGGAGCTGGTTTCATCGACGTAACTCCTAATCCTGGCTTACGGTCACTTTGGAAGAGTTTCTAGAGATCCATGGGAACACAATTGATGATGAGCACTGCTTTTCATCCAAAAACATATGGCCAGTCGGAGAGGACTATACAAGTTTTAGAGGATATGCTATGAGCATGTGTCCTGGATTTTAAGGGTAGTTGGGAGGAGCATTTTCCCTTGGTGGAGTTCGCCTACAACAACAATTCTCAGATGAGTATACAGATGGCACCCTATGAGGCTTTATATGGGAGGCTATGTCGATCTCCGATTTGTTGGATGGAGGTGGGAGAGAGATCAGTCATGGGTCCAGATTTGATTAGAGACACCTCTAAGAAGGTGGATTTGATATGAAAGCGTCTTCTCACAGCTCAGAGCTGGTAGAAGAGCTACGCCGACAGATGGCGTCGACCTCTAGAGTTTGAGGTAGGTGATCTCGTCTTCTTGAAGGTGATGCTTAAGATATGAGTGGTCAGGTTTGGCAAGCGGTGGAAGCTATCGCCGAGATACATCGAGCCCTTCGAGATACTCGAGAGGCGGGCATTAGCCATATCTGGCATTACCGTCAGTTTATCTGGTGTCCACAAGGTATTCCTATGTCTCCATGCTCCGTATAGCCACCCGATCCAATCCATGTAGTGGATTGGGGCAAGCTGGTTGTTGATGATGGACCTTCGAGAGGGACCGCGCGTATATCATGGATGGTCGAGACCAAAGCCTTATGAAGTTAAAACTGAGTCGAGAAAGTAAGTTAAGTGGCAACAATCGTAGAGTAAAGAGGCAACATGGGAACGCAAGGACACGATATGTGCCAATTATCCTTTCTTGTTTAAGGATGAAGGTATGTTTTTTTTTTTTTTTGTCATTGATGTTGGAATGAATGTTGCATATGCATGTGATATTATGTAGTATGAATTTCGAGACCTAAATTTTTAAAGGGGGAATAAAACCCAGAAAATCAATTTTTTCTCAAAATGGTAAAATAGTACTTGTCGCTATAGTATGAAAAGTAAATGAATTTTCAAATTTCAGATGATATAAACTTCACTGAATTTTTCTCGAGAAATCTAGTTACTTAATCGAATTTTGTTGAATTCTGAGATGGTTGAAATTTCAATGCTTATACCGTGTCGTGACACATGTGGTGGTGACATGGCATGACCGGGGCCAGAATGAGGGGAAATTACATATGGAATGAGAGTCATGTGGTGTGGAGAGTGCCACCTAGAACATGTGTCCATGTGACACATGGACCATGGAAAATGTGACACATGGTAAGATGAATAGTAAAGGGAGAGGAAGCTTCCTCTCACTTGAAGGAAATCAAACAATTCGGTGGATAAGGTGAGAAGGCAAGAAAAGGAAAAAAAGAAGAGATTTAAGAAGTATGCGATACGTAGAGAGAGCAGAAGACTCATGCTTCTCCTTAAGATCTCCGACTAACCGGCAGTCGAAACTCGTCGGAACAAGAGACAAAGTTGGTCTACGCGATAAGGGCTACGAGTGGGTACCGAAATTCGAATTTTTCGTCGAAGTTCCAAAAGGTACCAGTTTCTCCTACACTGGTTATTTCTTGCCTAGTGGCCATGTAAGGGACATTTTGATTCAGCTCTAATCTTAGGGTTGTGGTTATTGATAGACAAGGACAGGACCCAGTGTTTCAAGACATAACTTCTGGACCTCTTGGCTACCTGTGTGTAGCCTTGGTTAAGACTAGGCGTGACTGGGCATCCAACCTACCTGTAGCCATGGATGATCAGTCCCAAGACTGAACCCGGACTGTTTGTGGTTTTGCTGGTCGAGTGTTGGTCATGGGTGTAGTGCTTAGTTTTGGGGTCTGAACAATTTTCGCACACCCATGCAAATCATGTAATTTTCCGACTTTATTAAACCATAACTTTCTTTGTCGAACTTGATTTAGTGTTTAAGGACTCTACTTAAAGTTTCAGTCTAGAATTTAACCATATGCTATTGAATGACATTTGGTGCTCATAGTTTTGGGTGTTTTCCTTTTCTTGTCAAAAATTGATGTGTGGATTGTTTTGTCGACATTGCTTATGCCACAATTGATAAAGGGTACCAAGTTATCCTTACTTGTATGATTAATACTTGGTGTTAATATATGCTTGTGATGCATGAAAGTAAGAATATGTTGATAGGTTGTGAAACATGTTTGAGATATATAAAAGACATATGGAAATTAAAAGGGAATAATTATATGTATTAAATATGATTATCCATAGATACTGGGTATGAAGTATGATTTTGAACTGGTTGCACGTGGTATCATTGCATGTAGGAGATACATGCAATGGCATTGCATTGCATTTATGCACCTGACATCGTATGACATGGTGTGAGTGCATGGTAAAGATCAATATTGTGTTTGTGTCACAGGTTCAGAAATGGGACAACGTCCAAAATGAGTCTCACGCTTGCATAAAAGAAAAGGAAATAAAAATATGGTCGGTATAGCAAGTAGGGATAGATAATTTCAGAGGAAAAACCCGATATTCTTTGTTAGACATATGTATCCAGTGATGAAAGTTCACGAAAGTGTCGAGAGGCGTGGAAGCCTACGATGAGACCCCGAAAATTCGCTACCCACAAAAAGCACACAGGACTTGGTAAAAACAAGTGAATATCGGAGTTTGTCCAATGGGTTTTAACTTATAAAACAAAAATCTTTACTTGAAATGGTCATTTATGAAGATAACATGTTTTCAAAGACTTGGCATATGCATGTGTGAGGAGTCTATGAGGACTCTGAAATGTACGTGGTGAGTCACATTCTCACCTAAGTGGCATGGGATACTCAGTAGGAATATGTATGTTTTTACTTGAATGTGTGAAATGACATTGAATGTACACTTAGGCTGGGAGTAGCCCTTGTAGGAATTATTCTCATCGGGTATCGTTTCTCACCCCAAACTACTGTACAAGACAAGTACATTAGGACAACACTCAATAGAGGCCTCAATTGTGAAGAAAGTCGGATTGTTGCTTTGGTAGTAGTTTTGACATGTATCTATATGTTCTGTATAAGAGTGTTTTAATAAACTCTTATGGACTATTGTGATATAGTTGTATATCGTATATGAATGTATTTGACCCCGTGAGGTCACATTACTTCATGAGAGACTCGGATGGGTTATGAGAGGGTTATTGAGGCAGCCTGAGATTGGCAGCTCCCCAAACAAAGGAGACTCGGTGTCTCTATTTTTTGTGAAAATATGGATCCCAATAAATGGGACACAATGGTGTCAAGTTACCCCAACTAAATGAATTTCATGGGTTGTCAATGGAACCTCAAGCTAGGCGCTACAAGAGTGGCTTCAAGCCATGAATTTAAAGGGAGGGGGCTTTGAAGGCAGAGAGGGAATTTGCAAAATGAAGGAAGGTTAACTCCTTTGCCTTACGATGATTCAGAATTCAAGACTGAGAATCCGAGTATGACATGAGAAACAATCATATTTATATTCCTCTCTTTTCCTAATTCCCAAATCCCCAATTCCTAAACCCTCACTCCCTCGTCCTCTCCCCTGTTCTGTCTCTTTCCCTTCACCCTTCCTCTTTCTCAAACCCTTTCCTCAATCCTACTTGAATCTACCCTAGAGTCACGAAAGATAAGAGAATTACCGAGAAAAAGGAGAAAATCAAGGGAGAATTAGAGAGAAGGCTGGAAGAAGAAATCAAAAGAAGGAAACTTAACGATTTCTCCTTCAATTATAAATTGTAAGTTCCTTTGTCTTAAGCAAGTTGAACTGAATGAATACTTTTCTTTCTTCTTTGTTTGTTCCTATACTGATTGAAGTTGGATGCATATTTTTTTAATAACCTTATTTTTCATGTAAAAATCTTGTATATTAATAGATCCAAGAAAGCTAGGTATAAGAATATGCATAAGAATACCATATCCAACTAAGTTGTTATAATTATATATAAAAGATTTCAACCAATCGTTGTTGAGCAAGTTGGACTGAATGAATGCTTTTCTTTCTTCTTTGTTTGTTCTTGTATTGATTGAAGTTGGATACATTTTTATTTTTATTTTCGTTTCATTTATGTTTGGCTGTTGAGGAACTTGGAAATACAGAAAGAAAAAATCTTTTGCTAGATGCATTGTTCTTAAGACTACTCATGCCGTTGTTTGATTGAAGGTTTTATTTTCAAAACTATCATCTAAATCCACAAAAATTATCTTTAGCAGAAAAAGGCAAAGTTGTAGATGGACAAATCTTGGATACATGAATCCGATCGGTAGGTTTAGCTATTTGCAAGGAGCTATCAATTTCATAGAATTTGCTCGTAAGTCCTCTGGAGATGAAAACCTTGCTTGTCCTTGTAAAGATTGTGTCAATGGACTTTATTATACTTATGATATTGTTCTTAGTCATATATTGTGTCATGGATTTTCTCCAAGTTATACAAATTGGTACTTTCATGGAGAATCTTTGTCTTCTTTCGATGAACCCGATCAACCTAGTAATACATATTCTACTATAGAGAAACAATACAATGTGCAAAATTATCTAGAAGATTTGATTACAAGTCACACCTATGATAAAGATGGAAATTTGAGAGTAGGTATACTGGACATTAGTATTAATTTTACTGAAAATACTTAATTAGATTGTGTGGAATTGACTGAGGAAGCTAAAAAGTTTCTTAAGTTATTGAAAGAAACAGACTAGGAGCTTTTTTATGGGTGTAAAAAACACAGTACACTTTCTTTTATTCTTGAACTTTTCCACAAAAAGTTCATGAATGGATGGAGTAACAAATCTTTCACCGAGTTGTTGGGTACATTCATAGAAACTTTGCCGAAGGGAGAAAAGTTGCCTAAATCTTCTTATAAGGTAACAAATATTATTTCAGAACTAGGTTTATGCTATGAGAAAATTCATGTTTGTCCAAATAGTTGTATGCTATTTTGGAAAGAACATGAGCATGATGACATATGTGTACAAAGATGTGGTGCATCTCATAGAGGAAAATGAAATTAGTTCTAACGTTCGTCCTTCTATGCCATTGAAGAAAAAACATAAAAAGGCAAAAAAGATTCTAAGATGGTTTCCTATAAAGCCTAGACTGCTTGTTTATGTGTTCTAAAATAGCAAATTTGATAAGATGGCACTTTGATCAACGTATAGACGATGGTTATTTGAGACATCCTATAGATGCCCATGCATGGAAAGATTTTGATGCTCTACATAAGGAGTTCTTGAGAGAACCTCGCAATATTTGGTTTGGTTTAGCAAGTGATGGTTATAATCCATTTCGATCTATGAATGTCATATATAGCACATAGCCTGTTATTTTAACCATGTATAACTAGCCTCCATGGTTGTGTATGAAGCAACATTCATTCATGTTGTCTTTACTCATTCCTGGTCCTGAGTCATTTGGGGAGAAGATTGATGTGTTTTTACAACCATTAATTGATGAGTTGATTGATTTGTGGGTTAACGGTTTACAAACTTATGATACTAATGCAAAAAATTATTTCAAGTTGCAAGCTGCATTTCTTTGGACCATTAATGATTTTCTTGCTTATGGAATGTTATCTGGTTAGAGTGTAAGAGGTAAATTAGCATGTCCTACATGTGGCTTTGGCACTTGCTCTAAGTGGTTGGAAAAGGGTGGAAAGTATTGCTTTATGGGTCATCGTAGATTTTTGCCTATCAATCATTCTTTTAGAAGAGATAGGCGCAATTTTGATGGGAATCAAGAATGGAGGATTGCACCAACACCACAAAATGGATCGACTGTTATGCAACAATTGAATGAAGAATTTGGCGTGTATAATGCAAATGGTGAAATTGTTTCTTTTAGTGAGGGGTGGAAAAGGAAAAGTATATTTTTTACTTTACCTTATTAGGAGACTAATTTGATTAGGAATAATCTTGATGTCATGCATATTGAGAAAAATGTATGTGATAACATATTAGGTACATTGTTGAACATTGAAGTGAAGTCAAAAGACAATTTGAAAGCCCGACTTTACTTGAAAAAAATTGGCATATGAAGTGATCTTCATCCAATAGAGCTTCCTAATGGAAGGATGCATTTACCTACTACTTGCTATACAATGTCTTCAAAAGAGAAAGACCTTCTACTTGGAGTACTAAAAGGAACGAAAGTGCCAGATAGTTATTCTTCCAATATTTCTCAGTGTGTGAAATTGAAGCAACGTAGTTGATAGGGCTTGAAAAGTCATGACTGGCTATGTCTTGATGCAAGATTTGCTTCCTATAGCAATAAGGGGATCCTTACCAAAAATTGTAAGTAAAGTAATTATTGACCTTTGTCATTATTTCCGAGAAATATGTTTAAAGGTTCTCAAAGTAAGCCAGCTTGAAGAATTGGAAAAAAAAAAAAAAAAAAGAGTCACACTATGCCAAATGGAAAATATATTTCCTCCTGGATTTTTCACTATTATGGTGCACTTAGTGACTCATTTGGCAAATGAGGCAAAACTAAAGGTATCTAATGTTAATTATATGGATGTATTTAATCGAAAGGTATTCTTAATTTACAATTCTTTTTATATTTTTTGTTCTTTTCATATATAGATTTAAACTAATTAAGATTTAATGTGGTACTTAATGGACACTTAAATCTAGTGTAAAAACATGGTTAATCTCAGGTTCAATTCAGAGAATATATATTGTAATGTAATCAATAACTTATTGCTCATCAGATTCTTTGATGGTGTTGAAACTTAAATTCAATCAAGCAATAAGAAATGATAATGAAGATGCTCATTTTCTTAAGGAAAAGAATTGCCACTTAATGCAAAATCTCTCTTTACTTAATTGCACTCTTGGTCGCCCGATTGAATGGGCACAAGAACCTATTTTGTGATAAAGCACAGCACAAACGCATCGACCGTCTTATACAATTGTGATGCTATTGCTCGATTATGCTAAGTAATGCCAAATCGGTATTTCTTATGCTTTTTTTAGATTCTTTTATCAAATATATTTGTGTTTGATATTACATAATGATAATGGGTTATGTACAATATGGAATATTTGATTGACATTTTCTACAATTCTTAGAAAATGTGATTGATATATTTGTCATATGATTTCTTATTATTTTCGTCAGTAATCATCGAGCAATCATCAGAAGGAACAATCAAAGTAAAAATCACAATAAGGGTGCTATAACAGCTGAAATGGAAAAAATCCATTGGGCTACATTTATTGAATGGTTTCGAGCTGAAAGTAGAATTAAAAACTCCGTTTTAGTTAATATTTCAATAGAATAAATATTAGCAACATTTTTTTTTCTATTCATATATAATGTTGCAAGTTAATATTTCAATAGGATGCATATTAACAACATTTTTTTTTTTAATCACATACTAGGTTGTAAGTTAATATTTCAATAGAATGCATATTAACAACAATTTTTTTTCCTATTCATATATCAAGTTGGAAGGTTAATAGAACCAAAAATTTCATGAGTCATTGAACATATTCAGTGGTTAGCTCAAGGTCCAAATAATATGGTAAGAAGATTTAATGGATATATCATTGGAGGTGTATGGTTTCATACCAAAAAAAAAAAGGAGAGTAAAAGAAAAACTCAAAATAGCGTTGTTGTTGTCACATAAAAAACATCTGGCTCTGAAGATAACATTATTTATTATGGTGTTATAAAAGAGATGATAGAGTTGAATTATTTTGAACACTTTAGAATTGTTTTGTTCAAATGTGATTGGTTTGATACCAAACAAGGAAAGGGAGTGAAGAAATATGCATTGGGATTCACACTTGTGAATTTCTCAAAGTTAATTCACACAGGTACAAATTCACTTGATGAGCCCTTTGCTTTGACATCCCAAGTTCAGCAAGTATTCTATATTCAAGATTCATTGCAACCAAATCAAGTACATTGTTAGAACAAAACCTATGAGATGTATGAGGCTGGGTGATAATCTTCATTTGAATCATATGATGAACATCATGTGCAAGATTTACGAGATGTCAGATGTTGATAATGATGGCATCGAAAATTTTAGTTGGGTAAGAAATGATATTGACGACACAACTATCATTGAAGAGCACTTTAAAGATAAATCTCCCTCATAAGATGAATTATAAGGTTATATTAAACACTAACCCTTTTTAATTAAATATTCTATGTTTTGTGAATTTATGCATTACCGTAATTATTGAAATTTTTGACTTTTTTTTTATAGGTACAAGATCGCTTTATCATATAGAAAGTCAAAATAGAGTATGTGAGAAATTAATCGTGAAGCAAGACAATTTCTACGCCTTTCGTGTATGCAATTGTGCATCTATGGTGCTTCTTACAATCTTATGTTTCTTATGTTTACTATTGACTAGTTTATAAATTGGTTTTTGAGCCTTTGGGAGGTTAGATAGGAGTTTAAAGTATAAGAAGTAAGTGGACCATATCATTTTTTTTTCTATCATTGATTTTGCTGTCTAAATTTGTTTGGAAGACTCATTGGAATTATTTATGTGAAAGATATAATGTTTAGAGATCTTAATTTTGGTAAAATATGTCTCATCAAGCTTAAATTCCAATAAATTTTAGTATGTTGATGCAAGAAAAAATATCAAAGATTACTGATTTTGTGTTATGCATTACTAAGCTAATAGTAGTTTCATTATGAAATATATATTGTAGAATTGCGATACATTTGAGATCTAGAATGTGTGTATATCTCTTAGTTATAATTTATAATTCCATTAATATTTATTGGTGTCATTTCTTACACAATGTCATTTTGATCCAACAAAGAAAAGGAGAATGAACAAACTAAAGGCGGTTCCTTTTTTAAAAAAAAAAGTGATCTCATTCACCCATGTATTGATATATGGAGTGGTTATTAATTAAGACCTCTTTATTCATTTATAAATGAGTAAGCTAGATCTCATATTATTGTCCTACCCATACAATGCTATCGTACAACAAAGACAAAACAAACATATTGGTCCTTTTGTTTTCTCATTATGAGTCTAGATGATTACTATTGGATCTTAAACTACATAATGATGAAAAATCAACTTTTTTCTAAATCCATTCAATCCCTTTTATGAGTACAAAATTTAATCATATAAATTATTTAACAATATAATACAAGTAATTTAATAGGTATTTAAATTAATTGGATATATTTTTTTTAAAAATTAATATAAATTTAACTTAATATTACTTTTTTGTTCATTAAGACCATTCTTTTTAGTAAATATATACATACAAATAATCTACATTTGAATTAATACATTTATGATATATTTTTAGTAATGTTTGTTAAATTGCCACATGTAATGTCATTAACATTGTCTCTGTTGCAATATTTTATCAAAAAGTCATCATATGCGTCACAAAGTATATGTCTATAGCGGCGATTTGCGGTAAATGACATTTAAATGTCATAATGGTTCATCAACATATATACAAGTATTAAGTAAAAACATTGGCAATAAATATATATGTAATTACATTTTCGTTTAATCAGGTTATATGTCACAAAACATAGCAATGTTTGTTAAATTGTCGCAAGCAATGTCACTAACATTTTTTTCTATTGCAACATTTTGACAAAAAGTCACCATATACATCGTAAAATATAAATCTAGAGCAACTATGAAACCCCGGAAGATCCAGATTTCTGAGGAAGGGTAGAACGGTAAATTTCGGTCAGAATCCGATTTTTTTTTAGATCTTGGATGAAGAAACGGACTTCATTGTTGGAATCGTCTCGCGAAATCTAGCTACCACATCGAATTTCGTCAAATTCCAAGACAATCAGAATTTCACATTTTTCGAGGCACTTGAAGTAGTGCGGGACACTTGGCATGTGATGAGTGGGCTCACGCAGCTAATGGTCAAGTGTGAGATAAGTCAAACAATGAGCTCAAGTGTGGGGCCATAGTGATCATGACATCACGTCATCGGAGAAACCACTATAGAAGCACAAGAGGATAAGGTGTAATCCTAAGTGGCCACTAAAAGTTGTGACATGGCAAGTGAGATGATCTCACTCGACCCCCATCTCCCCAACCTACTTCTGGGAGAGAAAAGAGAGAGAGAAAATAAAGAGGAAAGAGAAAGAAAGAGAGTTTAGAGAGAGAGGCTTTACCTTCTCTCTAGATTCCCGGCGATCGGTCCGTCGGATCCCTACGAGACAAGAGGCAAAGTTGATCCCCACTTCAAGAGCTACGTGTAGGTATCGATATTGTGGGGTTTCGGCAACTCTGGGAGGTAGGGGTCTTCTCCTACTTGGTTATTTCTTGTTTAAAATCCATGAAAATGGTTTTAGATGTTGTGAGGTCGGAAATGGCCATGGATTTCGGGTCCAAGGAAGTGGAACCGATGGTTGATGAGGGGCTGCCCATGGAAAGCCCACATACTGTACTAGGACTGTTAAAAAGTCTGGATTGATGGTTGGACTTAAATTTGTCTATGTGTTTTGCTTGCATGTTATTGCTTGAATTAGATAGCATGATATTGCTTAAAATGAATGGCTTGAAGTGTGTGTGGAAAATGATATGTTAATGCATACTAAATTGATGTGTTAACATGATTGCTTGAATTATATGAAATATAATTGTGTATGAGCCATTGGAATTGGATATATGAATCGCATCATCAGACTCATGTGCACGGTGACATCACAGAGTCGAAAGCGTGGTGCACGTATGTCGTCCACCACTGGTGAATGCGGTCGAAGTCGACTACATCCAATAAAGACTCAGTTCAAAGAATAAAATGAAAAGTAATTAATGTGGGATGGCGGCAAGAGTGGGGTCATAATCCCTTCAAGTGAAAAGCCCGGAATTCGTGGTGAGACTCCCATGGTAATATCCAAAGGTCCTGATGAGCGAGATCACTGATATCCAAAATTTCTTTGTGGGTGCAGAGACCCGGAGTAAGCTAAAAAGTTCGAGTCAAGGAAACACACTACTGCCGCGATCACTTAGACCTAGAAATGGTCTTCATGCAGGCCGATCGACTCCTGACTGGCCACCCATCGGAAAATTACATCATGCCTGAAGTCAATGAAGGCTCTGATGAGGTGCAGTCATCATTACTAATGACGTAACGTCACACTTGCATAGGCATGTAGGAGTCAAGACCTTGGTATGGGCATGGAAACATTTCATGATGATATAAATCATTCCATGTATACTGTAAATTGTATGAATGTGGATGTTATGATGTGCCATCGCATGCATTTAGTGGGAAAGCAGCCCTCGTAGGAGAATCCAACTACTGGACATTGCTCACCCCTGGCCGTGATCCCTTCAGGTACAAGAGAAGACAAAGGCTCCTTCGAGGTCAGTAGTACGAAGAAGGCCAGGTTGTAGCCTTGAGAAGCATTTTGTAAAATATATTATAATTATCTAGTTTTAATATACTTTGGCATGTAAAAAGTGTATAAGAGTTGTACATCAAACTCTTGTGAATTTTTATAAGAAATGGGTTATTTGTAAGAAAAATTATACAGGAATAGGTCTCAATACATGAGATATGTGAGTGTGATATCGGGCACTGATATCCATGTGTTTCCACTGGTCATGTTATCAGACCTCTTGGAATTAGCATCACAAAGAAACGCTTTATAAAACATCATTGAAATGTCATAATACCATACACATATATGTATGTATTGCTAAAACGTTGGTACAAATAAATTTGTAGCTACAATCGATTTAATGTTGGTTATATGTCACAAACATAACAATGTCATATCAAACACCACGTAAAAGCATGTCACACATTTGTCATTGCACCATTTGTTAAATTATCACAAAATTATCACCAAAGTTTTCAGACATAACATTTTATGGAATTGTTGCTAAAATGTTGGTTTATATTGTGATGTTCTTTCCCATTTCCTGTGGCTCACACCACCGCCAACCCAAGGCGAAAACTCCTCGCGTGTGTCTCATAACACGAGACCCATACATGGCAAAAAATGACCACATCGCCCCATTACATCATACTCACTAAAATATATCCAACTATATTACAATAGTTTCAAGAGTTGTTACATCACCCTTAATACAAACATGTTTTACAAAAATGTAATCAAAGCCACATGTCGGCTTTCTTCTCAAAAGGGGGATCCCATGACGGGATGAGCAATGCCCAGTAGTGATAATCTCCTACATAGGTTACTCCCCACCTAAAATGCACATGCAATGGTACAACACAAACATCCACATTCCATACAATTTACAATTCACACATGGAATGATCTATATCATGCATGAAATGTTTTCCATGCCCATATCCGAGTCACTCATCGACTCCCTCATACATGCCTATGCCAAGTGTGACAATCGTCACTAGTAATGCTAATAACACCCATATACCGAGCCTTTGTCGGCTCACCAACACCCAATGCAATTTGCTACCGGTAACCATCCAAGTCAACTCACTTAATACTCAACCCTAGGCCTAAGTGATGAACACATGGACTGTGTTTTCTCTCTTAGGCAATGTATCCTTTTCTGATTACAATCACAGTCCCTAACACCCATACGTAACTTTTCTGATAGTACCGCGGTCTCACACCCGCTGCAAAACCTTCCCGATAGTACCACCCCCCTCCTCCCTACCCACTGGTCTTTACACCTCATTCGGCCTTTACACCCATGCAGACCTTTCGATATTACCACGGGTCTCCTACACCCGCTCCAAGAACGCCTAACACACATTAATTATTTATCATTTTATAATTTGAACTATGAGTCTTTATTGGACTAGTCCCAAAGACAAACTCAACCCACATTCACCAAGAGTGGCGAATAACCATATCGTGCACCCACACCCGACTCGACGCGATGTCATAGTGCAATAAATGCAATGATGCCAGTTCATACAATCAATTTCCTATGGTTCACACACAATTATATTTCATATAATTTATGAAGGATCCTGACCCGGATTAACCTCATGAACCCGAGGGGACCTCCCGGCACTCCAACGGATATAGAAACTTTTCCTTAAAACCATAAATTAAAACTGAGAGAACCCCTTTGGTAATCCTTACCATATACTTTAGAAAATAATGCTATGAAGTAGTAATTTTCTTTTCTTTTTTCTTTCTTTATCAAACCCTAGGATTTTTCGTAAAATCGCGACTCTAACTGCTCATTTGACTTTCCTAAATTTGCAAAACTGATGAAAGCATTTAAAAACACTTCTAAACTTCAAATTTTCACTTCCATATTAGGACTCGTCCACAACCCAATCAAACACAATAGACATACATATACATTTATTTATCAAATCATCAAAACATTCAAACTCTTCTATTCCATGCACATTTTTTTTTATTAAAAGATTGGGCTTGAGCCGAGTTGCTTCCATCGCCTACGACTCGTCCGACGAGGACGTTCGCGTGAAGTTCCTTTTCAAAATATATACATATATACATATATACATGACAAAATATTCAACATATACAATATGCAAAATATATATACAATGGCAAATACAATGCCGCCTCCTCGATGGTCTAATTAACGCACAGAGGGTACTCCACCACATTCTCAGCCTCGTGTCCCTTTAAAATGTTTTTGAAACGACTAAAAGAGTGAGCTAAAGGAGCTCAATGAGTGTACATTTTTATTTAGATAACATTTTCAGATATAGCAAAGTAATAAAATACTTATACAATTAAAAATCAATTGAAAATTTCTTAAACTCTTTCTTTCTTTCTTTATTTCTTTCTTTCGATGGAACCTGTGGGATAAACATTACGTACGCCTTCTCTACACGACGGTGAGGATGCCTCATTCCGCTTCATAACCACTACGCCGCGAAGAACCCACGCTGCATGTGGTTCACCATAACACCTTATCACGTGTACATACTCTAAACACCTATTTCCCCATTAGTAACCTATAACTTTTACCCCCAAATCCTTACACGCTTAAGGTACCTCTCGATATCACCATAACAAATATATAAGTTAGGGTAAACCATCAAAAACATTTCTTCAAAATGTTATTTATAAATCCATTTAAATCCTTTACTTTATCATTAAAACACATATGCATTCTTATTAAATATTTAAACTTTCATAATGCCTTAACATATGTATTATTATTATATAATTTAATATATATATATATATATATATATATATATATATATATATATATATATATATATATATTGATGTAAGAGTAAAACATTTCCATATGCCTTAACATAAACTTCCATATGCCTTAACATTTATATAAACATTTCCATTAAACTTTTCGCCAACATTAAACCATTCACTTTAAAACTCAAGCTCAAAATATCATTTTACACTCACCTTTACTTCCCAAAACTTGAGCACAACTCCACTACTTTTCCCGCCTTTGCTTTTTTAGCCTACATACTCACCTAAATACGACAAATACACTGCCTACGTAATCGTATAATCTCACGTACTCCTAGATTCTGGGCCACACCTCAACTAATAGATCAGCCGAGGTACGCTACATTTTCTGCCGAAGCTCCAATCTAATTGAACCTTTCTTAATCATTTAATAAGGTTCCCGGAACTATTGGTGTACGGTAATCTGGCTTAAATACACAAAAACACGCCATTCTCAGCATTAAGCTCTTCACATAAAATCTGCACACCTCGACCCCGCATCGGCAAGATGCCAGGTTTCGCCGCATGCACAAGACATGTTGGACCCGCATCGGGTACATGTTGGCCTCTCGGTAACTGCACCGCACACCGTACATGTACCGCACACCCCCGAAACAAGCCCATATTTGTTATTTTGCCACTTTGCTACCAATTAATCATTACACAACTTCTATAAATTCATAACACCTCTAAGAATTTACATGGAATTCATCTCAAAACAACTTCACCAATTTTGAATTGGTGGTTTGAACCTCATACCACAATTCTAAGTGAAAATCCAAGAACTCAACCCAGTCCACTCAATTCTTTTTAAAGTTCATATAATTTTGATGATTCCATGTTTACTTTCCACCAATCGGGGTTTTACTCACATAACCTCAACAAAATCTAGAGTTTAAAAGTTTTCTTCCAAAACCCGGGACAAAGGAGCAACTAATTCCATACTACAAAGCCCTAGAATCCAAAAATACACTTTGGATTCTAAGACAAACATACCCGATTTCGACTTTTCCTCCTTCCTTCTTTCTTCCTTCCTCTCCTTGCTTTTCTCCCTTCCAAAACGTGTGCCCTAGCCTTTGGAGACCAAAATGAGCTGGCTTATTTTCCCATTTTTATATTCTAATGAGTTTCCATTAATAAGATCAAATCTCATCTCTTTAATATTGCAGTAAATTGTAACTTGTTTTATTTCTATTATGGCCCATCTCTACCTTAGTTTTATAGATTTCATATCCTTTATGAATTTACAATTTTGCCCTTCTTTATTACTACATTCCTAGCTTTCACTCAATTTATCACTTCTCACAATTTAGTCTCCAAATATTTACAATGTGACACTCGATACCTTATACACCCCCACAAGATCATAAAATTATACACTCTGGATTCGGCTCATAATTTAACCACTCATGTTAACACATCAATTTAGCATGCATCAACATGTCATTTTCCACACAATCCATGCCATCCATTTTAAGCAATATTTTGCAAACAACACACATGGACAATTTTAGTCCAACCATCAACCCAGACTATTTTAATAGTCCTCAAACAAGATGGGCTGTTCGAAATCAAGCTGTATCTCTAAAGATTCGTCCCACTCCGAGGACTGAAACTCTACTGTGCCATTTCGCCCCCAAACACTCCAACCACTTGTATGTTATTCAAATATCAAGCAATGACAACATCATTTTTCATCCAAGATCAGTCCTCGTAACGCCCAAAACGGTCCCGAAAATTCCCGCATAAAAATCCTAATTTCCACAATAACATCAAGCAATTTTGGCTATGGACATTTTTAGTCCAAAATAATTTTCTCTGACAAAGTAACACAGTCCCATGTCCACTGCATCCTTGGCCTCAAGGATAGTCCCCACTTCCAAAGATGTAGTCCCCTTTTCGTGGACCCAAATGCTCGATTCGAATTTCATAGCTCCCAAACACCATTTTCATGGCATTTTAAATAAGAAGTAACCAAGTAGGAGAAGACCCCTACCTCCCGGAGTTGTCGAAACTCCACAAAACCGATGCCCACGCATAGCCCTTGCAACGTAGAGCAACTTTGCCTCTTGCTCCAACGAGAACCGACGGTCCGAAAGCCGGGAAATCTAGAGAGAAGTTGGACTCTCTCTCTCTAAAATCTGATTTTCCTTCCACTGCCGGATTTCATCCCCAAAAAGAAAAGAAAACGTTCTTTTCTCTTTTCATTTATTCCCTTTTTGTCCTCATTGCCACATGTCAACCCTCCATTGGTTGATAGGATTACACCTTATCCTCTTTATCCATTTACTTTGGATTTCCATCCAATTAGGAGATGCCACATGTCCACATGGGCCCCACTTGGCTCTCCTTATTTGACTATTATGCATCTGACATGTGACACATTGTGAACCACTCAAAATGTGTCAAATGTCCCGTACTACCCTCGTTGCCTCAAAAAACGTGAAATTCCGACTGTCTCGGAATTTGACGAAATTCGACGTGGTAGCTAGATTCTTCGTAGCACGATTCCAACTACGGTTCTGCTTTATCATCCATCTATAAAATTCGCATTAACGAAATTACCATTTTACCATTTTTCAGAAAATTAGAATTTTCTCGGGTTTTACATATATCGTTTAAGTGATGTTTACAAAAAACGTTGTCTTAGTAATGTGGCTATAGACCAAATTTGTTGTAGTAAACGTATTGAAATGTTCTATGTTCCTCAATTGATGTAGAATACGCTAAGACATTCTCTCTCTCTCTCTCTCTCTCTCTCTTTCTCTCTCTCTCTCTATATATATATATCCCTGTTGGAAATTTTAGCTTGCCCATTTGTTTAAGGATGATAAACCAAGCTCATAATGTGTTTGATATCATATCTCGGCCACACGAGTTTGTCAAACACCTATTTGCAAAATGGGGCTCCTCCATCGCCAATTATAGTCTCCGGTGTTCCAAATCAAATATTTCTTTGTAAAACCATTGAACTCCAGAAAGATCATTCGATTAAGTCAAAGGTTCTACCCATTTTGATACATAATCCACAGCTAGAAGTATGTATATATTTCCAAATGAAACTGGAAAAGGCCCCATAAAATCCATTCCCCATACATCAAACAACTACACTACGTAGATAATTTTCAGGCATCTCATGCCTACGATATTTCCCATTCTTCGCATTGATCACATAACTTCACCCATTCAAACAACTTAAAAATAGTAGGCCAAGAAACTCGACCGAGAATTTTGTGGGTCGTTTATTCTCGCAAATGTCCTCCATATGGTGATGCATGACATTCTTGTAAAATCTTGCTTTCGTCACCTTCTCTCGCACACATCTTCTTATAATCGATCGCCTCTTTAAAACAATAAATGGGTCATCCCGTATGTAGTACTCCGGGCATTGTCCTAGCTTTTTTCATGGTAGCTAAATTCCTAAGGGTAGCACCCACAAGCTAAAAGTTTACACACAAGATACCAGTGATCGGAGTGACAAACAAATAATCATCATCCGGAAAATTTCGCTATCTCTTCTTCTTGTACAATGGGTTTCTACTCTTGCCAAGTGATCGCCTATCACATTGTCATCAATATCTTGTCTTTATTTCTAAATCAAATTCCTCGTAATAAATAGCACCCCACCTGATCAATCTCTGCTTTGCTTTTCTTTGCCATTAGATATTTGACTGCTGCATGATCGCGGTGTGTATAACAACATGTAATCCCAAATGTATGGCCTAAATTTTTCACATAAATACTATTGCCAACATCTCCTTTTCTGCAGTAGAGTAATTTTCTTTGTGCTTCATTGGGTTTTGCTAGCATAGTATATGGCCTTGAACACTTTTCATCTTTTCTGTCCCAATACAGCCTCTATCAGAAAAATCACTCGGCATCACACATGATTTTAAATTCTCTGTTCCAATCAAGCTACGGCAGATGGGAGCTTCAACTAGTCCGATTTGATTTCTTCAAATGCTTTCTCGGCAGGATTCATCAAAATAGAAACTTAGTATCTTTTTCCAAAGAATTTGCATAAAGGGTCTAGCAATTTTGAGAAATCTCCGATAAATCTTCTATAAAATCCACAAAGATGTCCTAAGAAACTTCGATTCCTCGACCGTAGTGGGTGGCAAATTAAATTTCTTATAATTGAAACTTTTTGCTTGGTCTACTCCTTAAGTCTTATTGCAGTAAATCATAAGTTCCAAGACAATTCCTTCAGAACCATAAAATGACATTTTCCCACTCCCAGAGCTAGATTCTCAATTTACAGGTCTCTAAGGTCATCCCTGTGTTGGCGCAGCACCGTTCAAAATCGGATCCATACACTGTAAAATCATCCATAAAGATCTCCATAACTTCTTCCGCTATATCGAAAATATATTACCATGCACTTTTTAAAGGTACCAGAGCATTACACAAACCAAATGGCATTCTCCTCTAAAAGCAAAAGTACCAAATGGTAATAAAAGTGGTTTCTCCTGATCTTCTACGCGGCACAAGAATTTGGTTATATCCAGAGTATCCATCAAGAAAAACAAAAATGAGGGTGTCCCGCTCAACCCATCCAAAGATCTCGATCAATGAAAGGCAGGGAAATGATCCTTTCGCTGGGTGAGATTCAATTTTCTCGTAGTCAATACACACCTCCATCCTCGCGTCTTGTAGGAACTTCATTCTTTCATTTCTGATCACATCCACCTTTCAGAACCACATGCACCGGGCTTACCTAAGAACTATCCGATATAGCATATAAACCCGCATTTAACCATTTCGTAACTTCTTTTCTCTCGACAATCCTTTCATCACTGCCCACCTCCTTGATGCTCACAGGTTTTCGTGACATCCTCCAAGAATATTTTCAGGCATGCAAACGGGAGGGCTGATACCTCTCAGATCCTCACTGACCAAGCAATTGTTTCCTGCATTTTCTCGACTACTGCACTTCGTCGCCTTCGCCAATGCATCTAATATGATAATCGGTTTTCTTTCTCGGTTCTAAAACCAAGTACTTTAAAATGATCACAATTCTTTCAATGCCACTCTTCGCACTAGGCTCTTGCCTAAGTGAGTCTATCGTTTCAGCTCGCTTACTCATCTTGAATCGCTTTCATTTATACTCGACCTGCTTCCTTGTTAAACAAATTTGAAGGCAAAGACTTCACAATCAAGACTCTCAAGATAATCGAAAATTCATTCCCAATTTCTATCGATAGAGGTCAAGGATACAACGGTAGATCCAATCACATTGAGAAGACTATTGTTTCATGTACCCATACAACTGCCTTCCTCTACATTAGGATGTTCCAAAAATTTTAATATTAAAATGAACTGCCTATCAACCCCGAGTGTCAATCACCTTCGCACGCCTATCAAGGCCCAGCTGTTAAGAAAGGTTTTCCATTGAGGAACTGTATCTTCCTCCATCCGCATGATAATAAATCCATCGGGAAGATGAATTTCCCAACCTTGACAGTTACTATCTTCAAGAATGCCTTCCTCACTGCATTACAACCTATCACCATCCGCAATGTAAACTGTTGTCAGTAAGCTCCCAAATTAAGTCCTTATTACCGTGAGGCATCAAATTTATACTTTGCCTAGAATCACATAAAGCTTTAAATTCATATTTCCTATGGAGCAGTGGAATGGTGAATCGCTGTGGTCCTTTCATCTTGTCGAGCTACCGATAATGGTAATCGCACGTATGCTTCAAGTTTAACTCCATACCTCCCGCCATAACTTTTTCACGTGATTTCCTAGCAAATTTTAGAAAGAGGCATTCGCTAATCACCTCCGTGAATGGGATATTTGGCTTCTATTCTTGAAAATATCCAAGAATTTAGAAAATCGCTCTTCTTTAATTTCTCAAGTCTCTGTGGAAATGACAACCAAGGTGTATAGAAGGGTACTCTCCTTCTTTTCCCGGTCATTACTTTCTTCTACCACCCAATCCACCTGCCCCTCCTCCTTCCTTTCGCCCCTTCTTCCGCCCCACCTTTCTTCTTCTTCGTCTTTTGTTGCCGCCTCAAATCCTTCTCGACTTCTTGCACTGAATTGCCATGCACTGGGGTCTCTTCCCAGCATCACTGCAGGGTACCCTTGCTCGATTTGGTCATCAAGGTCAATACTCTACTTGTGTCTCCAAATTTTCAAATGAGGCACCAGCATCTCTTCGAAATGATTTGAAAACGACTTGAAAGCTCAGTCGATATTTCTGTTCATGGAATTGTAATAGCCTTCTTTGTTGTCCCCTATGAATCTGTAGCATTTATTCTTCAAATGGTTGTCCCTCCTCCGACCTTATTCATTTCTCGTTTCACCTCGTCTGGCCATTGAACCCTCAGGCTTCGCCGGGAGGTCCGAGGATTCTCCGTCCATGCTCAATTGCAATGCCCCTCCACCATATGAGAGAAAATTTTGTTGTTCCTCAAGGTCACCAGTGTGTAGGCAGTTAGGGATCAGTTTTAAATGATAACTTCTCGCTTCGTCACAGATTTCTAACTCCTCCTCAGATCACATAAGAATCTCTTCCTGGTACATCACACTTCTTCATAAGTTTCTCTTCCATCAGCTTCCGCTTCATGAGCAAAGGTGCATCTTCCTCTTGTTTGTCCATCCATTATGGCATCCAACTTTGCCTCCATGGTCACATCTGTCACCCACACCCTTCCTCTGCTTATTTTTGAACTTTGTGATGGAGTTTTCATATTGCATTTTGCCAGGTCTTCTATCAGATCTCTCGCCTCTTCAGCACTTTTACATTTGAATGCTCCAAAGATGAAGATCGATAACACTTTAGATGTATCATTTGTGCTATTGTATAATTATGTCCATCCTGGGCTCTCAATCTATGCCATGCATCTAGCATCTCTTCAACAACCTTTTGAATCTTTCCCATGTTACTAGGCTCATCTTCCCCCGTTGGAATATCACTATTATCTCTCTTCCCCTCTCATGAGATGGGGAAAGAATCTACCCAAGTAGGTTTCAAACAATCCTTCCTAGCATCAACCGAACCATATGGTAATGAGTCATACCTATGTGGTCATTTATATCTCAAAGAAAAATAGAAGAGATGCAATTTTATCACTCTCTCGCTCACCCCATTCGCTTCACTCGTATTTGCCATCCCGAGAAATCGCGCTCGTTTGGGTCTTCGTGGATGAACAAGAACCTGATGTTGTCGAACCATCAGAATCATACGGTTTAATAAATTATTCGACTACGTGAGTCATTCGATTGCTAGTAATATTCTTCCTGGTAAATACCAGGGCCTCCGTAAATCCTCCATTGTATCAAGAATGGGAGGCCTTCGTCGGCCGTCCTCCTGCTCTTCCTGGTCTGGTCATGTCTCCTTACCTACATATAGCCGCGTCGCTTCTTTTGTCTCTTCTGCCTCGAAAGGTTTTCCCCAATCTGTCCGAATCAAACAACCTGCTTTCCATGCATTAAAAGCTCAAATCAAAACACACTCAAATTAATAGGATTAGTCAAACCAAACAAATATTTTCAATATGGCTTGTTAAAGATCACAGTTAAAATTAGCCACCGCTTGTAAAGCTATTTTTGTTCTTTTCTTAAAATGTTCAAATAGTATTTCCTTCTTTTGTCGTAATATTGATCTATTTAATTCTTTCTTAACTCGGCTAACCACGCCATAAAAACTGTTTTGCCTTTTCATATAAGACTTTAAAACCCCTAAATTACACATAATTACAAGAGCCTTACACTTCTTGCATACATGTTACTTGATAATTTTTGCTTGATAAATAGTTTTCTTAATTGTTCATGATTTGGCATATAATAAGTCTATGACACTTGTAAGTGCACAGGTCATACAAGTAGTAAAATCTAAATGTGTCCGTATCATTCCCAATGTAGGAGCAGATAGCTTAATTATGTATCAACTACCCCAACTACTAAAATTTCATACTATTCGACTCAAAACTATAAATTTAGGCTAGTTTTATCTAAACAACACAAATTAAAATCCCTATACTATTTAATATATTCAAATTAAGCTTTAAAACAAAGTAAATTAATTAAAAATAAATCAGATATATAAAAGAATGAATTGAATCAGTTTACTGTGAGAAACGAAACCATCAATGAAATACAATGGAACAACTAATTCCAAAGACTAAAATCCATTACTCGTTTTATGTATGGATCTGATTTTGTCCAAGATTTCCCAATTTTATTGAGATTGATTTCCATATTAACCGGATAGATATCTCTTGCTTCTCTCAATACAAGATCTAACCAAATACCAGATTCCAAATTTTCGCAAGATCCGGTGTTTTCCAGCCACTTCACACCCATTTCGCCGATGCTAGTAACTTTTGCTTTACCTTCTAAGGATTTCGCAAAATTTCTCCTACTTAATTGGTGGCTCAACCTTCGTATCTATGGGTTCATCCCTTTCCTCGCATTAGATCCTCAGCCAACACGATCAGAACCCTACTCAGATTAAGGTGAACTCTTCCACATTATATCGTTAAATACACCCTCCCAATTTCAATTATGAGAGAACGGGGATTTATCAAAATGAACTCGGTGAGCTCGCCAGCTTCTCACAATGGTAAATGAACATACCTTAAAAGAATGCTCTCAACTCAGAATCTCCGTCTCGTGTCACGCAGAGGGCATCCCTGATATCGAGTAAGACAGTACTCTTCAACTCGTACTAGGTACTACTATCGGGAACTTATCCATTAAAACTTTACACCGATATAAAAACCGAAACCCAAATTAATTGTAAATCAGGCAGGAAAGATCAGAATTCAAATGTAAATCAAATCTAGCAGAAGGCGCTCGACATCGCATTGCGAATTAAGAAACGGAGTACGCACAACCACTATAATCAATAAACCGAGAAGAAATGAATTCCAGAAATTTGTCTAGATTTCTATAAATTTCAGCAAGAATACTTAAGAAAAATAACATCTAAAATCCAAATTTCTACTCGCTTTCTACGTCGTAGATTCAAAAACCAAAATTAAACAAAAAATAAAAAAATAAATTCTACTCTAAAATATACACTGAGTTCCTCTTCTTTCCCTTTGTCGGGTAGTGAAGACGGTCGCTTTACCATTCCCAAAGCTATCTATTTATAATCAGAAAAGAATCAGCCGAATCCCCAAAATGTCCGTGGAAATCTAAAGAAAAGCCTAGCTCATCATCCCATGCTCGCACTCTCGTTGATGTCGCACATGGACTTGTCTTGATTGCTCGCGATCACGCGAATTCTTCTTTTGTTGCAACCGGGCTTGTCTTGCTACACATCTGGTCGCACTTCATTTGCTCAATGTTCTCTGCCAAAGGTTGATGTCGCTGACTTCAGCTTACATGTAATACATCATTGTCTCCTTTCTAATAAATTCTTCCGGAAGCTGCGACGCCATTTTTTTGGCTGCGACCACTTCGCTTGCTCAGATGATGACTTCCATGTCAGGACTCGATTCCTTTGGTCGCAATTGTGCTCAAGTGGTCTTCGCCTCATGTCTTCCATATTTGATGTCGCGACATCATAATCGATGTCGCGACTTCTTTGCTCCCATTCCTTCTTCGCCTTTGCAACCCCGCCCACGTTGCAACTAATTTCTTCCCACTTATTTCTGTGTCAGCGACTCAAACAGATGTCTACATCGATTTCTTCGGGCTTCTCGCGTTTTTCCGTCGCACCTAAATTAGTGGTCGCGACATCATTTCGATCCCCGACTTCAGAAAGGTCGCCGCCTACCTTGCAAGGTTTATCACGTTGCGAATTCCTTTCAAATTCTATCTTTGGTCGGGTACTTTAAATCTTCTCCGCTTTATTCGCGAACGAGTGATGTCACAACCTGAAATGGAGCCTTGTATTTAAAACAAGTTGCAAAACTCCTTTCTTTTCGCAAAGACCTCTCTCGGGCTTCATAGATTCGGATTCTTGTCGCGACCCCGTAGCGGTGTCGACATCACCATATTCCTTCGTGTCGAGACATCAAAGCGATGTCACATACGAATTTCGCCATTCGATTGTTTCCCTTTAGTCTCGACCACGCTTTGTCGCAACCTCCTTTTTCAAGTCACGACTTCACTTGTTCAAGTTTTCAGCTTCTTTAAAGCCAAATTTGTTGATGTCGTGACTGAATGGCCGGGTAATTGAGCATTCCCGCCGCGACTTAAATTTCTAAATAGACCTCACTCCCCATTTTCATAGCTAATTTCTTCCTCGATTTTATAAAATTGAAGTTTATGTCAGATTTTCCGCAAAAATGAAATTTGAGTCAATTTACCCATTTTTCTTCAACAAATCAACATTTATCTCATATAATAAACTTTAAAAAATGGATTTCAGTAAATCTAATGAGTTTTTGTGACTCACTGCAGCACCACGCGAACCTTGTTCTGAGATCTTTACGCCCAGATGGCCCCCGTTTAGATCTGTGTTTGGTGCTCCGACGTGCCGACCACCCATGCTGTCCAAGTGCCTAAGATGGTGGTTTTTCGAGGCTTGAGAAACGGCTCCTGCTTCCCTTGCATCCTTTTTATAAAGAGGGTTCTGCAAAGATTTCAACTGTCTCGCTCTCTAAATTTTCCCCCAACTTCTAGGGGTGTTCTCAAAGGGCTGCTAGTCATTTTTAGGGACAGAGGTCTGGGTGTACCCAGCATTGCCTTGCTCTTAGACTTCTTCAGTGTAAAGGAGGCCGCCGGTTATTTTCGAGACTCAAGCGCTCCAAATACTAAGTTGATCATTTCGGACCTTCCATCTTCGCACAAGTTCTGGAAGGAAAGTTATTTTTTCGTTAGTGGTCATCCTTGGGAGTACAATCCCTTTGATCGAGAGGATACACTTGGCGTTCCTACCGTCTGGACTACCCTTGAGAACCTACGTGAGCTCTCATTCGTTTTGGTTTGCCTTGGTTTTCCGAGGTCACGGGATGTTTCTGACATTGCTTTGGTCGCATGGTCTTCAGGTGCTCGGCCCGATCCCAGTCTTGAGGATAAGGAGGTGAAGCGGAAGCTAGTGAAGTGCGCCCCGCATACCTATTCCGAGCTCATTAGGTCGGATATTCCTGGATCGTTTAGTGCGAGATCTACCCGACTTCCTTATCTGAGATCTTCTCCCCTTTCCGTCATGAAGCCTCCCGTCTCCAAATCTTCCTCACCTTCTGTTTCGGAGCCCCTTGTTGCGAACCCTACACGGGGAGAGCTTCGGTTCCTCCTGGAGGTGTTGGCAAAGAAGAAGAGGAGCGTGAAACGGAAACCTCCGAGCTCGCCCGAGGGCCTACCGCCCATGCAAGATTCTAAAGGTGGGGGCCTCTCTTCCGCCTCGTCTCGTCGTCGAGGCCGAGACTCTTCTGAGAGGGCCAATGGCCCCCTTGCAGGTTCTCCACTGCCTAGAGTCCCACGTCGTTGGTGCCGCCCCTCCCGCAATGCCTGATGAGGACAAATCAGCGCGATCGCTCCGAGTCTAAGGGGATGAGGACTCTCTGGTCTCATGAGCCATTTCTACTCGGGCTTGCTTCTCCATCCCCGTGACTGACTCCAGCGTGGTGCCCCGCCTGCCGAGGGGCTCTAGCCTTCCGCTCTGTGGAACTCCGCCTCAGACGCCCGCGCCCCGCCGCCGAGGAGGCTCTAGCTCTTCGCTCGTGGAACCGCCCCGGTACGCCCAAGCCACGATCTTATTCTTTAGCCGCTTCATCATACTCTACTTTTTTTTCTTTGTAGGTGGCCACTTATGCTAAGGGGCTGTAAGGAGGGCCACTTACGAGGGCTCCGCCTGCGGCGACTAAGTCTTGCCAAGGCTAAGGTCGCTTTCCCGACCTCCGAGAGGGTCGGCCTCGCCCAGACATAAGGAAACTCGACCGAGAACTTAGCCACGTGTTTGACCTAAGCATACTGGGTGGCGCAGGGCAAGGGCAAGAGGATGTTAGTGCGAGGCCCGAACAAAGTAAAGGCCGAGACGCGAGTCAAGGGTCGCCGTAGCGAGTTGGGTAAGTCGCTGGCGCGACCAGGGCCAAGATGGCCGCCTTAGAGCGCTCCGCCAAGAGGCGCCGAAGCGGTAACTCGTGGAATGCCCCGACAGAGGAGCTCGTGTGCTCATACGGGACCTCAGGAGGCGTGGAGGCTTTCACACGGAGGGGCGGCGATAGCGAGCTTAAAGATAAGTGCCCGCACCCAACAGCTTCCGGTGGCTCTCGCCTTCCAACGTCGAGCTCCCGAGCTTTCCTGCACCCGGAGCTCAACATCCAGCTCGACGAGGAGGCTGAAGGATCTACTGAAGTCGAGGTCGACGCTACACAGGTGTTTTCATGGGCCCCGACGCTCCTCGTCAGCGATCTCTGTCCCTCCGTGGCCAGCCCTTCTACTTCGCTCTCGTCAAGCCCGCCTTGACTCTTCTACTTCCGTAAGCTCCAACCCAATGTCAAGTAGCTCTCTCTTTTTTTTTTTCACGATCCCGGCACGAGGCTTGGGTTTTTGTATTGCTTCGGATTTTGTCTTTTTGTTGATATACTCAGATTCATTGATTAATTTCCTCGCTCCTTTTCCTGTTTCGCCGATCTGAGCTGCTGTGTTCTACGCGCTAAGACCTTCCGAGCCGCTCAGAACTGAGCTACGGGGCCAGGCGCTGGGGACCCTCCCCGAGCCGTTGTCGTGTGCCGGAGCCACTGGCCCGGGCGCTAAGACCCTCCCACGCCGTGCCGCGCGTGTCGAGCCACCGGGCCCGGCGCTAAGACCTCCCGCGCGTGAACCGAAAGGTTAAGCCCCGCGCTAAGGCGACCTCCCGAGCCGCTGTCGCGCAAGCTGAGCCATCACCGGCCAAGACCTCCCGCATCAACCGAGCCGCTAGCTCTCGGGCGGCATTCTAAGCCGTTGTCGCGCGTGCCGAGCTACCGCCCGGGCGCCAAGACCTCCCGTTAAGCTTCCGCGAGGTCGAAAGCACTAGGCTCCGGGCTAAGACCCACGCGAATCGAGCCGAGACCTCCCGAAATGTTAAGCCGTGCAGGCCGAGCTATCAACAGCTTCGAGGGCGCAGACCTCACGCAGCCAGGTTGCCATCGGGCCCGGGGCGCGCAGACCCCCCGCGCGAACTTAGCCGGGCAAGCCTCGGGCGCTAAGACCTCCCCGAGTCGCGTCGCGGCAGCCGAAGCATCGGGTCTGAGGCTTAAGACCCTCCCCGCGCCGTTGCTTTGCAGTTAACCCTCCCGGGCGCTAAGACCCTTCGCCTTCATTCCTCGAAAACGTGTGGCTTTAATAAGTCTATGGAGAATCGGGACTATCATGCGACTCCTGCCATCTAAAGCTTCCCTATAAATAACTGGGCCTTGTGGTAGTACGTGCTTCATCCTTTCTTTGGTAGAGCCTGAGTTTGCATGATGGAGCTGCCAGTGGTCCGGCCATCGCGTACGGGCCTATTCGTGATCAAATGACGCTTCGTACCAATGATCTACCACTGTGGAGCTGTGTTTTTCCCTAGTTCCTCCTCAGGAGTCGTGGTTGTTCCCTAGCCACACCCATCGATGGAACTCGTGCTAGGAACGATGCGCAGGAGGCGGTGTGCGTTTCGAGAAAACTTAAGTCCCGCTCGTTTTTTCTTTCCTCATTCTTCTTTTCTTCCCCTATTCTTCTTTCTTCTTTCTTTCTCCTTCTCTTTCTCTCTTCTTTCTCTCTCCTTCCAATTTCTATCTTCTTTCTTTCTTTTGGTTTTTTTTTTTTCGTCTCGACAGGTGTAGGCCAAATGTGAATAACGGCTGCTTAACTCCGTAATTCTTGAGATGCGTAAGGGAGATTGCACTTTCTAAGGTGGTCAGAATCCATGTAATGAAATTTTGTACTCAAATAGAGCTCTTTGAAATACGAAGAATCTTTTTGAATTACGTGTTTCTTCCCTGCACCCTTTGATCGTAGCCCCGGCTTTATTATTGTAACTTATTTGTTCGCCCGCTGCGACATTAAATAGCTTAAAATGGATCAGAGTATTATTCAAATCGATGGTGGGATCTTTACATAGCACACATCTCGAGGTCTTATTGGTAGAACCGCTCAAGGTGTTCAACGCTCCACAAGGAGCGCGGTGGTTTTCCTCTTCTCGCTTGAAGTTCGAGTCTGTGCCTGACACGCTAAGTGATATGTGGCCCTTCCTAACTGGGTCCTAGTTTTCCATGCGCGTGGGGTATTTCACGTAGGAGTTTTTTGTGAACCAGTCGCTGTGCTTGTAGCTTATGGGTTTGACCTTCGATCATGATCTTGTCAGTTTTCCCCGTGATAATCCTCGCACGCTTCACAAGATGCCACGCTTTTCTTCTGTGAGGTCCTGGTTTAGGCGAAAAAGCTTCTTCACAAGGTCGATGCTCGCAAATTCAACTCAGATTTTACTCCACCTGGCCAGCCACCCGTCGCGCTGTGGGCCATACGAATCGTCTCCCGAGTTGCCGACTACGCGTAGCTCTCAGATGCCTAGTAATTTCTGGGAGGTACTCTACCAATTTTCCTTAGTCTTTCAATTCGTCTTCAACACTGCCTTGTGAGTCCTTATAGTGACCTCCGCTGCCTATCGGACTGGATTAGCCGGGGACGAGTAGCAGTAGCTCCCTGATTCCTCGAGCTCCTGCGTAAGTCCCGAACTTGTGATCAGCTGAATTGCTTCCTATCGGTCAAACACAGTGGACCCTGATTCCGAACCCGCGATGTAACGCCCACACTAAGTCACACCCATGATCCGCGGATTGTTGCCAAAGGTTCCCGCCTGTACCCCATCTGCAAAGCAGTCCACTACCACAATGACGCATTCTGCATCGACCCCTTCCGACGGGTGTGGGTCCCACATGTCTATGCCCTATCACGAAATGGCCGGGTGGGCTTCGTGATCACGTCACCCACTGGTTTCTTGGAAGGTGAGAGATTTTGGCGTGTTCTTGACAAGTTTTGCATTTTCCGACCGCTATGCTCGTCTGGCATCATGGCGCACCCCGCCTCAAGGTTTTCTTGCTAAGGTCCGAGCTTCAATGTGGTTGCCACATACGCCTTCGTGTACCCTCGAGTACATAGCCTGCCGCTCCCGTGCACTTCTAAGGATGGGCGTAAAAGCCTCGTTTATAGCAACTCGATGAATGGTGAATCCACGACCTTGCTCGAGTTTAGATGCCTTCTGTCACTGGGTAATGTTCCTTCTAAAGAGTAATCCCAGACAAATTCAACTGTAGCCGCCTGACATTACAGGGGAGACTTCTTCTTCATTGATGCTGATCGAGGGTCTCCTGGGAGGTGTTCAAATGTGCATTAGCCCGCCCAGTCTTCTGTGAGGTCGCCGCGCCTTAGCCAGCAGACCGGCGGAGTTTTCTGCCCTTGGCACATGTCTGACCTGAACTCGCACGAACTTCTTAAGCAATTCTCGCACCTTTTTGAGATATAAGATCATCTTCTCACCTCTGGCCTCGTAGGAGTCTTCTATCTATTTCACCACCAGTTGGGAGTCGCTGCTTACCTCCAGCTGATCTGCTTCCATGAAGTGGGCGAGGTTGAGTCCAGCTATGATAGCCTCGTATTCGGCCTCGTTATTGGAGGCTTGAAAACCGAATCTTAGGGTGTATTTCGTATCTATCCCGTCCGGAGGTTAGATCGCCCGCACCGCTTCCCATGCTAGGAGGCCCCGTCTCGGACGATACTCGCATGGGAGGTTTGGGTGCCACTGTAGCTCAGACTGCGGCTAGAGTGAATTCCATGATGAAGTCCACCAAGATCTTCTATTTTACCGCTATCCTCGGTTTGTACCTGATGTCAAATTCACTCCAACTCCAGCCCACTTTATCACCTCTGCAGGTCTCCGGTCCATGCAAGACTGGTTTCATCTGACATTCACTGGGACTTCGACTTGATGAGCTGAAGTAAGGCCTGAGTTTCCTAGTCAGGGCTACCAACGCCAAGATCAGTTTTTCCATCTTCGGGTACCTCCTCTCAGCTTCCCTCAAAGCTCTAACGCAATAGTAGGATCAAGTTGTCGCACTCGCCTCCGCTCTCTACCGTGGCGCACGACCGTAAGCTCCAAAACGGCTGTGTAGAGTGAGGAGTTCCTCCTCCGGCGGCTTACGAAATCTGGGGAGAACTCAAGAGGTTTCTGAGGTCGTGAATGCCTCCCGTGCTGTTCATTCCATTGAAGGCCTTTCGTGTTCCAAAGAAGGGCCGACATTTGGTCGCAACCCTAGATACTAAGCGCTAGAGCAGTCATTCTCCTCGTCAAGCGCTGAACATCTTAATGGCTCGACTGAGGCATCATATCAAGTACCCACCTTTATTTTATCCGGGGTTTGCCTCATTCCCCTACCGCTGGGACTATAAAACCCAAGAACTTCCGACCTGAGACCCAAAGCCGCACTGGGTCGGCTAACTCTTCATATTGTAGTTTTCAGACCTTAACGCCACTAAATGGGTTATGTAGCCTTACTACCAAATTTTACCATCATGTCGTCTGCTCTGCCTATGACCCTTATGGAACCTATCCGTATCGTTTCTTTTAGCTGTGTCCGACTATCTTAGGACGGCCATCTTAGGAATTGTTCGTGTTGTACTTTGCGTAGGACCTGTGACACTAAGGTTGTCAGGGGGGTGTATTGCCGAGGTGAATACCGCCACATAGCCTCCTAACGAGGCATTCCCAGCGATCCAATGCCCCCCATCTTTTCTGGGGGATCGCTCTCTCGCTTTTCTCTCGCTTCCTCCTCGGGATCTGTCCCGTCCGTCGCTCCTAGGGCTTTCGCTCCCGCTTTTATCGCCTCGCTTTTTCTTTGAGAAGAGCTGTTGGATTAAAGGGCTTTTCATCAGTTGATACTTTGTTTTCGCTAGACTCGGCCATGTCAGCTCTGAGGGTTCTTTGAGATAGAGAACATTAGGTCTTTTGACTACACTCCCAGCCCTGCAATGAAAGCGGTGATGGCGAATTTTTCGTTAGGAATATCCACTTTTAATGATTCCGCGTTGAATCTCTAAACATATGACCTCAAGCTTCTGCATGAGCTCGCGGCGTCGGGTGTGATAACTGGGTTTCCCCAGACGCTCCCGTCTGAGAAGCGGAGACGAATGCAATGGAGAGTTTTGTTATCGGGAGTGAGATCTGACGTCTACGTGGAGCTTGTTAAACCAAGCCATTGGGTCTCTTTAGCGTGATAGCGAAGGCTCTCGCATCGTATGGGTCCCGATACCGTGCGTACCCCATCCGTTCTTGTACGTATTAAGGTGATCACACGGCCCTTGTTCCGTCGAACGCTTCGACCGCGCATTCGGGTTTGATGGAAAAGGGACGCCCGGAAGACCGCCATGAACTGGGATTCGCCTGTCGCACCAGGGCGTCTCATAGAGATCGGGTTTCGCCCCATCGTCCTTCATATGGATGAGCCTGCTCACGCCCTTGAACCTCCGCTCCCATGACCGCCCCTTTTTCCTTCACTGTCCCTTCTGTAAAGCTCTAAAATACCCTAGAATTTTATAATAAAAATTATTATATATTCGTATAAATCGGTTTAACTCGTATTTTCCTGAATTGTTAAAACAATATCACTGATAAAGCCACGTATGCAGTGTGAATTAAATTCGCCATCAGGCGCAAGTGCACGCGCTGCATACAAGTAATAAAGTAGTGATGAAGTTATCGCTCCCCTCGAGGAATGAGCCTATTAAGTACCAATTCTAATTTAGTCTTACTTATTCGATAATTTAAAAGTATTTATGATTTAATTGAACTAAAAGTAAAAGATATATAAATGAATACTAGAGCCTCGATGCCACCTAGCTACATCCAAAGATTTCGAAAATCATTTAATGGTTTTCAGAGCCTTTATCGATGATGTGTTAATCTTATGTAAATGCTCGATCTCTCGAGCACGGGCCACTTCATCCCAAGAGCGTGTCATACGCATCTCGCTCAAACCCTAGAACTCTAAGATGCATTAGTATCGACTTCAATGCCACGATAAAACCACAAAGATCTCTACTTATGATTGATCATACGAATCTTATTCATGTCCTTGTGGTTTATCATCTCGATCTCAAAACCATAGCCTAAGCATGCCTATGTTGATCAAGTACAAGCATGGAATTGAATGGGAGATAAGACATTCAATAGCAAAGAAACCGACTAAATAATTAAAACTAAAATTAATCCATGGTCTGGTAGCAAGGTTACATCAAAACCTCTAGAAACCAATCTAAAACATCTCAAAAGGAAAACAAGGAAAAACAGCAGGTGCGCGTGAAGAGAAAACTGTGGCGTAATGATGGCTACGCCGTCTCCTCGATCTCTCAGCGCCTTGCAAGCCTTTCAAACCCTAGGCTCTCCTCCCCAAGAG
Source organism: Tetrastigma voinierianum (assembly GCA_016808115.1). Classification (NCBI taxonomy): domain Eukaryota; kingdom Viridiplantae; phylum Streptophyta; class Magnoliopsida; order Vitales; family Vitaceae; genus Tetrastigma; species Tetrastigma voinierianum. The sequence continues at coordinate 302,205 of JAEQBH010003809.1, forward strand.
CCCTAAGGTGTCTCCACGCCTATCTCCCTTCTCCTCCAAAAGTCCCCCATTATGTCTCACGAGGTCCTATTTATAGCCCCAACTCAAATCCCCTTGGATGGGCCTTGAAATAAACAAAAATAGGGCTCATATTCGTCGTGCACGCTGGGGCGTAGAAATCCCACGTGCGGCATAAAGCAACCAAATCACTCCTCGGGCACGCTAGGGAGCGTAGGATCCACGCAATGCGCAAGGCATCGTGGCTGCTTTTATCTCTTCTTGTCTTTGAATGGCTATAACTTTCACCCGAACTCCGAATTGCACATTCGACTCTACGGAAAGATCTTAAAGTCAGAATCCATAAATACCAAGAACAGCTCCATCAGATGTCATTTTATAAATTTAAAATACTAGAATAGAACTGGTTGGTTGCTGGGTTCCAGTCGCCTTGTTTTCGCTCCGACTTCCCGAAAGTGCGTAGATCTCCCTCTATCCGGATTCACCGGAAAGGATCTTGGTCTGTTGGAAAGATTGTGAAGTCTAGAATGTATTTCAAGTAGTTTGGAGCCATTTGATTCTTAATTAATACATAAAAACTGAAAGGTCAAATCTGATGTGCTCTATTTGCTGATTTTCTCCACCTTCGTTGTGTCTTCACTCCAAATTCGCACCACCCCGCCAAATGGATCACCTAATCATAAATATGAACATTTAGAGCATTAAGGAACTTATTTGACATAAAAACATTACTAAAACTACGAAAATATTAGGTTTGTAATGAGTATTTTATATACTCATCAATTGCATAAATGATTATATGGCTAAGAGCCAAATGCAAATATAATATACTAAATGAGAATTGATTACACCCGAAAATTTACCCAAGTGAAAAATGGCAAATTTGGAAATTTGAAAAAAGAGGACCTATGGGTCAATTGTAAACAAGTTTATATGTCTAAGGTAAATATGGGTATTTAAGTGCAAAAGGAATAAGTGTGAGCTTGGGGATTGCCATTTGGGAGAACTTAACCTAAAATGACTAGAATAAACAAGGCCTGAGGAAATGAGATATTAAACCAAATAGTAGAAAAAAATGAGAAATGAGAATATGGTGAAAGGCCAAACATGGCCTTACACTCAATGAGTTTAAAAGACCAAAAGTGGTCTTGGGAGCCTATTCTGAGCAATCGCTGAGAGGGGGAGTGAGAAGAGAAGAGCTAGTGGCTGAGGAACATCCAGATTCGTGGATATCATCCCCATTTTGGTCTCCAAAGTGATCAAAGAGGAAAGAAGGGAGCTAAAGCATAGGGTTCCAAGAGATTTGAGGTAAGAAATAAACCCAAACCCTTTATAAGAGTGTTTGAGTTGGGGAAAACCCCAAATGTGGATAAAAAGAGTTTTGTTTTGGTTGTAAATGAGTTTTTGGGATTGTGTTGAAGTTGTTTTGTGTTATTGGTTGGGATTGGTTTGGATTGGTTTTGTGTAGTATGGTAAAGGGGAAATGTTGAGTTTTCAAAAGAATTGTCACAAAATTTTGTAAAACTCCATGTTCTTGTTTTGGCTACATTGCTATAATCATCCAAATTAAAGTGGGATTCCACTGGCAAAGGTCCATAAGAGATGGGGGCTAAATGTATGAAGAGACCAGGAGAAAATTGTAGCTCTAAGGCCCCAACATAGTTAGCTTAAATGTGAGCCTGGTAGCTCACTGATTATGCTCTGTTTTGGATATTGTTATAGTGTTTTGGCCATAAGTTGAGTTTCACTCATCCAAATTGAGTGATTCAAAATTCTGGGTAAAATAGACTTCTAGGGAAATAATTTATTAAGGAAGTGTAAGCAAATTGTTACCCTAAAGTTCCCAGAAATTTTTCAAAGTGGAGCTATGTGTAAGAACAGTCTGATTTTGCTTTGCAATTGAGCAGTATGGATGTAAATGAACAACTTGAGTTCTATTGATCCAAATTGATGATTCCAATTGAAGAAGAAACCTTAGAACCATAGCGTCAAATGAGTAGGGACCATTACCAATTTATGGAAAGCAAGACCTAGAAATTTAGAAAAACAGTTGGTAACCGAGTGAGCTGGGCATACCGACCAGTTTGACATAAAGATGCCATAACTTGTGTTTAGATGATCCAAATGAGATGATTCAAATTCCTAATAAAAATAGACTCACAGAGATATAATTTTCATGAAGGATGTATAAGCAAAATATGGCTCAATTGTCCCCAGAAAATTTGGAAAGTGAGGTGTATTGCAACATCAAACTCAACCAAAAATCCTAGAATGCACAAATGATTTTTCGGTTATTTTTGATTGTGAAATATGTGTGATGGATTAGAGTTAACGAGAGGAAAGTCCGAAAGGAGGCTCTAGACTCCGAGGATGAGTTAAAGGACGATATGGTTTCACTCAGCCCTTTTTCCTATTTCAAGTATTGGTTTGTTCTCCATCTCTTAACCCTATTTCGCATTTGCTTTAGAAATGTTTATTTTATGAAAGCTACATATTGATTTGAACTGATTGGTTGTGAAAGTTTGTCATGATTGTGTTGTATAAAACATTATTTTGAATTATAAATGTGAAAACGATATGTTTGTTCTATCTACTCCTATTCTTGTTTAAAGATTTGAAATGTTTGTTCTTAAAATGTTTCTTTAGAAAAAGCATATCTGCTTGTTTTGATCGATTTGAGACAGCTTGATTTGCATAAGGGAAAATTTCATGATTATTGAAAATGAATGGTTTGTACAAACATACATAGTATACCATATTTTGCTATGAGTGATTTGAAAGCCCCTTGACAGAATGATTAACCTTAGATATCCATGATAACAGTAGATCAAAACACAAATGCCGCGCTATCAAAATGGTACTTGAAAAAAAACATTCCTGATCCATATTTCCTCCATGCAACATACACATCCAAGGCAGAATGTTCAATAGAACTGATGCATCGGTATTAATCATCAGCAGCCCAATGACTCAGATTGCGGTTATAAAACAAATGTTTTTATACCAGCAGTGAACTCCCGCTCGATATCCTATATACCTAAAAACATAGGTTAAATCTTCATGGTAGAACCGAAATGACTTTGAGATTTTTGGACATTATTGGAATTGAAATGCATGATTGCAAATTTGAAATTATAAGAAAGCTATGAAATGCATGCGATTTGTGATTTGAATGATTTATCGCATAAGAAAGTGCATATTTGGAATGATCAATGAACTTAAATGGACGAGCACACATAAATATGGCCAGGGCTTGTATGTGATCATTAAAAAATATTCAAAAGCATTGTTTAGATTTTTTTTTTTGCATGATTTGACTTAAACTGAAATGGAAGAGATAACTGTATAGAACCACTAAGCATGAAAATGCTTAACATATTGTTTTACCAATGCGCAGGTATCGAGTGACATATAGTGATCGAAAGCGGATCCAAGATCGAGGAGCGTCTAGTCATAAAAGCATGAATCATGAGTATGCTTCGACTTAAAATATTCATGTCATGTTTCTTTTGAACTTTGATATTTTGTAAAAACATTTCAACTCGAATATCTATTTTGTAAACTATTTTGAAAAGGCATAGAATGCCTTCAGTCAGGCCCATTTGTTAAATGTAAATGTTACGGTTTGCCCAAATGGAAATCGCTTCCACAAATATTTGAGAATGAAATGCATTTGATAACCGATTTGTTACTTGCTTCTTATGGTGCCCCTGTTTTCGCTTGATCCGGCCAATCGGCCTGCCCAGTTCTGGAAACAGCCAGCCAAAGATGGCCACTGGGCCCATGCATTAATACTACAAAACATCAACTATTTACCAATAATTCAATATTATTACAATATTTAACCAAAACATGTATCAAAATTTAAAGTTTTAATACATTGTTCTACAAAAACGAATACCAAAGCCACAACCCTGTTTTCTAAACACCCGCCTAGTGAGCGTCCTCCACACCCCTCGTACCGAAATAAGTGATCCCCGATTGTGGTGAGCAATGCCGTAGTGAAATCTCCTGCCATGGGTTACTTCCCACCTAATTGCACATGCAATGATCCAACATAAACACACACACACTCAAAGTTAAATACATGATCCTACTTGAATGTCTACATACCCAATCCCGTGTCTCAAGTCCTCACCGACTCCCTCACGTATGCCTAAGCCAATGCGAGAAAAAACTCATTTTCATTTCTTTCATGTCATGCACTCACACATAATTTTCTAGGTTGCCCCGGTGTATATGAAATGCATTATGCCATTTCCAAACCACACATGTCAATATATCACTTACACATATATTAACAAAATTTACATACATGCCACATGTTATTTAATTCACATCAATAACATCAAAATTAGCTCACTTGGTGCTAATTTACAATTCATTTCCACGGCTTACACACAATTATATTTGTATATAATTTCACATCATGTTAACACATTTAATTACATGCATTAACATATTATTTCGCACACAATTCCAAGCCATTCAATTCAAGCAATATTTTGCTTACAACACACATGAACCATTTCTGGCCCAACCAAGCAAACCGAGACTATTTTTAACTGTCTTTAAACAAGCAGTGGGCTGTCCGTGGGCAGCCCACTCACCAAGCGAAGTGGAACCAAAATCCATGGCCATTTCCGGCCCAAAAACACTCAAACCATAAACAGCCACAAGAACATGTCACGATGTCTACCAATCAAAACAGTTCAGAATCATATGAACTCTGATCCCGGTCGCATCCAACAAACAGTGCCCAAACCAACCAACTCACTTTAAACCGAAAATAACCGAGTAGGAGAAGACCTCTACCTCTTGGAATTGTCGGAACTCCACAAAAATCTAAGGCTCACGCGTTTCCTCGCCGCGTAGATCCACTTTCTGCTTCTTAGTTCGTCGAGAACCGACGATCCGAACGGCGAAATCTGTATATGTTCTCTCTAAAACTCAAACCAAATTCCTCACTGTCCGTTTTTTCCAAATTTCTACACATTTTCTTCTTCAATTTGGAAGTTAAGAAAACTATTCATTTTCGCCCTATCCTATTAAACTTTTCAAAAAGCTCCATCCATGCCCTTGCTCTTCGATTTTGACACTTAGCTTAATCTAAGCCATTCATTTCATCCTCTCTCTAATCATGCAACATGTGTCACATGATTACATGTAGTAGGTGACTTTTGTCACATCACATGTCTTTCACAAAACCGCTTTACAAAGACCCACACCCTGCGCTCGAAAAATATGAAATCTCGACCGTCTCGAAATTCGACGCAGAGCTAGATTTGCGAATCCGCGGAAGTCCGTTGGCCATCCGAGATTTAGAAAATTTCTCGATTTTGACCGAAATTACCATTTTGCCATTTTTCGTAGGCCTAGATTTTCGTTTCGTGATTTTCCCCTTAAAAGAATTTCGTCCCTGAAATTCACACACATACGCATCCAACCACGTGCATATGTAATCCTACACAATCCCTGCTTGGTGTGTAAACGCTGACCTTCCCAAGGTCACAATCACTGACAATCCAATGGACCGTCAACATAATCCATGTCATGAATGACATCCATATACCGAGCCCTGCCAGCTCACCAACACCCAATGCAATTTCTAATGGGTATCCAAATCTCGAGTCACTCCCGACTCCTATCACTCAACTCTAAGTCTACGTGATAACCATGTCCGTGTGTTTTCATTTCAAGTCACTCCCGACTCCAATCACTCAACTCTAAGTCTACGTGATAACCATGACCGTGTGTTTTCATCTCGAGTCACTCATGACTCCTATCACTCAACTCTAAGTCTTCGTGATAACATGACCATGTGTTTTCTCTCTCAGGCAACAAAACTTTTTGGCCTACATTACGAGCCTCTTACATCCACACAGAAATTTTGGATATCTCCACGGGTCTCTTACACCCACATAGAAATTCGGGATATCTCCCCGAGGTCTCTTACACCCACACAGAAATTCGGGATATCTCCCCGGGTCTCTTACACCCATTGAAAGAAATGTCTCGGATTTCTCCATGGTCTCTTACACCACACAAAAAATTGATATCTCCTCGGTCTCTTACACCATTACCGTAAATTTGATATCTCCCGGGTCTCTTACACCACACGTAGCCCGGATATCTCCCGGTGTCTCTCACACCCACAGCAGACCTTCGATGTTACCGCGGTCTCCTTTCACCTTAACCTGAAGCTTTTTCACCGAGGATTAACGACTCTTCTTACTTTGCCCAACACACATTAATTACTCTTCATTTCCTGATTTGAATTATGAGTCTTCATTGGACGTTGTCCCAAAGACAAACTCAACCCACACTCACCGAGAGTGGTCCACCATGAGCAAAATCTCGGAGATCTCTAACTCACAATCCCACCTATCAAGTCAACTCTCACCCTACATCCTAGGGAAGAACATCCACACATGGCTTCTCTAAAGGCCTCAACCTCTAAGTCCAAATCTGTCACACAAGATGCATTAATGAATGAATATGATACATCCAATTTAAACGCTACTCTAGTCAACAAGTGCAAGAGAAACGCACCACATATCCGGCTGCTCGATGTTCAACCGCAGCATCTTGAGACCTCTCGCTCTCCCAGACAATCTCGCCTCATATGCCCAGGCTGGCGACAATGGTAACACGTTATCTGCCTAGCCTGACCCGAACTCTACCGCAAACCCCGTGTGTGGCTCAACCCCCCACTGCTGTCCTGCCTATGTGGCCCGTCTACGAAGTACTAGGTGCTTGTGTAGCACCCAGAACTCGGAGACATCAGTTCCATGACCCATACTAGGGTGTGGAGGAATAAACTCGTATAATGCTCCGTCCTACGCCTGACCGGACTGCGCTGGGTCCCAAACCCCGGGATTTCGCTCTCGGCTAATCCCTCCTCATGTATCTCGCCGGCAACGAAGCACACCATCCGGCCCGTACTAAATGACAACCCTAACTCGTCTCGCTGATGATTAGGATTGAGGCGTCCCATAACTTTGGAATTCCTACCTCCGTGGGCAATCCCGGTCGGGGGTAACCGCATCACTAAATAACACATCTTCGGCTTCGCCCACTGGGAATGTCTCATCCCCGGGCTCTCGGTCTTGATAACCTTTACCCTCGTCCCGGATATCCCAGAAACAGAAGTCTTCGCTCTTCCTGCCGAAGAAGATGGATCTTCTTCTTAGTACCAAGACCCATATCCTAGACGCCTCGCATAAGACTTAGCCTTTTCCCCTCTCAGGTCTACGTCGCCCCGACCTGAGTCCACTCTCCTCTAACCACTGATACTCCAGGTGCTTCTAAAGTTGGAGGTCACCTGACCCGCCCTCGGTTCACAACTCCGCACAAACCTCAGGTAATAAAGGCGACGTAACCCACGGCTCAAAGAAAGGCCTCGCTGGACAAAAGCCGATGGTGCTTCGACCACTGGATCCATCTTCGCCCTTCCGCGACTAGCCATTTACACATGTCACATGGCAAGTTAAGTTCTAATGCAGCATCTCTAAGGTGTAAACACAGTCTCGAGACACTATTTACATACTAAAAACATTTCATACTTAAATCATACACAACAATAAAAATTTGATTTGATTTGATTTGATTTTTTTTTTAAAACCTCGTGAACATTGTTCATGAATATGATTCCAAACAAGGACTAAACAATGTCTCGAGTCAAAATCGGTCAAGCGCACGCTGTGCACACCATGGCTCCAGGCTACGCCCCACTCGCGAGCTGGGTCTGCCGTGTCGGCGCATCAGCGCCGTGTCGCAGCGCCTCTCCTACCGTATCGCGGGTTCTTCTCAGCCGTGTCGCAGCCGTATCGCGCACAAGCCGCGGTCGCTTAGCCTTCCCTACCGTGAGTCGCGAAAGCGTCGATCGTGATCGCGGGTCGTGCCCTGGCCGTGTCGCGCCTCCTAGCCGCGTGCCTAAGTCAAGGTGGTCCGCCACCCGCCGCTTGCCCGCTTAGCCTATCAGGTGCCATAATACACCCGACAGGACTCACTTTTTAAAACGGGCAAGAGCCCATTCGTACCCAACAACCTTTTCCCTTTTTTTTTCTAATCCTCCACGCCGCTACTTCCCGAAATGCGCAGCTCAGACCACCGCAATTCATACCCCTCAAAAATTTTTAAGAGTTTCATTTTCACCATTTTTCAGGCAAAACTCGGAATTTTTTTCTTCGTAATTTCACCACAACTGCTTATGTTCAAAACCTGGAACTATCGCCCGTAAAATTATATATATATATATATATATATATATATATATATATATATATATATTTTCTGCTCACTCGGACCATTTTTTTCAAAATTCAACACCTAAGGTTATATTTTCTCTAATTCCTAGTGTCTATTAAAGTTTTCTCCTATGCTACTCACTAAGCATACAAATCACATAATTCATACAACACATGATCACACATCACTTATGTTATACACACCAATCACATATACAACACACAATCCAATCACACATCACATTTAATTCATCCAATGCACAAGGATGCATGATCTAACCCGTTTCCCATCGAGTCCTTGGTAAACCGTATACCTAACGTACCGATACTAAGCTATAACCCTAGTATCCAACATCGTTATATCAACTCGATGTTTTACACCTTATGACCACGGCCTAAGCCCAGTCCTCAAGCCCTAGGTAGTCGATATCTATGCTCGACACCAAGTCAGAAGTCAGATCAAGACTAAACCTTTATGGATACCCAACCCGAGCCCCTAGGTAATCAAGCACTCAAACTCGATACTGTCGCGGACGCCCATTTCGGGGTCCGTTAACAACCCACAACTCGCAGAATACTGTGGATGTCTGCAACCCGCCATTCACTCATGAAAATCGGGCAGAAGGCCCTTGTACGGAGCTACCCAAGGTACAACCCCATCCCAATCACATGGCAAATCCATCCTAATATTTTACAAAGACCACACGGTCCACATACGGATAAAAATGAGTAAATGGTCACTTAGCCCATGCATTAATACTCACAAAATTACATCAACTATTTACAAATAATTCAAGAGTTAGTTACAATACTTTAACCAAAATATATATCAAAATTTAAAGTTTTAATACATGTTCTTACAAAAACGAATACCAAAACACAACCCGCTTTTCTAAAACGCGGCCTCTAGCGAGCGCCGTCCTCCCGTACACTCCTTGTACCCGAAATAATGATCCTCGATTGCAGTGAGCAATGCCCAAGAGACAATCTCCTACATGGGTTACTCCACCCAAGTGCACATGCAATGATCCAACATAAACACACACTCAAGAAAATACATGATTCTACTTGAATGTCTACATACCCAATCCCAGTCTCGAGTCCTCACCGACCCTCACGCATGCCTGCCGCAACAATGCGAGAAAACTTCTTTTCATTTCTTTCATGTCATGCACTCACACCTAATTTTCTAGGTTGCCCCGGTGCATATGAAATGCATTATGCCATTTCCAAACCACACATGTCAATATATCACTTACACATACATTAACAAAATTTACATACATAGCACATGCTATTTAATTCACATCAATAACATCAAAATTAGCTCACTTGAGCTAATTACACCATTTCAATGGCTATACACACAATTATATTTGTATATTCTACATCATGTTAACACATTTAATTACATGCATTAACATATTATTTCACACAATCCCAAGACATTCAATTCAAGCAATATTTTTTACAACACACATGGAACCATTTCCGCCAACTGAAGTAAACGACTATTTTTAATGGTCCCTAAAGGAGCAAGTAATTTGCCTGTGGGTAGCCCACTCATTAAGGTCGGTTCCACTTTTAGAACTCAAATCCGCTTTGGCCATTTCCTACCCAAAAATATTCCAAACCATACTTATTGCATAAATTATCACACAACCACCCAAAAGCCACTCTAAACTCGTCCAAACGGGTTCCATATATTTTCAGAAAATTAGGGTCCCAAAGCTTGGGATCGATCAAACGGCCATTCACGCCCCTCAAATCAATCAAATTACACACGGCTCTTAAACAAAAATAACCTAGTAGGAGAAGACCTCTACCTCTTCTCGAGCTGCTCTGAACTCCACAAAAATTCCAGCCCACGTGTACTCCTCGTCGCTGCAGAGATCGACTTCGCTTCTTGCTCCATCAGAATCGATGTGGTCCTAATCTAGCCAGAATTCCAGAGGTAAGAGCTCTCTCTAAAACTCAAACCAGCCCTCACTGGTCCGTTTTCTTCCCGTCTCTCTCGCATTTCTTTCACCTGGGGAAGAAGAAAACTATTCATCTGGCTTTCGATTTTGATACTTGGGCCAATCTTTCAAGTCATTCTTCTCATCCTCTCTCTCTAATCATGCAACACGTAATACATGATTACATGTAGTGGTGACTTTGTCACATCACATGTCTTCACAAAGCTATTTTATCGCACCCGACACCGGCATTTCACGAAAACGTGAAATTCCCAACGTTCTTTAATTTGACGAATCGACGTGGGTAGCTAGATTTAACGGCGATTCCAACGGTGAAGTCCGGCTTTCATTGTCCGAGATCTGTAGTGGGCCTTCGGATTTTGACCGAATTACCATTTTGCCATTTTTTAGAAAAACGGGATTTTTCGGTTTATAGTGTCAAATGCATATGTTTATTTGCAATCTGAAATGTTGTTTTCTCGACATCCTTTGAACAAAGGTTTTTCGCCCAATGTAGTGCAGTGTATCAAATAAAGTCAGCCTTAATAATTCACTGTTTCTTATTAAAAATATGGAATATAGCCGCTGAGAGGAACAAATAGCCATTTAATCACATTTTACAACCCTCCACTTTCTCTCGCAAAGTTGTCAAATATGTCATCTCAAAACTCGATTGACATTTTTACCACCTCCTGATACCACCCCTCCATAATGGGGTCTGAATTTTCATCGTTGAAAACATTTTTAATCATTTACATGGATTATATGATTCTAGCTAGCAACTCATTTGAGTTCAAATCATTGTAAGAATTACCTTGCATGAAAAACAAGGTTCAAAGACTTATGAATATCGATTTAGAAAATTTAGGTTTACTTGAAAAGGACTGTGAAGTGGACATAAAATAACATTGACTGGGCTATTATTCTCATGTATTTATAACCTTTATGAATGATTATAATGTGATTATCATATAACTAAGGCTCATTACATGACAAATCGTCGACTTCCCACTAATTGTTTTATTTAAGATTATATAAAATATTTAGATTTATGGGTGCTGCAAAGTTTATATTTGATTTTATATGGCTTTGATAATGTCAAATTAAACACTTGGAGTTTGTAAGGAATATTACCACTTTGAACAAGACACAAGACTAGATCTTTCCATTTATCCTCTTAGCACATGTCCTATCGGGAGGTCCTTCGAAAGTACCCATGAGGTTACTTGGTGGTCTATTCTATTCATTTGACTTACCTCTTGAGCCAGCCTAGACACACCGATTATTATTGAGAGATTGATTTGATCCCCTACTATGACCCTTTTGGTAGTCTTGAGCTGAGATTTTAAATCTTTTCTAAATACACTTTGTGTTGCTTTAGATGGTCTAGCTTCTTTTAAGTCACTTAGATGCATCTTAGATTACTTAGGTTTTTTTTTTTTTTTCTTTTATCATTTTAAGTCATTTTAGCACTTTATTAACGACTCTAGGACTTTTAAATATGTGTAATGTGATCAAGGGGCACCTTGGTCCATTTAGGAACACCTTAACCTATTTAGACAATGCCTAACCCATCTAAAGTCACTTAGGCCCATCTAGGCACACTTGAGAGCTAACCACGTCAACCTAGATGCATTTAAGCACATCTTATCCATATAGACTCACATAGGCCTATCTAGGCCACTAGGCCCGTTAGGCCCACAATATAGGCACACTTAGCCTGCTTAAGCTCTACTAGGCTCTCCTACGCACACTTGACCCATCATGGCTCACTTAGACCGTCTAGGCACACATAGGGCTGCTACTCGGGCGGATTTGAGAGCTAACCCATGTCAAGTTTGAACATTAAATACATGAACCTAAATATAATCCAACCTGACGAGCTTAATTTAAACTGAAAATTATGAAATTTGAATTAAATTTGGGTTGAGCTCGAATTGATTTTATATTGGTCGAGCTAATTAGATTAGGTCGGGCTGGCCTGAATTGAGTTAAAAAATTTATTTAATTACAAAACTATGACAATTCTATATGAATTACAAAATGATTGATTTAATGAAATAGAAAAAATATTTTAAATACATTAGCTTCGAAGAATGCACCATCCCATGTAATCCAATGAGGGAAATAGTTAAATGAAATTATACTTTCATGGACCAAAGTTTAAATAGTTACAAAAATGATTATTGGTTGTCATCACATCCGTGTGCAATGGAATGTTAGGTGTGTCTATATATATATATATATATATATATGGGTCGGTTACTCGAACAACTGTCCCAAGCCCAATTAAAATTTAAATCAACTTAATAAAATTGAACCTAAGCTCAACCCGAATTACAAACAATAGTGTCCAAGCTCTCCTAATCAATGTCAGTTAGGTTTAGCCTGCTAACCAAATTCTAAGTTATGCTCCCCCAGTACATGAGATCCTATTTAGGCTCACCTTGGCCCATTTAAGAACATCTTGGTCTATTTAGTAGTGCCTTTGGCCCATTTAGGAATACATTAATGCATTTAGGATCACATTAGCCTATTTAGGAACACCTTGACCCATTAAGAAGCACCCTAAGACATTCATGGGCACCTTGACCCATTTAGGAATACAATGGTCATGTTTGGCAATTAGTGTATATTTGTTAGCCAGATTAGTCATTTGTTGTTACCGACTGAAAGCAACTGATTCTATTAACTGTTTGTATAAATGTGTTTGGTAAAATTTAACTAATAGCTAATAGATACTTAATTGTGTAATGATAAATTAATACGACTTCAAGAACCTAACCAAGAGGGGTTGTGAATCGGGTTTTCTCAAAACTTTTCGCACACACACAAATCTTCAATATAATGCAATAAAGATAAAGTAAAGAGATAAAGATAGAGAAAACACAACTGGGATTTATAGTGGTTCGGTAAACCCTTGTCTACATCCACTTCTCCTCAACCTTCAACGAGTGAGGGTTCCACTAATATCAAGCTCCAATTCCGAGCTTCTTTCTTTACACTTGGATTATGGCTCTAATGGGCACCTCTTCAAGCTATACACACTTGAAGTTGCAAGCTCCAATCTCGAGTTTCTTTACACTTGGATTATGGCTCCAATGGGCTCTTCACAATACCTTCAAGCTATACACACTTGAAGCTTTCTCACTTAAGCACAACGAGACACTCTCAAGCTCTCAAGATATTTCAAATACAACTCAAGCTTTTGATCAATGCAAAGGTGCACTCTACAATATGCAAATGAAATGAATGCACTAAGAATCTCACTTTGAGAATTGATTATCAAGAGAAATTATGATTGAGAGAATATTCAACAATTGTCTCACATCTTAAGTGATCCTCCACACTATATTTATAGAGTGGGAACTCAGTAGCATTTAAGCTTCCACCAGTCGACCAACCTGGGCCGACCTAAGCCGCATACCAGTCGCTGCACACATAATGTTACCGTTGAAATCCGACCAATGGAGACCAGTGTCCAACCGGTTGACCGTTTCGCACAACCGGTTGACCGTTTGGTCATGTGCACTCCAAGTCACTATTTTCTAGCCGTTGAAATATGACCGTTGCTCTAAATCGGTCGATCGTTTCATATAACCAGTTTACCTTTTCCTCTTCTGGTCATTTGATGAGCTATTGCATCCAACTTGTCAAGTCTCACACCTCATCCAGTTCCTAACCCACGCCGCTTTACTCGATCAGTTCCATAATGGAGGCTTACTAGATCCAACCGATTGAGTTTCTCACTCACTCTTCCTGGCTTCTAACCTGGGCTGACTTCACTAGTTGACACTCAACCTACGACCGTTTCACAACAATCGACTGCCTTAATCGATTATCCTTTTAAATGTTCACTTTTATGTATTGTTGATTTAAAAACACTTCTAAACCTTAGATGTTTCTTTGAAGTACATTTTAGGATTATTAAGTCTAAGGTTTTATGCTTAAACTCTAGTTTTCAAAAGATAAGCAAATTTGGATTTGAAAACCGAGTTTGTAAGTGATGTATGATTAATGATGATATCTTAAAGTGCATCAATGCATTCACTTTACATAGATTCCTAAGCTATAAAAATCTTCACTAGATGCTTAAGTTTGAAATCTTAGTTACTTATCATCTTGGTTCTTTGATTTGAGTGAACTTCATTTGTGACACCCCATTTCCCAGGGGTCCCGTTGACCATTGTCAACCTGCGGAAAACCTGTGTGTCTCATATCATGAGACCCATACATGAGTAAAAATGGCCACGTTGGGCCCATACATCAATACTCACCAAAAATCTAACCAACTATATTACAATAGTTCAAGAGTTAATTACATTCTTAATACAAAACATATATGAAAATTAAGAATTCTAATACATGTTTTTCAAAATATATATCAAAGCCACATGTCGACTTTCTTCTCAAAAGCGGCCTCTAATGAGCGTCGTCTTCCCGAACACTCCCGTACCAAAGTGGGATCCCCAATGACGGTGAGCAATGCCTAGCAGCGATAATCTCCCTACATGGGTTACTCCCACCTAAGTGCAATGTAACAAGTCAACACACACATTCAAGGAATTTACGATTCCTACTAATGTCTACATGCCCAATCCCACGCCTCGAGTCCTCACCGACTCTCACACATGTTTATGCCATGTATGAAAATCAAGCTTCCAAACAAAAAAACATTTGTTTCATCAGGCAACCCTTCGATATAAATACGCCATAATCCTCCGAGGTGATTTCACTCGGGTAACTCTCCAAACAATCTACGAAGTCCCTCCGACGCCAATCATTGACAATTTTCCCAACACAATTTTTCTGGACAATCCTTCGATAAAATTATTTTTAATAATTTTTTTTTACAAAAGAATTCATCGTCAGACAACCCTCCGATTTTATCTTCCACATGCACTCACACCTACCATTCTGTGGTGCCCTGCATATGAAATGCATTATGCTATTTTCAAACAATTCATGTTAATATATATATATATATATATATATATATATCAAGCATGCATATATTAACAAAATTTAACACACAACAACATGTTATTCATTCATAGCAATAACACCAAAATTAGCTCACATGGGCTAATAAACAATTTAAGCAATTCATTTTGAATCGCCCAAGCAACACAAACCACAATAATATCTCACGTGAACACACAACCCTAGTTCCCAAAACTACCTTAAAATTTTCATGGCCCCACCCGGGAACCGAAACTCACAGCCTTTTTGGCCCAAAACACTTCAACCATCAACAAGGATCTTAAATGAGGATTAAATCAAGTAGGAGAAGACCCCTACCTCCCGAAGTTGTCGAAACTCCACAAAACCTAAGTGTTCACACGTAGCCCCTAAAGATGCAGCAACTTCGCTTCTCGCTCGTCAGAACCTGGCGCCCAAATCACGGAAATCTAGAGAAAAGTCGAGTCTCTCTTCTACAAAACCTCAAGCCCCTCACTGCCTGACAATACTAGGCCAAAAGAAGAGAAGATGTCTTTTTTTTTTTCTTTTCATCTATTCCCTCGTCCCTTAGCTCGACTCCCCAACCCATTCGACACGTGGCTTAATATGTGCCCATTTTATCTCTCTTTATCCTCTCACTATTCATGTGACATGTGTCACACGGATACATGCAAGAGGGTGTCCACTGTCACATCACATGTCTCCTTTGTATCGTGTACCTCTCACAAATCGGTCATACGACACTGACATCCGCAGGCCTCAAAGACGCGGAAATTCGATCGCTTTGGAATTCAATGAAATTCGACATGGTAGCTAGATTTCGCGAGACAATTCCAACGATGAAGTCTGTTTCGTCATCCGATATCTAGAAAAATTCCGGATTTTGACCGAAATTACCATTTTACCATTTTTCAAAAAATTAGAATTTTCTCGGGTTTTATATCATTTCCAAGTGTTTGATCAACTTCATCATTGTCATCTTTAGCTTGTATTATCTTCATTTGATGCTTGATCAACTTCAACCTATCACTCAACTCAATGTTAACCATTAGTAACCAATAATCTTAGTTTGTTATCATCAAAACCTCAATTGGGGAGGCACTTTAGACTACTGCTGTAAAATAACTAATAAGGACATTGACATAATCTATTGTTGAGTTTTTTTTTTTTTGTTAATAATTTAGATTTAGAAGGTGATTTTATTGGAAATAAGGTATACTAATATTGAAGAATTAAAACATCATTTATAGAAAAAATATCAATCATTTTAAAATTTTAAAATATACAAATTTGTTGAGTTACTAATTTGCAAAAATAGTAACCTTGTGCAAATAGATTAATATTACTATTAGTTTAATAATGAGGTGTGTAAACAATTTTTATGTAAATTAGTGATAACATGTCATATTTCTTAAACTCTCAATTTCTTCCACAAGAATTGGCTAGATATTAAATTAGATGCAAATAATACATATGTTAGCTCTTGATGAAAATTAAAGAAAAAAGCATAGAAAAAAAAAATTAAAGAAAAAATTTATATCGAAGAAAATTTAGAAAGAAATCAACTAACTGCTGATAAAACTGTACTCAGACCGGAATTTGCATTGTGGATCCGCTACGGAGGTAAGAGGATGGGTGAAAGACTAAAGACGGGGCAATTACAATGAGCTCTCATAGGGTTTCAGGGGAACCTTAGGGTACGGTAGTAATTATTGACAACTTTGGAACAAACTCGTTTTCAACCCCCACATATACAATTTTCATTTTGGGAAAACGTCATTGAGCAATCTTTAAACTAGAAGGATTACGCCTAATCCACTTCTTCTCAATTAAACAACATTAAAAGTTTTAACTGGTCAATACTCTAAAATGGGTCAAATCCTCTAATTTTGACACATAACGCTCTCCGCCAAATGGGGCCAACTCGGGGCAGAGGGAGCATGGACATGGTCCCTCCGCCCCCACCAAACCATTGTCGCCTCTATCAAAATCCTAAAAAAAATCGTAACTAAAGGCAGAACCCGATACACATTCCTATTAGAGATTGCCCCCACTGAAGTAAAATTCTCGCTCCACCACTAGGGCCAACATCCCATTTACGCCACTTGATCCATTTTATGAGCACCTTGCCCATTTAAGACCACCTTACCTCGTTTAGGCATATTATGGACCTGTATTTTTCATATGTGTTTCCCTAGTGTAACTCCTTAGAAATTAAAGACAGGTCTACAAAAAACGTAGTCTAAATCTAGAGGTTAGAGTACCTATAAAAAAAGTGCAATAGTGCGAATCATATGTCACTTCCTAAACCAGATACACACCCGCCTTTGCTAAACAAGTTAAGGGAATCAGATAATTAATTAATTAACTATGAATACAAATAAAACGAATCACAAGTCTATATATTAAAAAGAAATAAATAAATTACAGTAATGTAGAAAGTGAATGACAATTAAATCATGCAAATCAAGTTATTAAAAGAAATCTTTATTTCCTATGTTACAATAAATTTTTAAAGAAAATCAAAGGAAACAACTTAAAAAAAAAAAAAAACTTGAATTAATGAATTTAACTTATGTGATGATAAAAGAGTCCAATTTTATTTTCAATATAATTTATTTGCATTTATTTTACAAAAAAAAAAAAGATTTATTTTTCAGAAAATAAAATTTGACAATAAAAGACTTATTTACCCATGTTAAAAAGGAAATCTATTTACAATTTCATTTTTATTCCTAGACAATTTGACCAAAAAAAAAGAGTTTTTAACATATATAAGAAATAAACTTTTGGACAATTTTATTTAAAAAAAAAAAAATTAGACAACTTATAATAAACAAATGAAACTTTAAAGAATTTCAATTAAAAAATATTCTGATTTTTTATTAAAAAAAACCTTTTTGGATTCTTTATAGTTAGAAACAGCATCTTTCTAAAAAAAATTATTAGGAAAAAAAATTATTTTATTGAAAAAAATTATACACTATTACTCTATTAACACAAATAAATGAATTACTCATTTTATTAAAACATAAATTATAAATCTACAATGTCTACTCTTGCATACAACTAACAAATGAATATAAGAAATGAATTCACAAAAAAAAGATAAAATAGAATTAACCATTAGCAAGAATCGAGATAATGTATCAAAATAGCCATGTAATTTATACATAGCATTTTCGAGTCTTCAATGTTGAAATCTAGTCCTTCAGTCATCAATCAACTCTCAATCAACAAAAATAGGTGACAGAGCTCCATGTAAATCAAAATAAACCCAAAAATAAGAAGTAGCAAAGTATATAAATTTAATTGGGCCCAAAATAAACATTCAAACACAATAATAATAAACCCAAAAGCAATATCTAAATTTATCCAATTAATTTAATTCATGCAAACGGGCTCAAATTAATAAATAAATTCTCATTCAAAATATATCATTAAATTAAATCCACAATCTCAAATTAATAATTAACCATATAATCTAATTTAATAAATTTCACAAACAAACAAATTTTTTCAATTAACATGTTTAATCTAATATGTTCCATAATCTCGTATCAATTATCAACATTTATACTCAATTTTTATATGATTCAATCACTACATAAATTCATATAAATTAATAAGTCCAATTTAACACACAACTTACAATTTCAAATTATTAATCTATATACGAAGCCAATTTATAAGTTTTACTAACAAAACAAAATTTTCTATCAATTAATAAGCTCAATTTATTTCAAAGCCTAAAAATGCACCAAGATCAAATATTTCAAATTAATGTCTAATGCAAGTATCAAGTAATTTAAGCCTATTTTAACATGCAAATCTAACATTTAATCATACTAAAATTAAATAAAAATTAAGTCCACAAATAAACCTTATGTCGATTAACAATTCTAAAAGTGATTACTTATACAAATTCAAGTATTACAAAATTTAATTTATCATGATCCAAGACCAATTTGATATATTAAACTCAAAATTACATCCACAATACTCTAGCTAAATTTTAACAACCCCAAATGCATCCAACATATTTCAATCTAATTATTTAAACCAAAAAATACAATTAAATATAAATTCCCAAAAATTAGCCCCAAATACAACAAAGCCACGATACAAAGTTCAAGCTTAAGTCAAACAGATTTCATCATCAACAAATTATCATATCAACATGCTCAAATCTCCCATAAAAGTCCACAAAAAGAAAATATAATATCATAATCATATACTTATGCAAATTAAAATGTAGAACATAGAATAAATGAGGAGATTATAATTTTTAAGAGATTAAGAAAAGGTTATGGTTGGTGTTTGTTAAGGAGCAGGTTAAGAAGAAAAGGTGTTTGGATTATAGGAAAACGAGAAAGAAAAGAGAGAAAATGGGAAAATGGATCAAATGAAGGATAGGAAAGGGGAAAGGCTGTGGTCAATGCACTGTCACATAGCCTCCGATGGAGGTGACGAGGGCAGTGAGAGAAGGAAAGAAAAGAAAATGTACGAAAGAAAAAGAAAAGATAAAAAAAATAGAGAGATGGATAGATTATAAGTGTGAGTTTTTTCCTATCCTTATACTATGAGTGAAAATTGGAGGAGAAAATTAAGATGAAAGAAGAAGAAGAATAGATAGGAGGAAAGGAAGGAAGAAGGGATGGAAGGAGGAAGAGTGTCTCGGGTGAGGGGATTGATGAGTGTCCAAAACACTCATTATATATCCGGTTTTTAGTATGTTTTTTATCTCTTTTTGTATTATTAAATAAGTGGTGCTTTCGCTTCATTACCACATTTAGTTTCATTTTTCATTTTAGGTCAAAGTGCTTATTACTTGCAGGCATTTTGAGACTTAAAGATGAAAGATTGATGAGTTTGCAATCATTATTTTGAATCTATTTTAATGAGTATGATAGCTGAATGCTGATTATTATATAGAAATAATTTGACATGGGAACAGTCAACTGAGGAGGTGAAGTCGCAACCGAGAGTTGAAGTCGAGAATGCGAAACTCGCTAATTCGGGCTATTTCTAGGTCACGACACCACCAAGACGAGTCTTGAGGGAGAAATGGAAGGTTACATCAAGCCAAGTCACGACAGAGTTAGGCTGCGACTGCACAGAAGGGCACCCGTAAATAGACGCTATGATCAAGGAAGAATTAATGACGTATGAATATTCAAGGAAGAATTTGAGGTCGCGACACCAATTTGAGGTCGCGACGCTAAATGAAGATGACGCAAGTCGCAACATAAACTCGAGTCGCAACGCTGGACGGCTAGATGTAGCTTTCATAAATGAGGTCTCTGCAGGAAAATTGAAGTTGCAACTAGTTCTTAATTGAAAGACTCAACTCGAAGTCGCGACGTGCTTTTGAGGTCGCGACATGAAACAAAGACAAGGGGTCTCTACATGGAGGGTTTTTAGGTTGCGACTAATCATTCAGGTCGCAACTACATTTAAGCAACTGGGACAAAAACCTACCGTAAAAGAGCAATTGGCTGGTCGCGACGCCATTTCGAGGTCGCGACGGAACAGAGACTGAGAAAAGAAAATTTGCTGCAAAGAAAACAGGCTGGCGCACTAAGGAAGGCAAGGAATATTAACACTGAGGTCGCGACCCAAGCCCTGCCATGACTAAAAATCTCTAGATCGATGAGGTTAGTTGTCGCACAGATACACCTGTCGACTAAGTACATGTAATTAAGATAAAGACAAAGGGTCAACAAGGTAACAAAGAGGTAGCGACCAGAAAAGCGGTGATAAGAGAAATTACTTAGTCGCAACCTGTTATCGACGTCGTGATAAGCAACATGTATGAGGACAGAAGTTTAAACAAAGAAATCGCAATACGTAAAAAGAAGCCATGACCTAGAACTCAAGACATGGCTATAAATGTGGTCGCGGACTAAAGCCAGAGGCCACGACGTTGCACGCAAAAGAAAAGGCAAAGATTTCGCGTCGCGAATACTCCATTTTGAGGTCAGCTACCATTAATCAAGACAAATGCGTAAGGAACTAGTCACAATCAAGGTCGTCGCAACTAAACAAGTGCAATGAGAGAAGGTCAGTCACGACTCCATTTTGATGTCGGATCTGAAAACAAGAACCTGGCCTTTCTTTTAGAACCACCCCGGAGCTTTAATCAGCCCAATTTTGGGACGCTTATAAATAGCCCTCATAAGTTTAGTAAAGCAGCTCCCGTCTTCGATAACTAGAACTGGGAAGAGGAGAAGGACTCACTGTATATTTTTAGAATATAATTTTTTTTTTCTTTTTTTATTTTCTTTTTCTGGATCTAAACCAGTGACCTGTGTAGAAACAATGAAGCTGGATTTAAATTTATGATTTTCTCTTACAATTATCAACGAAATTAATGGAGTCCTGACAAATTTATGGAATTCTGCTCTTCACTTATTACAATTACAAGGTACTTCGGATCAATGATCCATTGTCGATCAGAATGTAGTATTTGAACGCAATTTCACTAGATTGGATTTGCATCGTTAGTTATAGCTAGTCTTTTTCTCGTATCATTTAGAGAGAAATACTTGATCGAATTCTATTTGGATTACAGTTACCTCGAATATACTGGGCCTCCCAATGGTAGCGATGATACCATTTCGCTGATTTTGCTTCTCGTC
Source organism: Tetrastigma voinierianum (assembly GCA_016808115.1). Classification (NCBI taxonomy): domain Eukaryota; kingdom Viridiplantae; phylum Streptophyta; class Magnoliopsida; order Vitales; family Vitaceae; genus Tetrastigma; species Tetrastigma voinierianum. Next base: position 324,012 of record JAEQBH010003809.1, read on the forward strand.
CATTTCCAGGATCGCGTGACAATGTAGATGAAGATTCCTAAGAGTTTGGGAACATTCCACTTGTGGGTATGATAGACTACCATTGATGAACTGGCCTTTTTTTTTTTTTTTTTTTTCCTAAAGTTCACCTCGATAAATCTCATTTACTCATAATTGATGTCAGAGGGGAAAATTTATCAATGTAAATAATCGAGACTCCCACCTTAATCTCGAGGAAGTTCCTGACCGCCAATGAGAAAAGCTAATCAAGGGAAGGGAAGAACCATTAGATTTAAAGGATGAGTCATCAATTGAGTTGTAGATGCCAAAGAACTCCCGCAAAGGAAGCAAAGAAATCTACGCCTCAAGAAACGTGGGTGTGGCGTATCAAAAAAGAAAATACCCAGATTCGGGTATAGTCAAAATACAAGTAGCCGGGACAGGGATCCTTGTCTATGAGAAAAGCAAAATTCTAACCGTTGAATATGGAGAAATCCACCTGCATTGTAAGGCATCTTCGACAAATCCACATCCAAAGAATGAATAGAGAGTAATGAATACACGCAGAATCGGGTCGTTTATGCATCTGATAAGGTTCCATTTCATGTAGAATTGGATTCAAATTCCAAGAATTGATTTTATTTATTTTAGTTGGTACATTTGATTTCTACATTCCTATATCTCTTCTAAGACTATTTTCTTCTAGATTAAACCATCACTATCCACTGAGTTCAAATGAAAAGGACCTTGTAGTAGTCAGTAGTTGATTCCAAATTTTATTAACTGTGGAATGATATCCGACTTACATCCATTTTACTACTTGTATGATCCTGTACTTGCAAGGTCTAGATTAAACCATTTTCAAATTAAACAATAATAAGAAATTTTATCAGTTATATCCAAGTAATTCCAAGTAGACAAAGATGCAAGAGAATTGTAAGGCTCTTGTAACTATGTTGATTTGAAGGTTTTAGTATATATAATCATAGGCAAACAAGTTTTATGGCGTCGTTGCCAGGGATTGAAAGAATTTGACAAATCAATATTCTGACCAAAAAGGGAAATGATAATTTGGACATTTTTCTTTGAATTTTACAAAAGAAACACAAAATATTTCACCGAAGTGGTCGCGACAAACCAATTTATCGCTTAGAAAGCTTAACGGTGAATTATTTTACTATCATCACCACTCTATGTAATCTTAGTGTATCTCCATTTCGTGAAGGTATTTCATGTATAGAAGCCGAGTCGATCCCGTCTTCTTAATACCGAAATGAAAGAACACTCGAGGAATTTTGAGGAAGTAAAGAGCAAAAGAGGCAACTATGACATGAGAGGATTAATCGCATAGCTTGAACAGAGACATTAGCGTAGGTCTTCAAAGGCAAGATACTATGGAGGATTTCGAGACCTCATTACACACTCAAAGAAGGACAACCTCGTCGTGGAAGCCAACAACTCTCGAAATGAACCAACTTTGATCATAATGGTTCGCAGCATCACTTATTGTGCCACCTTACTAAGGACCCTAATGAGCACTTGGGTAGATTCTCAGATACACATCAGAAGTTAAATGGTGTAAGACCGTAAGTGATCAAGCTTCGCAACTCTTCCCTTTTCCGAGAGACATTGCAATCACATGGTTTGATTCCCTACCATATGGCCTGAATACTGGGAGGAGCCGTGGAAGCTTATTCGCATATTCTTTCCCCCTTCTCACCTCCGAGAGAAGGAAGGAGATCAATGTGTTCAATCAGGGAAGATGAAAGTTCTTATATATAACTGGAAACGCTCAAAAGATCATTGGTAGATAACCGCATGGCATAGATCTCAAGACATAAATGGACATCTTCTACCACTCCATGAATGATACCTCCAAGGGTATTATTGATGCTTCTTGCTGTGGAACATTCAAAAGAAAAAGTGCAGGGGAGGCAAGGGACTTGATAGACTGCCAAAGTAATATGAAGAACGATCCGAATCTTCAGGAGTAACAATGTGAGCAAAGGGGAGTGGGATCATTGAACCAACAAAATGATGTGCCTATGGAAGCAGTTAGATGCAATCATGCAATCGAATGGATAGACAAGAGAAGAGGTTGTGATTCTCGCTTCATGATATAGGAGCAAGAGAGCGTAGAAGGAATGAGAAGTTAAGTAAGCGAGGATCAAGAGGATCCCTACCAGGTTGAGGAGGCCAAATACTTGAATGAACAAAGGAGCTATCATTTCAAGCCTAATCTCAACTTACCTACACACTATAATCCGGCACTCAGGAACCATGAGAACTTCTCATATGGCGGAGGAGCAATACAGGGCCCAAGACACGGGCGCACTACAAGCAAGCGCACTGCCCAACAAGGTTCCAAAGAATAGTAGCGAGATAGCGTAATGAATATCAGGGTCAAAAGAGGGCCCAGTCTTTTGAAGAGCAGATGTTGCAGTTCATGGGGGATAAAAAGAAGGTAATAAACCTCCATGAATAGAAGTTTAATGAGTTGGAAAATTTCAAATCCAACATTCATATGTTTCAAGCAAACACAGGTGCTTCACTAAAGAACCTGGAAACACAAGTAGGGTAGTTGGCCCTGAATATGCATAACCAGAACAAGGGTGCGTTCCCTAGTGACACTCAGAAAAACCCGAAGGACTGCATGGAAATTCAGTTGAGAGGTGGGAAGGAAGTGAACAGCAGCAGCAGAAAAGAAAAAAAGGAAAAGACTGATGAAGAAGAAAAAGAAACTAGAAGAGAAGAAGAGAAGAATATGTCAGAAAAGACAATAGATGCGTAGTATATGCTTAATCGAGCAAAATGAGAAGAGTTGTGAGCTAAAACGGAAGGAGAAAGTACAAGCTTACAACCATGCAGTGCCATTTCCTCAGAGGCTTCAGAAGGCAAGGAGGGAAGAGTAGTTTTTTAATTCTTGGAAATATTCAAGAAAATAGAAATCAATATTCCCTTTGTAGAGGCAATCAATCAAATGTCGAACTATGCAAAATTTCTGAAAGAGATACTGAGTAAGAAAAAGAAGATTGCTAAGGAAGGAATAGTGAACTAACCGCCACTCTGGCAAGGTGTGCTTATCCGTAGAAGTCTTCCAAAGAAAATGAAGGACCTGTGCAAAATTTTTACCATTCCTCGCCTCCATAGGGAAATATGAATTCAAGAAGGCCTTATATGACTCAAACAGATCAACTTGATGTCATCGGCGTGCATAGATTGAGTTTGTAAACTCATCCCAACAAAGAATACATTACAAATGGCTGATAGATCCATGACACGCACTGCATGTTCTTGAAGATGTGCTTGTCAAGGTGGGGAAATTTATCTTTCCTATGGACTTTGTGATCATGAAAATGGAAGAGGATACCCAAGTTCCTATATTGTTTGGAAGACCCTTTTTAGCAACAGGAGCTGCCTTGATAGATGTGCAAAAGGGTGAGCTGACCTTAAGGGTAGGAGAGAGATTAGCAAAGGTAATTTTAACCTTAACAAGAGCTTGGAACAACCTCAAGCGATGTAGAGAGGATTTATGGTCGTAGAAAACAAGAGTCCTACTGCCGAACTCGACTTCGATTGTAATTCACCATTCTATCAATGAAATTGAGATGAATTTCTAGTATCTTGAGAGTATTGATTATGAATTATTACTCAGCCATAAAATATAGAAGCGCCTTGAGCTTGGAATGAAATCGCCAAGAACATGTATGTAAAGAAGGAACATAAAGCCATTAAATAAAGAGCCTAGCGCAGTATGGTTAATATTAAAATAATTGCCCAAATACTTGAAATATGCTTCTTAGAACCGTAAAAAAGGAAAAACCAGAATCATGTCGCTTGCATTGGATCGAATTGAAGAACAAAAGTCACGCAAATTCTCGAGAGTGTACAAGGAAGCTATTGCTTAGTCAAATTTGAGAGGATCTAAAGGGTATCAAATTCTCCATTCGCATGCACAAGATATCATGGAATGACGATGCAAAGACTTCATTGAACACCAGCTGGTACAACTCGCGGATGAAAGTTAGAAAGGAGGCGCCAAATGGTTGAATGTGTTTATATATGCAATATCGACAGCTTCAGAGCCTACCATGTAGTTCCCAAAAGGGTGGATTCACCGTGATCGTAAATGAGGAAAATGAATTAATTCCTACAAGAATCGTGGATTGTGACGGAGGGTGCATAGACTACGTGAAATCACCTCGCAACCGTAAAGGATCATTTTCCCTACCTTTCATTGATCGATGTTGATAGGTTAACAGGACACCCTCACTTCTCGCTTTTCATGGATACCGATATAATCACCGCTGCACCCGAGACCGTGAGAAAACCACTTATACGCCTATTCGTACTTTCGCTTAAGAATGTCATTTGGTTTATGTAATGCTCCTGTTATATTCCAAAGATGCATGATGTCTATATTCTCATATTTGGCTAAGGAAGTTATGGAGATCTTCATGGATGATTTACAAGTATGGATCCGCTTTTGGAAAATTTGCTTCGCATAATTGGGACAAGATCACATGCCAGATAAGAATCGCACTTCGACCGGGAAAATTACTTTATGGTAATAGAAGGTATTGTCCTTGGACACATGATTGCAAATAGGCCGAAGTGACCAAGCAAAGGTTTCAATTATGCACCCGCCACCAACAATGCTATGAATAAGAAGTTTTCGGGACAAGGCCGGAGCTTACGTAAGATTTATCAGAGACTTCTCTAAAATTGCTAGGCCATTATGTAGATTACTGGAAAAAGATGCTAAGTTTAAGTTTGATGAGTCCTGCCATAGGTCTTTTGAAGAGATCAGATCAAAATTAGTGGAAGCCCCCATCATGGCAAAACCAGACTGGGACAAGGAGTTTGAAATAATGTGTGATGCCAAAGGATCATGCAATGGGAGTCGCATCGACGTAGAACCGACAAGATGTTTAAGGCCATATATTATGCCAAAGAAACCTTAATGAAGCTCAAGAGAATTAATTAACCATCAAAAGGAGATGTTGGCCATAGTATTTGCATGTGAAAATTAGGCCATACATATTAGTCCCATGTCATTATCCATAATGACCATGCTACAATTACATTTGATGCAAAGAGCAGCAAAGCTAAGACTCAATGTGTGGGTATTGTTATTATAGGAATTTGATCTGGAGATCAAAGACAAGAAAGGTTGTGACAATGTGATAGCTGATCACTTGTCAAGAGTTGAAAAGCCTACTGTATAAGAAGAAGAAAAAGAAATAGCAGAACATTTTCCAGATGAGCAGTTATTTCAATTGTCACTCCAATCACCTTGGTATGCTCTCGATATTGTGATCCTTTAGCATGTGTTACGCCGCCGTAACTCGCCTACTAACGAGAAAAAATTAAGGATCGACAACAAATTTTACATCCGGGATGACCCACTATTGTTTAAAAAGAGGAGATGATATGATAATCGTGAGGTGTGAACTAAAGTGAACAAGGCAAGATCTTGCTACGAATGTCATGCATCACCATATGGAGACACTTTCGTAGAGACAAAATACACACAAAATTCTCCAACGTGCTTATCAGCCTACTATTTTCAAAGATTTTGAATGGTGAAATTTGTGATCAATGTCAAAGAATGGGGAAATGTTAGCAAAATGCATGAAATGCCCCCAAAGTATCTGGTGGTGCGCCTATTTGATGTTCCCGGGGAATAGACTTTACGGGTCCTTTTCCACCTTCGCTTGGAAATTCTATACATACCCTAGCCGTGGATTATGTATCCAAATGGCCGAGGCAAGCAGCCTTGTTCCAAAAATGATGCTACTGCGGGGTTTTTACAAAAGAATATTTTAAGCAGATTTGGGACGCCGTAACTATCATCAAAGTGGGATGGAGGAAGCCACTGGGTAAATATGCTCAGATTCATGAGAGCAGCATATGGAATCAAACACATTATGAGCTCGCTTATCATCCTCAAACAAATGGGCAAGATGAGATTTCTAATAGGAGATAAAGAAAATTTAGAAAAACTGTAGTTCCACTAGAAGCAGAGATCGTCTTGAAACTTACATAATCGTGTTATTGCTGTGACTTCTTATAAACTCCACTGAATGTCCCCATACAAGATTGTCTATGGTAAACCTTGTCACCTTCCTCTAGAATTGGAATATAAAGCTATGTGGGATATTAAGAAGCTGAATTTTGACTTCAAGGCTGCTAGAGAAGAAAGGCTACTCCAGCTGAATGAATTGGAAGAGTCAGAATGAAGCCATGATAATGCTAAAATTCTAAAGATAAAAAACAAAGAAATGGTATGATCGAGGATTTGATAAGAGAGTTTAAAGTAGAGATCAAGTCCTCGTTATTCAACTCCAGATCAAACTCTTCCTGTGGAAGTGAAATCAAATGAGTGGATCTATATACAAAAGAGTATCAAATACAACCTTTGAGCAAAGACACCGAGAACCAAGAGAATGGAGAGGAATCTGCAATGGTCAGAGATCAAGCACTACTGAGAAATTCGTATTGCAAAATGATTCCTAGTCTTGAACAACAAGTCCAAATTCATAATTCAAAATGAGTAGTTTTGTGGGAGGAAACCCACTCATGCTTTGTTTTAAGTTTTGAGTTTCAGGCTAGAAATTTTTGATTTTTTTTTAGTAACCTTGGTGTGATTTTATTATTACTGTTTTAATGTACGTGTTCTTTTCAGAGGGACAATAAAAGGTATACAAGGAGGAATCTTCGTATCCAAACTTTCACTCACACACAAGACAAAAAGAGGGCAATATACTCTTCTCTGATTAATGCTAATTGTTCCGGATAAAACATGATTGAATTTTGGGGGAAATTTTAATTTCTGATTCAATTTTTAAATCCGTTGCATTCTAGAGTTGATTTGGTGAATGTCTGAATGCTGAGAATGAATTGTACTTGTTTTGATTGGATTTATTGAATTAAATTTGTTTGAAATGGAATTGTTAGAATTAGGATGAGAAAATTTCGTGTCACAAATACTAATCCTTCGTTGAGACCACATCTCAGTCGCGATTTCGTTTTTGAGGTCGAATTTAAATGGTTAACTCCCAATGAATTTAAGTCTTAACTTTGCGAATAGGGCGTAGCGACAGTTATGAGGGGAGTTAATGAAACGCATTAATGTGGTGACTCAAAATTTAATGTTGCAACCTTCCATTCAACAATCATAACCTCGAGCCCATCAAAACAAGTGTGAAACCAAAAAGCCATTTCATACAAAAACTTCAATTCATTCTCACTTCTTTCCAACTCTTCTACTTCCACTTCCTAATTCTTCGAATCTCCAAACCCTAAGCCCAGAGTGCGAACCGGTTACCCTCCGAAATTTTCATTCATGGATGCAAATCAGCAAGATACTCTGGATCTTAACGAAATAATCAAGAGATTCTGTGTGGGTAGGTCCAGGCGAAAAAAAAAAGAGGTTCATTTGGAACCTTTGACTGAGACTGTTATTAATACAGAACCAGAAACCCAGCCGGAATTAAAGGAACCAGTTTAGGTCGCGTATTTTCAAAAGAGGAATTCAAAAGATATCCAATGCCTCTCAAAGAAAACGATCAAACTTCCTTAAGGCTTTCCCCCTTCTCTCTTAAAAATCTCCTGTTGGAAATGGCCAAAGCGCTCGAATCCGGACAATTTTACTTAAATCATTCATTGGGAATATTAAAAAGAGATTTAAGAGCTTCGTCGTTCCCCTGAGAACCAAAGTCACTATAAAAGGATGGGAAGACACAGATAGAATGAACAATGAAAATGAAGAAAAATGAGGATGAGGAAAAAGATGAGTTCCAAGGGTGCAAATGCAGAGCGTATGGAATGAATGGAGCCTGAAACAAAACCAATTCCCCACATGATTCAAAGGACGCTCTATCATTAAAAGATGGATGATGTGGAAGAGAATTGAAGAAGGGTTAAACTTTGAACTCCCATCATCCGCAGGAACTCGCATGCAGGAGGCAAGGAAAAGCGTCAATTTTGCTCGAACCGCTTATGCTATATCAACCCCTTTCTTCCTGCGCACATTCGTGATAAGGGGAACTGATTAAGCAGGAGCTACAACCTTTAGGAGGAAGGCATAGGGTTTTAGATCAAGGAATAGAGAATCTTCCCTCTGGATTAGATACAGTATTTATTGTATTTTTGCATTAGTTTTTGTATAGCTAGAGAGATCAGATTGTGCAGTATTGAGTGTTTGAAATTTGAATTTATTGAATAAATGAAATTCTAGTTGCTTAATAAAGTGATTTGTTTTGGATTCATGAACTGATTAAGTGAATTGTGTTGTTTGTGTCATTCATTATTTGTCTGCAAGAAATGATCTATATCTTCGAGCTTTATTTGTATAATGACACAATTACCACTGATGAAATTAGAACAACATTGTAAGAGAAAGGTTAAAGCAGGAACCATTGAACCTGATTAAGAGGTTGCAGCTTTAGTTTGAACCAAGTTTAAATTGCAGAATCAGGAAAAATACACGATTGAAAGAGAAAATAAAATGATTGAATTTTGAGTGTAAACAACTAAGTCCACACAAATCTTGGAAAAACTATGCACAAAGTCTGGAAAATCCTTAATACTTTAAGAGGAATTAGGGACATCTTCTGGAATAATCCAACTTCAAAAGCATATGGTCCTAGAACTTGTTAGATTATTGGTTGAGGCGAAATCCTAGGTAGAAACAACTAACAAGAAATGATAGAGGCCATCCTTGGAAGTTTGAACCTCTTCAAGCCTACCATTATTATATGTAAGAGCATACACTCTAGTTCCATGATTGAGCCTAAAGCCTAATTTCTTCAAATAGCAGGAATTTAAGACCAATTCCTTCTTAGAATTAATACCACGTAAAGAACCCCAAAATAACCTGGGCTTAAAAGGAAAGTTTGCTATGCAGAAGGGAACAAGTTTGGGAGAATTTATTTCTTTTAGATTACAAGGATGAAGGAGGAAAAATAAATTGAAGAACTGTAAATAAGGGAAAAGAAATTGAAAAAGGAATAAGTTTTGTCTTGAGGTCTACCTCTCTTGAACAATTAAGTTCGTAGGGGTGTTTCAACACCTAGTACCCTAATGCCAACTGGTATGGGAGTTGCTAGCCCAAAGTTCTCTAAGAGTGATAGAAAGCCTAATAAGACAAAACATTGCACTATTCCAATTCTTTGAACTGAGTTCCAAAGTGAAAAGGAACCTCAACCGATGTTGAAGGCGGGAGAGTTAACACAAGAAGAAGAAAGAAATGATGAAAGACGAAGGCCATTATAATGTAAGAAAGAATGAACTGGGTAATTTGCATCCTGTAAATTTTCCATTTATCTACCCAATTACCTAAGTCAGCATTACAAGCCCAAGACCCTTGATCTCAAGGTTGAGTTTCGCTCACATTAAGTGAGAGATCAATATAAAAAACAAGCCTATGGGACTTAAATTAGCTTCTAAGGAGAATTCCAGAAGATTAACTAATATCACAAAAAGATGAATGGGAAGGAAGACCTACACACACTCACAGAACAAGATTTATTGACTGGTATGTTTACATGAAAATTTCATCAGCTTATTTGTGATGGAGGTTGAAAACACTTCCTTTTTCTCAATTGATGACTGAATTTGAGATAATGCTGCAACCTTCTCGTTCAAGTCAAATGGTAAAATAAGAAAGACTGTGGTTTAAATCAAAAAAATGTCCTTAAAATATAAAACTCAATTGTTTGAGGACAAACAATTCTTTCTTTTATTTGCTTGGGGACAAGCAAAATTTTAAGTTTGGGGGAATTTGATGAGTCAAAAACTCATTGGATTTTTTAATCCATTTTTCTAATTTATATTACAATACGAATGTCGATTAATATGCAAACATGGATATTTTACTGGAAATATAATTTGCAGAGAATTACAATGTAATCAAAATCCCCAAGAAGAACCAAAAGAAACCGCCTAATAGCGTAATCAAGTCGCAATCGAGAGGAAGTCGTTAACTCGAGAGTTGAAGTCGCAACATGAACCTCGTCGGGCTTCGCTTATTTCTAGGTCACGACACCACCAAGACGAGTCTTGAGGGAGAAATGGAAGGTTGCATCAAGATAAGTCGCGATAGGAAAGTTATGTTGCGACCAGAAATACTAAGGCACCTAGAAATAGACGTTGCGACCAAGGAAGAGTTACTGAGACAGAAGGAATATTCAAGGAAGAATCTAAGGTCGCGACACCAATTTGAGGTCGAGACGCCAAATGAAGACGACGCAAGTCGCACCATAAACTTGAGATCGCAATGTTGATCGGTTAATGAAGCCATAAATGAGGTCTCTGCAGGAAAAATTGAAATTGCAACTAGTTCTTAATTGAAAGACTCAACTCGAAGTCGCAACGTGCTTTTGAGGTCGCGACATGAAACAAAGACAAGGGGTCTCTACATGGAGGGTTTTTAGGTTGCGACTAATCATTCAGGTCGCAACTACATTTAAGTAACTGGACAAAAACCTACCAGAAAAAGAGCAACCATGGGGTCGCGACGCCATTTTGAGGTCGCGAACCGGAATAGAGACTGGAGAAAAGAAAATGGTTGCAACGAAAAATAGGGTCAGGACCATGTATGGAAGGCAAGGACATCAATTGAGGTCGTGCGAATCTTAGCCTTCGGCCGCGACTAAAAATTCGGTACTAATGAAGAAAGAAGGTCGCCACAGAGATAATCGTGCCGAATTAAGTACATGTAATCGAGATAAAGCATAAAGGGTCAAAGACAAGAACAAAGAGGTCGCTAATTTAAAAGCTTGATAAGAGAAATTACTTAGGTCGCGAACCCGTTATCACGCCGTGATGCAACATGTATGAGGACAGAAGTTCAAACAAAGAAGTCGCAGCTAGAAAAAGAAGTCATGACCTAGAACTGAAGACATGGCCACCAAAATGTGGTCGCGACCTAAAATAGAGGTCGCGAGGCAGAATGCAGCATAAGGCAAAAAGAGCCATGTCGCGACTCCATTTTGAGGTCACGACAATTAATCAAGACAGCTGCAAGGAATCTAGTCACAACTAAAGATGTCAGGTCGCAACTAAACAAGTGCAAATGAGAGAAGTCAGGTCACGACTCCATTTTTAGGTCGCGGACTTGCAAAACAAGAACCGGGCCTTTCTTGTGAGTCCACCGAGCTTGGAATCGCCCACTTGACAAGCTATAAATAGCCCTCATAAGTTTAGTAGCAACTCCCGCCTTTCGAGCAACTTAATCGAAGAGGAGAAGGACTCACTGTGATATTTTAGAATAGAATTTTTTTATTTTTTATTTTTTTTTCTGGATCAAACCAAAGGACTGTGAAACAATGAAGCCGGATTTAAATTTATGATTTTCACCACGCCCGAAATTAATGGACCGACAAATTTATGGAATTCGTTCTTTTCAGTTTATTACAATTACAGTGGGTGTACTTGATCAATGATCCATTGCCGATTGTAATGTAGTATTTAGAATGCAATTTCACTAGATTGGATTTACTGTTAGTTATAGTCTTTTCTGCATCATTTAGAGAGAAATACTTGGATTGGAATTTATTTGATTGATGTTTGTTTCCTGAATAGATCGCCCCAATGGCAAGATGATACCATTTCTGCTGATTTTTTCCGCTTCCGATTTCAAGAGGCCCTATGCGTGACACAGAGATGGAGATTCGTGAGAGTTTGGAACATTCCACTTGTGGGTATGATAGACTACCATTGATGAACTACTAAGCTCTGAAAGTTCACCTCGATAAATTCTCTATTCACTCATAATTGATGTTGGAGGGGAAAATTTATCATTGTAAATAATCAAAGACTTCACCTTAATCCGAGGGGAAGTTCCTGACCCCGTGTTAACAGAAAGCTAATCAAGGGAAGGGAAGAACCATTAGATTTGAAGGATGAGTCATCAATTGAGTTGTAGACGTTTTGCAGTAACCCTGCAAAGGGAAGCAAGAAATCTACAGTCTTAAGAAATGAGTGTGAAGTATTGAGAAAGAAATATACCCGATTCGCAAGAAGGTAAAAATACAAGAATGGGTTAGATCCTTGTCTTTGAGAAAAGCAGGGCCTCTAACCAGTGAATATGGAGAAATCCAATTGTGACAGGGCAGCATCTTGGACAACCACATCCAAAGAACAAATAAAGTAATGAATATTAATGCAGAATCGCTATTTCACGCACTGGAGTAGTGTTTATTTCATGAGAACTCGATTCATCCAATAATTGATTTTTATTTATTTTTATTTGGTAACATTTTATTTCCTTTACATCTTATCTCTAAGACTATTATCTTCTAGATTAAACCATCACTATCCACTGGAGTTCAAATAGTGGGCCTTAAGTACGGGGTAGTTGATTCCAAATTCTTGTCAATTTCTCGAGAATGATATCCGACTTACATCCATTTTACTACTTGTATAGATCTCACTTGCAAAGTCCTAGATTAAAACCATTTTCAAATTAAAACAATAATAAGAAAATTTACCGCTATATCCAAGCACCTGGGGTAGACAAAAGATGCAAGAGAATTGTAAGGCTCTTGTAGCTATGTTAATTTGAAGGTCTTAGTCTATATAATCACAGGCAAACAAAGATGCATGGCCTCGGGTTCGTTGTGATGAAGTAGAAGGACCACATTGGAAGAGCTATGGGTTCGTCGCGACGAAGAGAACCTCATCGCGACAAAGCGAGGGCGGGCTGGAACAGAAACCTTCATATTTTTCGAGTCTATCATTGGCCCAATCTCCAAGGTATATAAAAATACGTTTTTTAGACGAGATTAGGGTTCATTCGATTCATTACGATTGGGAGTTTCGACTGGATTCGGAGGTTCAAACTTGGAGGGAGAATACACCCCTTAGGATTTCTCCTCTCTTGTTCTTGAACAATTGGAGTCCGCACTTTGAGATCGAAGAGGAGGCTCGGTGGAAATTCTTCAAGATTTTGGATAATAATCTAGGATTGGGAAGAAGAAGACATGTAACTCATCAATTTTCATCATTAGAGTTTCTTTTTCTATTAGTCTCATATTTTATTCGAATTTGTGATGTACTAGACCTCTATTATATTCTAAATTCATAGTTTAGGGTTTTGGTAGTATTTTGGACATGAATCTTATATCTAAATGTTGATTTTCTAATTTCTATTGTCTATTTTTGATTGTATATCTATTGATTCATGCTTGGTTGTTGTTTACATGTTGATTTCTTATCAATCTCAATATGGTGAGTGGTTCCTTGTGAGATCTTTTAAATGAATGAGGAATTAGACATAGATGAATCAACCTAATTAGTCGGGTAATAGAGATATTAGCGGTAATTAGGAGGCGTGTGAGATTCTTAGGTCTTAAAACATCTCTAATGCTTGGGGTTAAGCTGAGAAACAAGAAACCTAGTGGTAGTTGGTAGATTATCTGATATCGAGATAGGCTTTTAATTAAATTAGACAAGAGCCACCTTGGAAAGCACTTTCAAGAGACAATATGATAGAATTTTGGCCTAAATATAGTAGGATTGTTCATATGCACCAAATACCCTAGGATTTCATCATCTCTTGGTATCCCTCAATTGCGCATTTCATTTGTTAGATAGAATTTTCAATAGTTTAGTTTGAATTCTGTTTTGATATCACAATTGATCGTTTGGATATTAGAGAAGTATTCTAATTTTGGTACTTAGCATCCTCATTTTCCATGTGGATTGATTTCTGTACATCTCGTACACTGTATTACTTGACAAGCGTATACTTGCGCAAATAGGCGCCCATTAAAAATTTTATTGCACATTTTATACACATATCACAATTTATGCCTAATGTGATCCAAAAAAGAGATGTGAGAAGCAGGGGGCACTGGGTAGGTGGTGTAAGGTGATAGGGGATGGGTAGAGAGAGAAGTAGGGAGAGTAGGAGTAATGATTTAAAAACTGGATTGGATCAAATGATCCAATTGGTTAGACCGCCAATTGATGGAGTTTTTGGTTCGGTTCACTCTCCAAAACCGCTCGACAATTGAATTGGATAAGAACTGAATGAATAGCTGGTCACACCAATTAATCACTTGAACCGAAGGGTTTCTCCAACTGGGCGGTTCAAAATTTTGTACCAAATATTACCCTCCTAGAGGGTTAGAAGTGGCCCACTAGCTTATCTCATCCTGGGTCGAGCCACCAAAACCTAGCCCAACCACTAATAGCAAAAGCCCAAATAGCTACCTATTTTAATGCTGCTTATACCAACATCCTCTCTCTTATGAGTACCAACATCCTCTCTTGCCAAAACTGATGCAAGATGACCACATGCATTCTTAATATAAGAGCTCTTACTTCTTCTTATGGGCAACGATGATTGTTTTGGTGTAAGAAACATCAAAAGAATAAAGATGCAATGTGAGACATTGAACTCAAAAATTTTAGGCAATCAAGTAAGAATTAAACTCAACAATATATATATATATATATATATATATATATATATATATATATATATATATATATATATATAAGGTTAAAATTAAATAATTAATTTCACTTAGTTTTTGATGATGCTTTTTCAACCTGACTGGCCGAGCGTGTTTGTCACTGGCCGGGAACCAGTGGTCAAGTATGACTGTTTGAAGGCTCGATCACACCGAATGTGGCACTCTCAAGAAACCGTAAAGAAAAAGGGTCGGGCGGGGTCACTGCACGCCCACGCCGTTTCGCTCTTTCGGTAAAAGATAAGACCACTTGTAGGCGAACGTGTTTCGCATACCTTCAATCGGCGGTATGGTATTTATAGTATATGCTTTCCCAGTTGTATGGTGATTAGGATTCTTTCCATTGGACGGATATTTCTCGCTTTTATCGTATCAACTCATTAGAATATTGGAAAGAGCAGCTTATTTAGAATTATCTTTCTTCTTCATTGGTGGGATCCAGCTTGATCTGCAGGATGAGCTGTTATATCGTGAATTATATTATTTTTCTTGCCGGGTGATTTATTTGACGGTAAAGATAACTGCTATCGGGGATTATTCTATTTCCCTTTATCGGTGGGATTTAGTTTGATTTTATGCATCGGGCCTCTCTCGATACCCACAAGCGGCCTTTTGGGCCGAGCTGACTCAGCCTTCATACCGGGCTGGCGCCAAAGGCCCCGAATGGTCCAATGGCGTGGCTCTTCTGTTTACAGTGGGCCTCATGAGTCCATTTTTCAAACCCTATCAGTTGTGAATTATATTATTTTCCTTGCTGGTGAGATTTATTTGGATTTGCAAGATAACTGCTATCGAATATTCTATTTTTATCTGGGATTTAGTTTGGATTTGCGTAATGGGCCTTCACATTCACAAGCGCTCTTGGGTCGAGCGGATCAAATTTCATAATCGGGTCAAGGCCAAAGGCCTCGAATATCGTTCCACTGGCGGCCTCTCGGGTTTGGCAGGGCCTACGTGAGCCCACTTTTCAAACCCTATCAGCATTTCAACCTCGCGGTAATGCAGCGTAAGGTCAAATATCAGACGGAGCGCAATTTCCAATGCAGCTGTCGGGGTCAAGGTTGGCGCTTGGTCGCCGCCATACGCCTTGCGACAATGATGACTCTTCGATTTACGCCATTTCTCCCACTCTCTGGCCATTTTCTTTCAGACATCCTCCGGCCTTGTGCCTTGATCTTGAAACTTTTTTCTTCGCTTAACGTAGTTCTGATTTCCCTCTTCCCACTTCTAAACCTTTTGTGTAGAGTCCTTTTCTGGCGTCTTTCCTGAGATAGCTTCTTCCGTGTTATTCCTGGGACCACTGTGTCTTTCTCTCTTTGGTGTCTGTTCGGGCGATACGTCGAGGCGTTAGGGTTAAGTCGACCAAGTTTCGTTCTCTTTATCTGCTATCACCATGGGTCCGGGTCGCTTCTTCTCTCGAAAGTATTGAGGTGACTCTTCAATCAAGGTCGGTTCCGGGCTAACTAGTGGCGCTCCGACCGCTCGGGACCGGTCAATCCGATGCCCAGGCGCCCTTTCCTTCGACAAGGGTAAGGAGAGTAGACCGGGATTAAGTATCCCGGGGGTCAATACCTAAACCGCTGCTTAGAATGCTTTGGCCGCGTGGCCTAGTGCGGGTCCTCGTATGGGGCCACTTTCGCTAGGTGTTACCGACCTCCTTTTGGCATCCGAGTCTGGTCCCCTGATGTTTTAACCTCCTATGTGGTTTCCGTACCTAAGATGGCAGCTTCTTGAAGTAGCTTTATAATGGCCTTCGCTCGTGATCCCTTCATGTGCGGTTTTACAACACTTCAACGTCATTCTTCTAACTTTCGCCAAATGGGTCGGGTATTTTGGTTGGTCTATTGGTTTTCTTTAGACGTGGGCCTTGTTCCAGCAAGATAGCTTTCATTCCTTTATCTTTTTAACGCTAAGGAAACCGCCGAGGGCTTCCTCTATTTTTCCGTGCTTGCCGGCGCCCTCCGTGATCCCACCTTCCTCTCCTCTCATAGGCTTTGAAGGAACGCATTTTGTCGCCAGCCCGCAATCGGGAGTATGACTGGCTTGACAAGGACGACACTTCCTGGCCGCTGACCACCCCAAGAATCTACGTGGAGTGTCGCTTGTTTTTGGTATAGTCTTTATGAAGGTCATCGATATTCTAATTTTGCATTGTTCACGTGCCTCCAGTGCTCGACCATCATCTCACCAGCATGGCTGGCAGCGCAAAGCGCCGGCCGAAAGGCCCTCGCCCCTACGCAGAGTCGACAGCTCGACATCCCTGGCCCTTCGAGCTCTCCGAGGTTAGTCCGGGCTCGCTATTTTGAGGCCTTCTCGCCTTCCACTATGGCGAAAGTCTCTCCCATCGTCCTCCGTCGCTAAGCCCACCAGCGAGAGTTTCTGGCTCGGGTGGAGACGCTATCTCAGAAGTCCCGGAGCGTGAAACGGAAAACCTTGGACTCCGTTGAGAAAGACCAACCGGTCTGGGGTAAGGTTCCGAAATTGGGGGTGTCTTCATCTTCCCCTTCTACCCACGTTCGAGCATCGGGGTAGATGTTGTCGCCTCCGACTGTGGACCTTAAAGCTTCGAGCTCACAATCCCATCCCAGTCCGAAGCGCAGCCGCAAAGGCTCTTCCGAGGGGTCGTCGGTTAAAACTACGCTGGCCATGCCCATCACAGTTTGGAATTCTCCTGCGCAAAGCGTTAAGCCACCTTCCTCGAGGTCAAAAGAGTTGAAGAGGAAGGGTTCCAAAACTGGCGAGGATGGCGACTCCTTGCTCCTCGTAACGCCGAAGTTTATGCGCGAACGCCGCTCGCCCATCCTTAAAGATTATGATCTCAAGATGGTCGCCTGCCGCTCGCTGAGGAAGTGGCTCTATCCTCCGTGGTTACCGAAGTCTCATGTCTTGTCCGATTTCGACCAATTAGGTGTTGATCCCGTGGTTAGATGTTGATCTTGAGTCGATGTGGCGTGGCTACTCATTCAAGAGTTTCCGGGCCAAAAGCCAATCTTAAACGAAGGTCGTGCTAAAGCTATCCGGTTTACAAGGCGAGGGGTGGTTTCCTTACATCCGGAAGGATCGAATCATGTAGATCGAGTGCAACAGATGACCAGGGAGGCAAGTAGCTTTTAAATTCGATTTGAAGTATACCACGCCAAGACGTGTTTCTGGGCCGAGGGTAGAGAAGATGAGGCTCAAACAACTTGAGAGCAACACCCAAGGCGAAGCCGGAGGTTCGGGATGAGCCACAGCCGCACAAAATGACTTGCTGGGAGGCCAAGGACGTGGCCGCATCCGCCCAAGATGAGCCTGTGATGGTTAGGGATGAACTTCATCCTGCAAGGCCACCGCGGAGTCTAAGGGTAGCATTACGCGCGGCCAAAAGATGAATCGGGCGCTGATAAGACGCGCTTCGTTGAACGGCCTGGCCGTGAGGCCTCCGAGGCTGCAAACTCGACGGAACGCCTGACTGAGGAGTGTGGGCTGCGTGGGGATCTTCATTAACAAGTAAATCGCTGCTCACGGATGAAGTTATGAAGATCGAGGATGAGGCTCAGATCAATGGGCTTTAGGTGGTCATTTTCAGAGGAAAGCTGCTATTGCCTACCCAGACCTAGACTTCAATCTTGACATCCCTAGTGACGAGGAGGCTGATGTGTCCCTCTCCGCTAACTATTCTGGAGAACCGGACACCCCCACTGAGGCCCACTCTCTTCTTCACCGTCCTTCCGATAACCGATCTCCCACGCACCTCTTCGCACTGGGACGCTGATTTTATTTTATTTATTTTTTGTTGGGCCTGGGACCCAGGACATATGTAGCCTTTTCCTTAATAAATATTCTCTTTTTTTTTTCTTTTTTTTTTTTAACCACTTTTGTCTCCACTTATGTATTTTGCATTGTTCCGCATGAACTGAACTAATTTTTTGGCTGCATAGCCTGAGTTGAGCGTTTGGGTTGAGCAGCTCCTAGGCTGTATGGTTTGAATTGAGCAGTTGATCTATCAAAATTGAGTTGTCGGGTTCCTGGCGCTGAGGCCTTATGGGCTGAATAGCCTAAGCTGATCTGACTCTTAGGCTGCATGGCCTGTGTAGAGTAGTCGAACTCGCCAACCAGCCATTGGCTCGGGCGCCGAGGCTCAGGCTGAAAAGCCCGAAATAACCGACTCTTAGGGTCGCATGGCCCGTGCGTAGTCGAACTCGCCAACCGAGCCGAGCCCGGCGCCGAGGCCTTGTGGGCTGCAAGCTTCGAAATTAATCGACTTCTTAGGTCGCACGGCCCGTGCATGTGAAGGCCTAACCTGGCCAAACCGAAGCATCGGGCTCCTGGCGCTAAGGCCTTGTGGGTTGAAAAGCCCTAATTGTGACTCTTAGAATTTGCGTGGCACGTGCGAATGTAGTTGAACTCGTCAGTGAAATTTCTTGGGCTCTGTTGTGAGGCCTTAATGAAATTTGAAAAACTGGGTTGAGCCCGACTCTTAGAATTTGCATGGCACATGCGGAAAATGGTCGAACTCGTCAAAGTGTAGATTGCGTGCTGTTGATTCGACTCCGATTTTTATTTTTATTTTTTTTGGAAAGATGCGAGTGTCTTTAATGTTAATTCATGGAGATTTGGAAACGATTGCACGAATTTTCGAGTGTTTTGGCCTTCTTATAAATGGCGTTTCCATTGCTATGGAACCCATACTTTGGAAGTCACACTTGCCCCAGTGTAACTCAAATCACGTAGAAATGAAGCGTCGAGGTTTGATCGTCTTCGCCGGGGATCCGCCTGAAGATTCTAGCTCAGTTTTGTTGGACCTCTGCTTGTGGGAGTTGTGTTTTTCCCTAGTCTCCCCTTTATGGGAGTTATGTTATTCCCTAGCTTCGTGCTAGGGAATGCGTCCGGAGAGGGCGGTACATTTCTTGTGCTGCTTTCTCTATTTTCTGTTCTTCTTTCTCTTCCTCTCCTTTCTTCTCTTTCTTCTTCTCTTTCATTCTCCCTTCCTTCCTTTCTTCTTTTCTTCCACATCTCATTCTCCCTTTTTTCTTTCCTTTCGCACAAACTCTTTCCATCCCTTTTTTCTTCTTCTCCTCTTTTCTACCTCTCTGCTCTTCTTCTCTTTATTTTCATCTCGTTTTCCTTTCCTCTTTCCTTCTTAAGGGCTTTTTTTTTTTTTTTTGAGGCTGCATGCATGTACTTAGAAGTGTCTTGGATGACCTATTGATTATGAGTGAATGTAATTTGATTGGAATAAGAGAGACTTTCCTTTTTGATGTAGACTTTTCATTTATGTTGTATGTAATTTTTCTGATCATTCTATGTTTGAGCTGTTTGAGACGTCTAATAAAATAACCAATAAACGATGAAATCATCATCTGAAAATTGATAATGCCTCATTTAAGATTACAAACCGAGGTCTACTGATAAAAACGCTTAAGGTGGTTCCGCATTCCAAGCATGATGTAGAATTTTTCCCTCCTGCATGCAGGCTAATGGTGCGTCGATGGCGCGGGATATGATGTAAGGAGCCTTCCAGGTTGGGGCTATTTTCCATGCGGTGGATTAACTTCCTTCTTTGGTGGGAGCTTCTTGAATGGAGTCACTGGCGTGCGCTCTAGGTTTGACCTTTTGGTTATAATACCTCGCCATCTTCCTTTGGTAATCTTCCGTGCGCCTTAGGACCTACTCACGCTTTTCATCTAAGAGGTCCAAATTTAGGCGGAGAGCCTCGTCATTGTGTTCCACTGTTGCCAACTCGATCCTTGGGGACTTTAACCAGAGCCTCGGCGGGGGCTCACGCCCCGATTACCAAAGGCTAGTGCGAATGGGGTTTCCTGGGTTGCTAACTTGCGCGTAGTCCTGTAGGCCCATAACACCTAGGGGAGGTATTCCACCCATTTGCCTTTAAGATCTTCCAATTTGGTCTTCAATGCAGCCTTAAGGGTTAATGGTGACTTCTGCCTGACCATTAGACTGCGGATGTGCTGGGGACAAGTAATAATTCTTAATTCCGAGCTCGACACAAAAATCTCTGAACTTGGCGTTGTCAAATTGCTTTCCATTGTCTGATATCAGGGATCTTGGGATACCAAACCTGCATACTATGGCTCGCCACACAAAATTGCGTATCTTTTGTTCTATGATTGTGGCCAAAGGTTCGGCCTCAGCCCACTTGGTGAAGTAATCTACTGCAACGATGATAAATCTACATTGGCCCTTCCCAGTGGGCAGAGGTCCCAGAATGTCCAAACCCCACTGTTGGAAAGGCCAAGGGCTTGTGATTGATGTTAAGGGCTCATATGGGAGGCGAGAGATCTTAGCGCTGCTCACAGCGGATCTGCATCTCGACCTTCGTCGGTCGCGTCTCTACGAGTATCGTGGGCCCGATGTATCCTGCCTTAAGACCTTTGCTGTGCAGAGCTCAGATGCCTTGATTTCGCATACACCTTCATGTACTTCCCTTAGCACGCATTCAGTGTCTTTTCCCTTGATGCATAAGGATGGAGTGTGAAACCTGCATAAAGGCTTCCCTATGATTAGTGAATCCTGGCCATTCTTGTCTTAATTTTGGATGCTTCTTTTGGGTGCGTGGGTAGGCGTCGCAAATGCGATATGTAATCCCAAATAGGGTCCATCAAACTCGGCTCGGACCCGATTGGGGCAACTTCCATGGTAGCGAGAATCGCCGAAGGCTTTGTAAGAGCTATTCGACGAGGCGTTGACTCTTGAGATCTTCACAATGAAGCTATCGCTAGTTTTGCCAAGCCATCGGCTCGGGAGTTCTCTGTTCTGGGGATATGTTTGACCTAGACCAGCACGAACTTTTTCATTAAATCCCGTACCCTTTTGAGGTATAGGATCATTCTTTCACTTTTAGCCTCGTAGGTATCTTCTATTTGTCTTACTACCAGCTGGGAGTCGTTGTAGACCTCTAGCTGGTCAATTTCCAGTGAATGGGAGAGGTTGAGGCCTACTATGACGGCCTCATATTCAGCCTCGTTGTTGGAGGCTTGGAATTTGAATCTAAGTGCGTACTCAATATCTATACCCTCTGGGGAGGTTAGGATTAGACCGGCTCCACTTCCTTGTGTGTTTGTGGCCCCGTGGAGAGTTTCAGATCGAGTCGGTCAGGATTTTGAGGCGTTCTCGACGGGCCTTTCTGCTTCAGATGAATTCCATGGCCAGAATCCGCTAAGACCTGCCTTTTTATTGCAGTTTTCGGTTTATATCGTCTTCGAACTGCTTAGCTCTATGGCCCACTTCATCAGCCTTCCTGAGGTCTCTGGCTTATGTAGTACTTGCTTCATCGGATATTATGTTGGAACTTCTATGGTATGAGCCTGAAAGTAAGGGCGGAGCTTCCAAGCTGCGGTTACTAATGCCAAGATTAGTTTTTCCATCCTTGGATATCTCTCCTCCGCTCCTCTCAGAGCTCGGCTGCAATAGTAAACTGGGTGTTGTACTCGGTCTTTGTCACCCAGCGAGCCGGTAGTCGAGAAATTACGAATGGTAAGTATAGAGTGAGGAGCTCCCCCTCAACGGGGCTTACCAGAATGGGGGGGGGGGGGGGCTCAAATATGTTTTTCAATGCTGAGAATGCTTCTTAGCGCCGTATCGGTAAGGCCTTCTTTAAAACTTGGAAGAAAGTGGCCACTTATCGCTCGCCACAGATGCGAATCGTCTTAAAGCGATGATCCTTCTGTCGAGGCGTTGGACCTCGCTATGCACGAGGGGCGATGGCATGTCGAGCACAGCCTTTATTTTGTCTGGATTTGCCTCAATTCCTCGGTTGTTGACTATGAAACCTAGGAATTTTCGGCTGATACTCCGAAGGCGCACTTGGCTGGATTCAGCTTCATGTTGTACTCTCTCAGGATCTGGAACGCCTTGGACAGATGTGCTACGTGGAGCTTGGCAGTAGGGGATTTCTGAGCATGTCATCACATGTACACCTCCGTAGTTTGTTCCTATACGCCACGGAACATCCTATTCACCCGACCTTTGATGAGTAGGCTCCACCGTTCTTGAGCCCGAATGGCATCACCACGATAACAATAGGTTCCTGCGCTATAATGACGAGGTCTTTTCTTGGTAAAATGCAGGTCCATCTTGTCTGGTTGTAGTCGGAGAAAGCATCAATAAAGCAGAGAATTCATGCGTAGCGATGGCATCCACGATGAGATCGATACGCGGCCAAAGGAAGGCTATCTTTTGGGCATCTCTGCATTGACATCGGTGGAAGTCGATCACAGTCGCCACTTCATAGATTCGCTTTTTGACAAGTCTGACGTTGGCTAACCATTCGGGATATTCCACTCACGTCGCTCCTGCTTGGAGGGTTTTCAACCTCCTCGTTGATCGCTTTTTGCCTTTGCAGTGCGAGAACTTCTCCTTTTTGTTTGATGGCTTGAAGGATGGGGTGTTCGACCTATGTGTGATCTTGTGGGGTCGATCCCTCCCGTATCACTGCTTCCATGCGAAGACGCATCTTTGATTACGTCTCGGAAAGCGGGTGGGAGGCTTTTGGGGTCTCTGCCCGACAGGCGATGTAGGCAAGGTGTTCGGGTGATCATCAACGTCCCGAGTTCGGCTCTTGGGGCTCGGTCAGTGGAAGCACCTCGTCGCGCATGTCGAGCTCGTCAGTATATGTTATCGACCACCTTACATTTCATGGATTACGGTAGCATTCCACTGGCCACTTTCGTTGGTCTCCTTGAACCATTCTACTCGCACGGTAGGAAACTTGATCATCATGTGGTAAGCGGAGGAATGGCTTTTAATGCATTGAGAGAGGGTGCGCCCAACAGCATATTATAAGCGGATGGGGCGTCTACGGCTGGCGAGAGTCGTTGTCGTGTTGCAGCATGGGGATCTCTCCCGAGGTGAGCACTAGTTGTATTGAGCCCGAGGTATGCACCTCTGCGCTAGAATCCTCACAAATGGAGTAACTGACGGGTTCAGTCCCTTAGTGCCCGTCTTATCGAAGGCTAGAAGGCGAAGATGATGTTAAATTTGAACTCCCGTTGTCGACTAGGACGATGGAATTTGTTTTGTTAGCTCTATTTGCTCGAATTACCAAGGGTGCGTCCTTGAAGTCGCGACATCCCTCACGGTCGAGTGAAGCGTTATGGATGTGTCGGTAGAAGAGCCGGTTTTGGACCGCCGCGTACTTCCACTAACTCTGTTTGATGTTGCGTAGGTGGAGCCTTCAGTGGTAAGTTCCACCATCTCCCTGTGAATCCTCCAGATATCATGGATTCCACAAGTGTTGGTCTTTGAGTTGTTGTGTCGAGGTGGTGGTGGTGGTGGCGGCGGAGCACGGGTTGACCACGATTACGAGGGTGATTTTAGGGGCTATGAAGCGTCGAGATACCTGTAGGTATTAAGTACTCTATTTCCTTCTTGAGGCTATGTCTGCGATCATCGTGCGGTGTCCGTAGTCTCTATGGGACTATGATACAGTGTTGTCTCTTGTGGAGGTCGGCTTCATTTGAGTTGGCCGCCTCGGGGCTGTTCCTTTCGCGCCGGCGCGGGACCTAAGATCTTTGAGGGCTGTTAAAAGTGAGCAGCGGGAGTGAATAACGTTGTCATCTCTCGAGTTGAGGTGGGCTAGACGATCCTCTACGAGGTTTCCTACTTGTGGCACCGGGGAGTGTTCTCCATCTTTCTTTGGACCTCTCGGTCGCTTTGTCTTTTGGGGGCTCAGTCCTGGTAAGCAATCGATCCTTTTTCTTTGTATGGGTGGAGGGAGCTCCTTTCTTGAATGAGGCTTCTCGCCATTGATGTACTTCTCTCACTTTTGACGCCGTCCATGCTTTGTGAGGATTTTTAGAGATGGAAAACATCGAGTCTTTGCATTTGCACCCACAATCCAGGTGCTGAATGCGGTGATCGCAAACTTTTAAATCGGTGTATCTACCTTTAGGACTACTGGTGAACCTTTGAAGACATAGGACCTCGGGCTTTCACGCAGAAGCTTTGCTTGATGGTCGATAGATGGTAACTTGGCTTTCTATAAGTCTGGCTCCAGTAAGAGTGAAGGCAGAAAGCAATGGATAGCTCTACGAATGAGGAGATTGATGAAGCGGCTTGTTAAACGAGGCCAGAAATTTGGGCCTTTTAATGTGATCGCAGCTCACGCGCCGCACATGGTCTTGATACCCATACGGCTCATTTGATTCTTGTAAGTGTTGAGATGATCGCCGGGATCTAAAGCGCCAACGAGCGCTTCCACTGTGGCGTGCGGGCTTAGGTACGGAAGGGAAGTGGAGCACCTCGGTAGTGAGAGCGGTTATTTCCGGTCATTTCACGAGGTGTCACGCATAGTATCGGGGCTCGTCCCTTACCACTTCCTTTGCAGCGGTGAGTTTCTGGCGCTGGGGCTTTTGAACCTCTGCTCCATGATTGCTCTCGCTCCTGGGTGGGGTGGCGTGGTTCTTCGATTCCGACATGTCCTCCGAGGTGTCGCCGTTTCCCTCATCTCCGGGACGATTACGGTCCTTGCCCCTGGCTCGGGTTTGGACTGCATACATTTGGCACCTCGGGGAATGTCGGGTGTGTTGCCCTTCATGAGGAGAGAGAAGTTATGACCTTCACGGGCTTGTCGTGCCTCTCATGAGTGAGTTGCATTTGCTGGTGGTTGCACCACAGCTTCTCCTATCAGGCGTTGGTTGTGAAGCGGAGCGCTTCCACCTCGTTCGTGTTGGCTTGCATTGCTTCTAACGCGCCAGGAGGTCTGCTGTCTGCGTCGCCTGGCGGATTCTGCATCCTTGGTGGATTGGCGTTGCTCACCTTGTATTTAGGGTTAATACCATCAGTAAGCCGAGATCCAGTCTTTATTTGTCGAGGCTATGGTTTCCCATAGGCGAGTAGCGATGATGCTTTCAGCCGGCCCCGGGGTACGGAGCGTGTTAGGGTCGTTGAGTGGGGACCACAGGCTGTTGTGGGGTGATGCGAAGGCTCTGGATCGTCGCTATGAATGTGGCACTCCTCTGCAAAAACCAGAAAGAAAAAGGGTCGGCGGGGGCTTCGCCCGTGGCCGCTCCGATGCCTAAGTCAGTTTCTTTATGAGAGAAAAGATAGACTGCTTAGAGGGCGAATGTGTTTGCGTACCTTTCACTGGCCGGGGTGGCCTAGCTATTTATAGTATATGTTTTCCAGGTTGGATGAGTGATTAAGTTCTTTTCCATTAGATGGGATATTTCTTGCTTTTATCGGTATTGAACTCGATTAGGAATATTGAAAGAACAGTTTATTTAGAATTATCTTTCTTCCTCATTGGTGGATCAGAAGCAATTTGCGAGGATGAGATGTTATAAGTAAAATGAATTATCTTATTTTCCTTCTTGTTGAGATTTATTTAGTTTGCAAAATGTCTGTGTGGGGATGTCCTATTTCCCTTATCGGTGGGATTTAGTTTGATTTCTTCGAGGAATGTGGGCCTTCGATTACCCGGCCACTTTGGGCGGACTGAGGCCTTATCTTGGGCTGGCGTCAAAGGCCTGAATGTTCCAATGGGCGTGCCTCTTCTTTGGGTTTGGCGAGTGGGCCTACGAGCCCATTTTTCAAACCCTATCAGTTTTAAATATTAAACGTATTTCATTTTTATAAAATTTAAAATATTACTATATTTATACTTATATTTAATAATATAAATTATATAAGATAAATATCATAGAATTATGATTTATTTGTATTTTTTTTATTTTTTTTATTTTAATAATATATAAATTATATATTTATTATGTTAGCCGTTCGATCACGATTTTTTTGATTAGTGAACTGTGAACCGGTAATTTATCAGGTATAGTGATTGGTCTAGTTTTTAAAACTTTGAGTAGGAGAGTGGAAGATTAGAAAAAAAAATATTAAAAAGAAAAAATTAATAATAAATAAAAAATAATATCAAAAAGTAATTTAATAATATTTTAGTTTTTTAAGGACGCCATATCTTTAAAGCATGAAGCTTTTCATCGAATCGGTTTTTGTGCACCTTACTGCTGCTTATGTATTTTGCCTCGATAATGGAGAGTGATATGTAGTTTTGTTTTATGTTGAACCATGACATAAGATTGTTTGCAAGAAAAAAACCACCTCTTGATGTGCTTTTTCTATCTTTTGAGTTTCCAGCCTAATCATCATTACAATACCCAACCAAGCTTGTTATGGTATCTTGGGTATACCATAGATCATATTTAGTTGTCCCACTAACATACTTGATGTTCTTGACTGCTAGAAGATGACTTTCTTTGGGACTTGCTTGGTACCTTGCACAAACTCTCATAGCACAAGTCTGGACCACTGGTAGTTATGTTCATTAGGCTCCCAATCATGCTCCTACATAGAGTTTGATCAACTCCATTACATGCTTCATCTCTAGTAATCTTCTCATGAGTTTTTATTGGATTCCTTCTATGCTTTGCTGAATCGAGTTCAAACTTGCTAACCAGTTTCTTTGCATATTTTGGCCTGTGAAACAAATGTTCCTGAGTTGGTTGGCCTTACTTGAAGACAAAGGAAGTAAGTCAATTCTCCTACCAAGCTCATTTCAAACTCAATGCTCATGTGTGCCCGCGGCCCATTCCACGATTTTTGGGACATGGATCAAGACTATGTCATCACATGGAATTTTAGTATGATTACTTCCCTTTGATTCCTTAATGAAAGAGTGTGACACCCCTGACCTGCACGGAGTAAGTGTCGGCGAAAGTGTCACCTTCGGGATTGGGACTCTTTAACCTTTTCTTTCTCAGAGCTGACACCTGTACCTGTTTTCTTATTCATATGCACAATTTAATAATAACAAAATTCTTTTACATATACATTATACATACCACTATAGTGGCATTCATTATATTCTATACACATATACTTAAGTCCCATTACTTGTACTATTACAATTTCACTATTACAAAACTGTACATATACCTATCCAATGAAAATCAGAGATTGCGAAACAGTGCGGTGAGCACCTGTCTATGAGATGGCCTGTGCTGCTGATGTGGGATGTCCTGTCCTCTTGCCTCGCTTACGTACCACAGTTAAAACGGGTAAGCTTTGCAGCTTAGTGGGGAAAACATATACATGGACGACCAATAACATTGATCGTCGCAAGCTTAGTCAAATTCTTTCATATGTCTTTTACCTGTTTCTAGTCTTTTTCATCTTTTAGTTCTATGACTTATTACATTCTATGTCCCATTACATATATCATTTCTTATCCTGCACCTATATCATGTCTCCTTTCATGTAGTGGCTACATGCCCATGCTATACTATTCATTTCTGACATATTGTTTTATCATATATTTTCTTATAATGACCAGACACATATAATACTTTGCATTTGCGTTCACTCGACTATAGAATTGGCATTCACGCATGCATTCGAGGAACTGTCTGCTTGTCATTCAATAGCAATGTGATTCGTATTTAACAATATGATTCACTCACTATAAGACTGACGCTCATGACAGACAGAGGGAATCTCGTCATGTTTATTATTCAAAGAGCTAAATGTAATTTCAAAGGTACTCGTGATTATTTTGTCATATACTTTCATTTCATCTTGTACTCACATATTGTACTTCCCCTATATTTTCATCTCATACTTATATGAGTACTATACTTTCCATGATTTTCATATAATGTAGTTTTCATATACTGTACTTTGATATGCTTTTCATATACTTTATCTGTCATATACATTTCGTGTCATTGACACTTTATTTCTTGTACCTGTATACTTGTCATCTGTTTTATGTTTCATGCCTGCATAAACCTTAGAAGTGGATACGGGAAATAACTGTATGTACTCAAAGGTACTATCACTGTACGAGACAATGATCTCTGTCTGTATGACCCAAACGAGGCCGCTATAATGATCCAAATGGGATCTATGTCATCGACCCAAACGGGGCCTCGATATCTGTAAACTGTATGCTGCAGCAACTATATTCCTATAGGCATGTCTATCTATCCCTCTACCAAGTTCTAAGCAGACAATCCATGTGTATTTTATGTTCAATACATATCTCATATTCCCGAATAATTATTGTTATTCGGTAATCATATGTGATATTTACAACCATATATTTGTATCTTTTCATTTTTCATATATCTTTTAACTTTAATTTACTGTATTCATAATTCTTTACCATACATGTAACTATTTTTCTATCATTTGTGCATTTCTAGCATGTATTGTCTAATCGTATACTTCCTAATCTCATGTAGTTCTATCATATATTCATTTCATATATTCCTATATGCATATCATATCATATCATATCATAGATTCATATATATTCTTATTCTTTATCTAATTTCTATCTCATTATAGTCTCAGGATCAGTCCTAATTGGGCCCTAAAATTTTTCATTATTCAACCCCAAAATCTTGGGACTAAATCATACGGCCTATTTTGGCCCCGAAACAACCTATGCCAATACATGGCTTTTAGGCTAAAAATATTCAAAGTAGGGAAAATTCCTTACCTCGTGGAATTTGACGAAACTCCAAGATTTTGGTACCCACGCGTAGTCAGCGGAGCGCGCGGATCAACTTTCTTGGCCTCGGGTCCGACCACCCCGACCGGGCGAACGCCCGGTAGATCCGCGAAAGTACCAAACTTAGGATTTTCCAAACTTCTTACTTGAATTCTTGGCGAAATCCCATATTTTTGGTACTCACGCGTAGCCCTCGACGAGTAGATGAACTTTCGTTCTTGGCCCGACGAATTTCGACTGTCGAAACTCCGTATATCGAAGAGAGAAGCGAAGAAAATAAAGATAAATTAAATTTTTATCTCTCACCCTCAGTCTCTCTCTCTCGGCTACTGCCCCCTGCTCCTCCCTTATTATATATATATATAAGCTTAAGGTGGGGCCCACATGTCCCCCTTGTCCATCTCAAATTGCCAAATTCTGAAACAATTGATTTCGCTTCGGTTCAAGTTCCAATAATTTTAAATGGACATTTTTTAAATATTGTCAATTTTTGAGATTTTTCTAAAAATCTCGTTTTTGGGGTTCACCCGATGCCCATTGCCTCGAATTTCGTGAAAATTCCGACTATCTCATAATCTGACGAAATTCGACAGAATAGCTAGATTTCGCGAGACGATTCTAACGGTGATGTCCGTTTCGTCATCCGAGATCTAAAAATTTTCCAGAAATTTTCAAAGCAACAAAATTACCGTTTTACCCTTTTTCATAAAAATGTCATTTTTTTCAAACGAATACAATTTTAACTTATTTTATACCCTAAACATGTTATAAAACTGTTATGGTATATTTTGGGGTGTTACAAAGAGAGTACGATTTGCTCCCCCTAGAGAGTATCCTCTTTTCAAAATGTACTCAGTGAGCCTCTCATACCAAGCTCTTGGAGCTTGTTTTAGTCCATAGAAAGCCTTTTTCAACATGTAGACATGGTCACGATGAAAAGGGTCTTCAAAGCCTTTAGCTTGTGCTACGTACACTTCTTCATTCAAGTACCTATTCAAGAAGGCACTCTTCTTATCCATCTAGTAGAGTTTGAACCTTAATGTGCAAGAAAAGGCCATGAGCAATCTTATGGACTCCTAGCGAGCTACTGGGGTAAATGTCTCATCAAAGTCTAGGCCTTCTACCCGAGTGTAACCTTGTGGAACTAGACGAGCTTTATTTATTGTGATGTTCCCATTCTCATTTGTCTTGTACTTGAAGATCCACTTAGTCCCAATCACATTCACATTTTAAAGTCTTGGTACCAAGTCCCAGACTTCATTACGTCCGAACTGTGATAATTCCTCCTACATGGCATTGATCCAGAACTCATCATTCAAAGTCTCTTTGTAATTTTTAGGCTCAATGATTGAGGTGTGGCAGGTGAGACTAATCATCTCTCTGTAGTTCACTTTGGGAACTCCTCGAGTCTAGACACTCCCTTCCGGTTCTCCTATAATGTCAAAGGCAAGATGATTCTTTCTGATCTTTCTAGAGGGCTCACGTGGTTGACTATCTGTTTGTCCATCAATATCTTGTTTATTCATATGTGGATCCGTCTTACTAGGGTCCCCGGACGCCTTTGATCGATGTATAATTACCGGTGTACTTCGAACTTCAAGTACCAGGCAAAGCCATCTCCACAATCTCGAGATCAGGCATCTCGGGAATGCTATGATATTAACTTTAGAGGGAGAACACGTAGGAAGGTCTTCTAGTCTAGAATAACTCGTCAAACGAAGGTAACCATCAACTTTTACATTGATTGATTCCATTATTGTCATTGTTCTCCTATTGTCGACCCTATAGGCACGGCTGTTTGAGGAGTACCCTAGAAATACTCCTTCATCACTCTTGGCATCAAATTTGCCTCTTAGTTCCTTATCATTCAAGATGTAGAATGGACTACCAAATTCATGAAAGTGTTTTAGATTTGGTTTCTTACCTTTCCAGATCTCATATGGAGTCTTGTGAGTTCTAGGTCACAGGTAGACTTGATTTGAGACATAGCATGTTGTATTGACAAATTTCGCTTCGTAATTTGATAGGAACATTCCTAACTTTTAGCATGACTTGATCCATTTCTTAGAGGGTTCTGTTTTTCCTTTCTACTACTCAATTTTGTTGGAGAGTTTAAGGGTTGAAAACTCATGTTCAATGGCGTTCCCGCTATAAAAGTTTCTAAATAATGAATTCTCAAACTCCTCACCATGATCACTTCTTATCTGGTGATCTTTAAGACCCTATGGTTGTGTTCCTTTACAAGTCTCAGCCATAGTTCTTCAAAAGCTTCAAATGCTTCTGATTTGTCCCTAAGAAAGTTTGCCCAAGAGAATATGAAGAATTCATCCACACACGCATAGATATACATTTTTCTAGCGATGCTTGCCATCTGTATAGGTCCCATTATATCCATGTGGACCCGCCTTATGACCTAGATGTAGAGGCCAGCTGGGACTCTATGTGGGAGGTTCTAGTTTGTTTCCCCTGTTGGTAAGGTCTGCACATCCTTTTCAGCCTCATCCTTCGGATTTGGAATTCCCTAAAGGGCTTTCAGAGGAGAATATCTTGAGCCATCGTTGTTGATGTGTCCCAACCTTTTGTGCCAAAGACTATGATAATTCTGCATAGTGTTTAAGCATGTATTGGGACTGACCAGAAGATAGTAGTTGCCCGATGGCCTATTTCCTTCCATGATGCGGTGTTGATTCTGATCCAGAACAATGCACTTATCTTTTGTAAAGTCTATAAAAAGATCTTGATCACATAGTTGACTAATGCTTATTAGGTTTGCTTTTAGTCCTTCAACAAGCTAGACATCTATCAATTTTGGCATTCATAGTGTACATCTCGGTAGGATCCTAACCTCATAACAATCTTCTTTTGGCACCGGGTTTCTAAAGGGGTTACATAGTCCAGACTAGATGGTAGAACATTGGTCAGGAAACACTTATTTCCAATCATATGACGTGAGCTTCCATTGTCAAAATATCATCTTTGTTCAACTTCTACTTTCAAGGAGGTAAGCACCACAAAGCTCTTACTTTTTCCCTTTTCAATCCAGGTAGACTTGGTCACTAGTTTGTTTTATTTTAGTCTCCTTTTTTGGTAAGATTTGTAGTGTCTGCAGTGACGTTGAATGTGACCCATCTTTCAACAGTAGTAACATCGAAGTCCTTGGCTCCTTTATTCAAGGACTTGCTTTTCTTTTTCGAATTAGATGTGCTAATTCTTGGAGGGCTTCGAACTGTCACTTTTGATTCAAGGACTGAAGATGTTCATTCTTTTGGACTGTAGGTTTTTCTCAAGAGATCCCTTCTAGTATCCCTGACCTTCCCGTCTATTGGAAGTAGTTCCCATGCAAATAATGTGGTTCAAGGATGTGGTTCTTGAGTTCAACATCCTTACTATTTTTCTAAGATGATTTTGGGCCGATCGATCATACTATTCTAGGAGACTTCTTCTTTTAGAGTAGTCATGTAAGACCCTAAAAATTCTAATTTTTGAAAATGATAAAATAGTAATTTCGGTCAAAATCCGGAATTTTAGATCTCGGATGATGAAACGGACTTTATCGTTGGAATCGTCTCTTGAAATCTAGCTACCACGTCAAATTTCATCGAATTCCGAGACAGTTGGAATTTCATGTTTTTCGAGGCACCGAGAGTGGTGCGGAACACTTGGCACATTGTGAGTGGCTCAAGAGGTGCCACGTGTCATGTGCAAAATGAGTCAAACATGAGCTCAAATGGGACCTATGAAAGACATGTGGCATCTCTTGATTGGGTGAAAATCTAAGTTAGATGGATGAGAGGATAAGGTGTAATCCTATGAGCTAATGGGAGCTTGACACTTGGCAATTAGAGAAATAAGTCTGGCTGACCCAACTCGACTCCAACCGACATGGGGGAAAGAGAGGGAAAATAGAGAGAGAAAAGAAAGAGGAAAAAGAGTTTAGAGAGAGAGGCTCTCACTTCTCTCTAGGTTTTCCAGTGATCCGTCCGTCAAATTCTGGCGTGACAAGAGACAAAGTTGATCCCTACTGCAAGAGCTACGCGTGGCACGGCCAGGAGCTTCCAACAAACTCCGAGAGGTAGGGTCTTTCTCCTACTTGATTTAGTCCCTATTTAAGAACCTTGTTGATGGTTGGAGTGTTTAGACCCGAAGGCCGTGTGCTCGATCCCTGAGTGGGACCAAGGCCGAAATATCGGACTGCTTCGACAGCTTCAGCCGGGTTTGAGACTCCGCTGGGTGGTCCCGACAGGTGTTGGTGATGATTTGGATAGTACCGTTGAACTGCCGGATTTTTCCATTGGCCCTGCGTGGAGCCGCATTTGGTGTTATTGCTTTACTTATGAATAACATGTTGTTGTGTGTAAATTTGTTAATACATGCATGCTAGATATATTAACATGTATTGTATGGAAATGACATACATTTCATATGCACCGGGGCACCTTAGAATAGTAGGCTTTTGAGGCATGACATGAAAAACATGGTTGTCAAATGAATTTCATGGGAAGATTTTTTGAAGAATTGCCTTGAGAGTTGTCCACAGCTCATCTCTAAGAGGACCTATGACTGCTTGGAGAGTTATCCAAATAATTGACTTCTGAGGGTTTCCAATAGAATTTTATTTCTAGACTGGGTATTATGTTTTCAAGAACAAAAACCTTTGTTTGAAAATATTATTTCACACTTGGCTTAGGCAAGTGTGAGGGAGTCAGCGAGACTTGAGACATGGGATTGGGCATGTAGACATTCAAGTAGGAATCACGAATTCACTTGAATGTGTGTGTTTGCCATTGCATGAGCACTTCGGTGGGGAGTAACCCTCGTAGGAGATTATCACTTCTAGGCTTTGTTCACCTTGTCGTGGGATCCCCCTTTCAGGTACAAGGAGTGTTCAGGAAGATGACACCCACTAGCGGCCGTTTTTGAGAAGAAAGTCGACGTGTGGCTTTGATTATGTATTTTGTAAAACATGTATAAAATATTATGATTGAAACATGTTGTATAAGAGTGTAATTAACTCTTGAAACTATTGTAATATAGTTGGTTATATTTTGATGAGTACGGATGTATGAGCCCGACGTGGCCATTTTTACTCATGTATGGGTCTCATGATATGAGACACACAAGTTTCCGCAGGTTGACGGTGATCAATGGGACCCTCGGGCTTGAGGCATCACAAGTCACCTCTTTATGTAGAGTCCCATTGTCATGGCTGAGTTGAAGAATTTGGGCTTTAAGGATTTTATTGGTTTTTACTACATTAATCCAGTTTTCATAAAAACCATTGTATAGGAATGTGCTAGTTCTTCATCAGAGATTTCATCCTCATTTTCATCACTCTCAAGGAGAGTCTAAACATCCCGAGAGACTGGAGCAGGAACTGAGGGAGTCCGAACATTGTCTAGGACTTCTTGATGTTTTATGCTTGTCTTTGTACTTTAGGCAAGGGCCACTAAGGCAATGGGTTGACAAACAGGTTCCTCGTCTTCTTTGCACTCCTCTGATTCGTCATCACTCTAGGGTTACTAAGCAGGACTCGATTCTTCTTAGTGTCATTTGCGCATTCACTGGAACAACCATATCCTCCATGTTCTTGATATTGACAAGCTTTTACCCTTTGGTTTGAATTTGAAGTTCCTCCTGGGTTATGCTAAATTGCATTAAAAGAACTAAAAGCAAGTCTTGGGGTCTGAGAATTACCTTTTGCCCGAGTACTTAACCTTTTTATGACTCTTCCAAAATTTTTGGACAATAAGGCAACTGATTATGAGAAGTCATCACCTTCATCGTTAGGAAGTTCGAACTCAGCCCTTACTCCCACAAGTTCCTTTTTTTCTTTGGTTTCCTCATCCAGCTCTATTTCAAAGGTCCGTAGAGAACCCATTAGT
This sequence comes from Tetrastigma voinierianum, assembly GCA_016808115.1. Taxonomy (NCBI): domain Eukaryota; kingdom Viridiplantae; phylum Streptophyta; class Magnoliopsida; order Vitales; family Vitaceae; genus Tetrastigma; species Tetrastigma voinierianum. The sequence goes on from JAEQBH010003809.1 coordinate 358,832, forward strand.
TCTTCCAATTTCATTTTGAGATCCTTTGCCTCCCTTTACCGTTGTCGCTGTATGTGAACTCAGGAGGAAAAGACCTTAAAGTTTTTTGACCAATTTTTCTTCAGAATCTTTTACCAAGGGCAAATGATCTATCAAGCATGTCACATAGTCTTCCATTGAAGTCACTAGTGGTCTGATCCTCGCTCATTCGTAAGTTTTCAAATTTGGCGGTTAGAAGTTCTAACCTAGATTCATGAACCGCATCAGTCCCTTTAAAGGCCACACTAAGGGTGTCCCATGCTTTCTTGGCTTCTTCTGCAGTTGTGATAATTTTGAATTGAGTAGGATCGACACCATTGAAGATTGCAGAGCTCATGAATTGGTGGTGGACAAGGTGTCTTCTTTAGGTGTACATTCTCCTTTACTTTTAGGAATAGTTTTTCCCTCAACATCGCTTTGTCAGGTTTCCATCCCAAAACAATCGATATCTATACCTTTCGGCCAATTGATTTTATGAAGGCACGCATCCTAGCCCCAAAGAATCATAGCTCATTCTATCAAGAAGAGGATGATTCACTTGTAGATCCACATTCTTTCTCTTCATCAAATCCATTTGATTATCAAACAGTTAGAGGGAAACATTTTATCTCACTTAGTAACTTAGAATGCGATCCGCTCTAATACCAATTGTCATATTTAAGTGTGTTCTCGACACAAATCGATATTTAATTATGTGTAGTTCGAACTTTATTACGGTGAGTCTAAACTCTCATGTGGGACAAAGTGTGTGTAGAGCAGATATACGATATATGTAATAAAAATAAAGCACACACAAGATGTTTACGTGGTTCGGCAATTGCCTACATTCGTAGGACTGTGCCTAGGTGCAAGGATTTTCACTGATTTCTTTCAAGGTTACAATTAGTCTTATGTGGCATGTACCTCTACCTACGACTTTTCGAAACCTAATCACTCATAGTAGAATTTAAAATAAACTCTCTCCATTCCCTTTTCAAATGCATCGCACACCTATTCCCGCATTACATTAATAAGATGAAGAATCTTAAAAACAAATCATCTTTCACCCAAGGTAAAAGACTTTTAACGTGCAATACCTCAACTAAGTATCTGCACTCCTTGTTCTTCAACACGTCTGGACTTCGTTTGTTCTTCTTCAAGCTCTGCACTTTAAATTCATGATGAGCAACTCCTAACCCCAAAATTTATAGTTCTTACAATCCAGTCTTAGAAGTCTTGATAAAGATGGATCATTATCCTAATATGACTCCACACTTTACCTTCTATTTCTATTTCTTGAACTTATCTACAAGCTATCCCTGTGGAAGTAGAAGACTTGACGCCCAAGTTTCCTCATTAGAGTGGAGACCCAATTTGGTTCCAATTATTGTTTGATAGCTTGAATGACTAGATCATCTTTATCTTATATTTATCCACTTGTTAGAGGAATCCTAGATCCATCGGTAGCTTGCTTCTCAAGCATCTTGGTCTCTAAGGTTTCATAACTAACTTACATCCCACGTCGTCTAACTCAGTCCGTAATTTCTGCTTTGCATGCCCTTTACTGTGGGACCTGTCGTAGTCCCGAACTCGTCTGTGTTCTTTCAGTGACTTTATGTTTAATTCATAAAATCTCTTCATCAAACCTAATCTATAAAGATACTATCTTCTTCTAGAACACGAGATCGAAGATATGGACAATCTAAACCCATCAAACTCCATAAAGACTTTAATTCCAAACCTTAAAAGGTTTTAAATAATTTGAATAAACCGTTTCAAAACATGTTTAATTTGATTAAAAAATAATGGATAAAATCCAACCGTTTTCATTGGAAAAAAGGCCGTTCCTGATGGCCAAGTCACCACCGATGAATTCACACTCCTTCGTGAGCTCCTGACCACTACCCTGTTTTAGCACCCACAAACGCAAATGCTAGAAATGTTCTTTTGTTTGAGATTGATTTTTACCTTTTGATTATCTACTGATTTTCAGAAAATCCCTTTACTGGTTTGTGAAATTTTCTGTTATTCTGTTTCAAATTTGCAGATGTTTTTTCTTTTAACTCGTTCTTATATTTTAGGGAGAATCCAAGATTTGCTAATTTGTTATTAGGTTTTTTCTCGTTCTGAATATTTGTTATTATTGTTGCTATTGTGGATTTCAGGTTTTGCAAACGAGCTGAAGACCTTTGTGGTGGGACGAAACAGTGAGGCCACATTTGCTGGTACTTTTCAGAAGCAGGAAGCAATTATTCGATATCTTGGACGTTTTCAATCTTTAATCCAATATATCTCTTTTTTTTTTCAAGATTATTTTACCGGGTTTTCCCCAATGGGGAAGCTTAATTGTTGTTATTGGGGCAATACATTTTTTGAATAATACTATGAAATAATTAAAACCCATTTGGCAAATTTCTCAATTGGTAATTAATCAACAACATAGCAATCTAGAATGCCTTTTTTTTTTTTTTTTTTGAAAGAAGAATGCTTTTATTTAATTTGGTTAGTTTTTTAAAAAAATTTTTCAAACAATTAAACTTTGATAACCAATATTCATTTCTCCACAGCCAAAACTTTGTAAAAATAATTATTGTGCTAAATAATAATAAAATAGTTATGACCTGATATTTGAGTTTCAAATTAGTTAGAATTTAATAGATTAACACACTAACTGATTCTTAATTTGGAGATCAGTGAATTGAAGAAAACATTGAGAAACAAAAAAAATTTGACCGAAACATTAAGAAAATATAGTTATAACTATACTAAAAATAATAATCATCTTCAATTTTTGTCAATTGAACAAATTTTTATATATGTAAATATATAACAAAATAAAGGGCATTTGTGACAAATAGAAACTTGTTCTTCAAGAAAAAGACAGGGAAAACTGGTTTTCTTTATTTTTTCATCTGCACAGAAGCCCGAGAGAAGACGAAGATGATGATGTTGAGAAGGGCGACCAGGGCTTCTGGTTCCTCCTGCTCTGGCGGAGCGCGGATTCTACTTCCCTTCCTCCTCCATTCTTGTCTTCTTTATCGCATTATAGGTTCCGTTCCAATACCAAATCCCTTCGTTTTAAAACCCTGGATGAAGGCCTCTCTTGTTTTAACCTAATGATTCGTATGCATACTCCTCCTTCCATCGTTCATTTCATAAACTTTGAACTCCATTTCTAGAATGAAACACCACTCCGTTGTGGTTTTCACCAAATGGATTCTTTGGATTTCCCCACAATATTCACACTCACCATCGTCATGAACTCTTATGCCATTTGAATCGGTTGTTTCGCTCTTTCCTTTTAGCCAAGATCCTCAAGCTTGGTTTTCAACCCGACGAAGTGACCTTCACCACTCTGATCAGGGCACTCTGTAATGAGGATAAAACTGGTGATGCCCAACACCTGTTGATGAAAATGCTTGAAGAAGGTCTTCATTCCGACGTATTTGCATATGGAATCCTGATTAATGGGTTATGTAAAGGGGGCAACATTAGTGCCGCAATTAAGTTGCTTAGGTTCATGGAAGAATGTCACTGTCAGCCTGATGTTGTTGTGTATACCTCCATTATTAACGCCCTCTGCAAGGACGGAAAGTTTACTGAGGCTTTGAACCTGTTGTCTGAGATGCTTGCTAAAGGCATTTTAGGCGATACTTTTACTTACACCCCATAATTCAGGTCTATGTAGTTTAGGTGAGTGGAAACTTGTCACATATGGTTGCCAAGGAAAATGCTAAACAGCAAAGATAAAGCCAGACATAGTTTGTTATAGTACAATAGTGGATGGACTTTGTAAAGTAGGGAAGACGACAGAAGCGCATAATGTAGTTGATTGTTTGATTGAAATAGGTGTGGAGCCTGATATTGTCACCTACAATACATTGATGAATGGACACTGTTTGCGATTGGAAATGGATAAGGCAGCTAAAGTATTTGATACAATGGTTTCTAAGGGTTGCACCCCTGAAGTTATCAGCTATAACACGTTGATCAATGGATGTTGTAAGAGTCAAAGAATGGATAAGGCCATGGATCTCTTTCAAGAAATGTGCCAACGAGAATTGATTCCTGATGTTGTGACTTACAACACCCTTGTACTTGGTTTTCTTAATGTGAGAAAGATACAAGATGCATCATCTCATCTTGATGATATGATAGATTGTGATCAATTTTCAAATTGTGTCACTCAAAGCATTTTCATAGACTACCTATGCAAAAATGATGATTGGCTGGAGCGTTAGATCTCCCGAAACATCTGAAGCTTTCCGCGATTCATCAGTTCAATACGTCACGGTATGTATAAGCCGGCTGTCTCTACGTAGCGAACTCTTCTCCAGTTCCTCCACCAAAGCCACACTTACCATCAGTCTTTGATAACATACGATATAAAGGTTTTTTCGTTGAAAGGGTTATCGTAGGTGCGCGTTATCATGGAATGAGAGCACGATCGCCCTCGCTGTACGATATTCGCTATAATACGATCGCCGAGGATTTTGCAAAGACACAATGGTGCTGAGAGATCCGATTATGTTTATATCATCTAAAGAGCAAATTCTTCTTCCTCATTTCCCACAATAACTCACTTGCCTCGATTGATAACCTTCTGAAAAAGCCCTCAGATCACATGCTATAAGCCAGTAGCAGTGCAAGCCTTCGTGGAGAGACTGAAAAGAGTTCCCTGCTTGGTTGACTGTAGCCTTACACATGCCATTGATGACATTATTAGAGACTACGACATCCAGATCCCACTTCTAAGTTTCCAAGATGTTTCAGGAGATCTAAAGCTCCAAATTAAATCATCATTGACGCTCAACCAATTTCGCGACAGCAGAAACCGGTCGACGATGAGGAATTGGATCCAGGTATAAGACAAATGCTAAAGAAGTTTCTTTATAAGTATTTTTTTTTCAGTAAAGAGGCTTTTTTGTACCTGCTTACTGAATTTTGATTGTCTCGACCGAGTTTTTTTCAGGTCATTAAAAAAAATCACGTTATTACCAAAGAATGATCTAGTTTTCTAGTCTTTGTTATATTTGTAAAAGCTTCACTTCTATAGAAACTTCCCTTTTTGTTTAAATTTTATCATATACTGTTTGGGCTATATGTTGTTGATGTGTGGTGGGTTGCAGTTTGGTGATTGGTGCTCTGGTAAGTGGTTTTTACATTTAGAAGATGAATTAACTCCTGACCATCCATACTGGAAAATGGACTCCAAATCTTTGGCAAGGTGCATTTTAAGGGTCTTGCTGAAATTGTGCTTTCAAAGCTTTGAAAGGAAAAATAAATAAATTTCCATATATGGGAACAGTGTGTCTGTTTTTTGGTTGTTGTCTCCATGGGATTATAGGAAACATGAATTTGATTCTTGGGTGGCAACATGTTGATTTATGAAACTCAAAAAGCTCTTACATTAGTAAAATTTAGAAACAAGACTTGAAGAAAACTTGGAAGAGTAGAGCTGAATCTCTAGAATTGAAGATGACAAGGGTGGCAAGGGCGGCAAGAGAAGAAGAAAAGAGCGGTTTGGCAGTTGGCTCTAATTTATCAATTTTGGTGCACTTAGGGAGAGTGCAACCAAAGAACCTTCAAAGATGAAGAATTGTCACACCAAAGATTGAGGGATATTTTTATCAGTTTGATTCTAAAGTGGTCCTAGCTGCTTTTGCAATTTGCAAAATCTCTCTTATCTTAATTTTTTGGTTGCTCTTTATGGCTAGCCTTGCTATTTTCTAGGTTTTTTTTCTTTCTTTTTGTTTCAGTTGGTTTTTATCTGAGAGTACTGATACTGCTTGCAGGAGTTCTCATCTATGGTGTTTCTTGATAGATTCCTTGTCTATTAAAAAAAAAGGAAAAACGTAAGAGTCCAATTTATCAAAAGTCATGTTTCTAGAGATTATCTGGCTTTATTCCAACTTCTGCTATGTTTGTAAAAAGTTTACGTCTCATTGTTGTCCTTCCATGTGAATGTCATTTCATGGACCTTGAAAATTGTCTTGTAAAATGGTATGAGAAATGATACATTGGTTATGGCAACTAGTGTTGTTTTAGGAAAATGATGCAAGGGATTGTTAATAGGATAGTTGTGATTATTTACCATGATTAGCAGTTTCTTGGTAGCAACTGGAGACCAGAGTATAGGGGTTCCAATGCAGTAGTGTTCTAAGACTGATGTTTGGTAGTCAAGTGTGTTATACTAAACTGTTCAGGAAAGGCAGAGATGCTCATTTGCTAGCCTCTGTTTTGTATATGATTTTATCACAGGTCTTAAACGATATAAATTTTAGGCACCAGAGCCACAGTCTGCTAATTTTGAAGGTAAATGCCTTTTTCATTCCAATGGTGCTATCATTGTTCTTTCTTCAAAACCAAAAGACATCCATACCTCTGGAGCAGGCTGGCGATGAACGATGCTCCTTCTTCTCTCTTATTATTTGCAATTAATAGAGCTGTTCAAGTAATCAAATTTCCACCTTAACAATAATAAAGATATTAAGGGTCATTTGACATTGATATTTCAGTTCAGCATGCAGAGGCTCCATAGGGGATTAATGTTTATTACAGAGCTTCCCACTTCATGATGTGTGTTGTATGTTGTTTACTTATCAATTTTCCATTGCTTATCAAGGATTTTAGATTGGTTGCCATAGTTTATTGAGTGCATTACCATAAACTGTTAAAACAGGAAGATGCTTTTATATATATATATATATATATATGTATGTATGTATGTATTTTAAATTTGGACACTTGGGCCTTGATGAATGTTTTGTTGTCTGAATATGAATTTCTAGTTTTTGTTGGTCTATTGTCACTGCCTTGGCAGAAACTAATTCAAAAGCTTTCAGTTCAAACATATCTCTTGCATATCTGATCTTGCTGGTTGGAAAATGTTATGTTGCCCCTCAACTGACCTCCTATATTATGAATGTTACCTTTTTTTTTTTGGAACATCAAGGATAACTATTATTCCCTTATTACATCACATTATAACAGGGTGCACTTTTGCCAAGTATATGTGACTATACATGCTACATATGCGGATAGTTCTTATTTCAGGTTATCTTGTTCAAACTATTTGGAGAGATCACTTTACAATAAAGGAGATTTTCAATGACATGAATGGAAAACCATACAGTAAATATTGATAATTGATAAAGATGCAGTTTTTAGTCTTTTTTCAACCGTCATATTTTTCCTAACTCATCTATGTAATTTGGTATTGATAATTTTTCCCTTTCTTGTGTCTTTGTTATTTGCACTCTGATATTTGGATTAATGATATTATGATCCATGGGTTTTATGAAAGAGGTTCATTAAATGAGGTAAATAAATTATTTATAGAAATGGATGAGAATGGTTGCTATCTAGAAAGAGTTAATGATATTTATTAACTCTGTAGAATTCTTAGAAGTAACATGTTTATTTTAAGGAAAAAAAAAAAATCATGTTGCTGCAAAGAGATTGCTCTATTTTAGTCTAATTTCTACAATTTTCTTCAAAACGTTTAGCTCACTTGGCAAAAGAGATCGTTAAATTTGTTTGAATTATCAGTAAAAATTTTGGGGTCATTTAATGTGATAAGTAGTGTTTTAAAAATCGGACTAAATCGCAAGTCCAATTGATTGGACTGTCAATCAATAACCTCTCTAGCCCCAATTTAATTTGGTTTGACCATAGTTCAACCATCCGTTCAATCCTAAATCGTAAATTGATAACTTTTTCAATTCAATAACTGATCCAATTTTTAAAATATTAGCTGGCAACCAATGAAGTTTAGCCATCCCAAGTATCATTGGGTGGGGTAGCCCATCTTCTTCTTTACGTGCATATCAACATATTAAACTCCTATTATTTAATAAATAAATTAAATCTAATTATTCTATTTTTTATGATTGATATAATAATTGAATATATATATATATATATAGCATTATTAAATATATTTAAATTAAATCATTCAGACATAAAACAAGCTTCTTTATTTATCTTATTATTTAAAAATTAGTCCATGACAAGATTTGACATTTCATAAAAATTACTAATAGCTGAATATAATAATTACTTAGAAACATTAGATATAGTTCCTCTTCCCATAAGAAGACAAGTCAGCACAGAATATTATACTAGAAAATATTTTATAGAAAAACTAATTCACTTAATAGAAACTCTGCCGATTGTAGATTATCCAGAAGAACACATAGAAGATCTTATAAAAGGAATAAATAACCTAGAAATAGGAAAACCCAAGAAATCAATAACTATACCTAGAACCTATAATTTTGGAACAGGTAAAGACAAACAAAAAAGCAATGAATATCAGAAGATCATTTTCTGGAATTTCTAGAACAATATCCGGTAGAGAAATGTGTTAGGGTGACAATGATAGACTACTTAGGCAAGTCGACAACACACCGGTAAATAGCCGAAATCATAGATCCGTAAAATAGAATATGGAAAACTTTAAGACTAATGGTTTAAAAATATTAGAACCAGAAATGATATATAAAAAGAAGATATTTGAAAGAAGAAATAAATTTATAAAATGTATCAGAGAAGAAGAAATTCAATGTTTGGGAGATGATACAATTACCTTAGAATTATTAGGAAAAAGTATAGTAGACAAGTTAAGAAAAGATTATAGCTTTTGTCATTTAGGATTAATAACTATAGCCATTAAAGGCTTAAGAAGGAAAGGTTTAGGAACAAAAACATTAGTACATATATATGATGATAGTTGGACAGATATGGGAAGTGCAATGATAGCAAGTGGGCGTAAATAGATATGAATAATAACATAGGTATATATATTGTATGCCAGATTTTATGATGAGCCTTAAAGACTTACAACAAGATATTAAAATAGGAATTAAAACAAAAGGATATGAACAACAAATAAAAGGTAGTAATCTAGTAATTAATATAGATTTATTGGAAGATGTACAAATTATGCGTATAATAAAGTAAAAATAAAGTAGGAAGATGGTAAATCTCTAACCACTAAAGGAGTAGGAATGGTTAAACCAGAGGCATTAAATACATAAAATTTAGCAGATTAGAATGGGATTTAGAAGATTTGCTAAGAAAATGTAAATGGAAGTATACCAAAATCCTCTTTAGTATATCAGAATTTTTAGAAAACTAGTATAAGATTCATGATTACAAAAGAATGATACACAAGAAAGTGAAGAATACTCAAGAAGAATTAATGTAAATAAAAATAGACTCACAATTTAGAAGGAAAAAGATTATCCAATAAAAAGAATACTTTATGAAGCGATGGAGTAATAAAGGTGGAGAAGAAGATTTATTAAAAATAGAAACATGAGCCTTAAGAAAAGGAGAAATAGAAGAAGAAAGATTAATCTATGATAATATAGGAAACTTTGTGGTCATAGAATTAGTAGAAGATGACAATGAACCCATAGAATCAGATAATGATTTAGAAATGATGGATGATGAAGTAAGCACTGCAACTTCTCCTACACCATTTACCAGAACCCAACCTATGGGAATAAGGCAAGATAGAGGCAAAATTCTACAAGACCACAAGCATATTATGAGAACAAACTCCAAGCTAAGTCAATCCTGATGAATCTATATGATTTTAGACCTAAAGGAAGACTCAATTCAATAGAAAAACCCTATAAGTTCCAAGGATGCTTTCCGTGACAAATATTGAATATAGCAGCTCATGATCCACAATTATGGAATAGTGTAATAGATGTGTGGAAGTATCCAGTAGTAGCAGAAGTCTGGAAAAATATACCCCAAGAAACAGATCCTGAAACCATGTATAAATATTTAGAAACCTTTTTAGGAGAAAACACTAGTGGCATTAAGGAATCTTATAAGACAAATTTTAGAGAAAATTACAATATGCTCGATTAGAGCTAACTTATAATTTTGTAAACCAAATTAGTAGTCTGACATGTGGAGAAGATCCTAACTCAGACATCTTACTATTCAATGAAGAAGCATTATTACATCTAGAACAAATGCATCATAAAAGATCGAAATATATAAAAGAATTTCATTAATCATACTACCATTTTCTTGTGCTATTTCAGAAATGGATTTAACCAAGAGTTCGGGAGTAAAAAATTATTTAGGAAACTTCCAGGAACCTTAGGAAGAGAAATTGAAACCTCATGGAGAGAATTAAAAGGAGTCCAAATAAGCATGAGATGACGTGAAACCGCTAACTCGAGTATGGTGACATGTGATAAACCATATAAATCTAAAATATTAAAAAGAAAATGCAGCGAAATACAAACCCAAAGACAACTTAAGAAAAGTCAGTATAGATTTTGTAAAAATATATTTACACCACAAACATATGAATGGAAGAAAATAGGAAAGAAAAGAAATATAACCATATAAAAATATAACATATTTCTTAAAAAGATCTACTAGAAGAAAACCTTATTTGGATCCTAGCAGACAAGTTAGAAAATACAATCCGAAAAGAATATTTAGAAATAAACTTAAGTGTTATGCATGTGGAGAACCAGACCACTTAAGTACAAATTGTCCTAGAAAGGAAAACCTATATAATACTAGAAGTATGCTTTTAGAATGTACAAAATGAGAAGAATTAGTAGAAATAGAGTGAAGAAATATCTGATAATCGAAACAATATATAGTATGGTTAGTATCACGTATGAAAAACAAAACTCCGCATGCTGAAAACGAAGATCTAATAAATGATTTAGCGTAATCTAGAATTTCCAATACGTAATTTATGGATATAACATGTGAACATCACCTAAAAAGAGGACTGATAAGATTAGATGTTTAAATGTAAATGGTTTCCAAGATAAATTACATAGAGCAAATGCCAAGTGTTACTTAGAAGGATGCATAATATGTATAGAAGCACATTTCGACACTAACTTAAGTAATCGAAGAAATGAATGTCAAAATAATAATCAAGAAATTAAAATAATTTTCTATAGATGAAAAGATAGAAAAATAGAACAAGAAATAATCTCAATAAAAGCAATGATATAATAATTTAGTAACAAAATTTGAAAATATATAGGAAAGAAAAATTAGAGAAATCCTTAAGAATTTATGGATGAAGAAAACTCAATATAATAATCCACCCTATAGAAATATAATAAATTTAGAGAAATAAAAGCACCTCAAATAGAATCACAATTAGATAGAAGATTTTTTAATAAAAACATATGCATTATTAGATACAAAGTTGTATCATGTAATTATAGATGAAAAATAATACCGTAAAGATTTATAACCTTAAAGTAAGAAAAACCTATGATAGCACAACAAGTAAACGGAAGTTTTAATAAGTATACCAACCATCTAAGTATTGTAGCCAAAATATCTTTATGACAAATCATACTAAATTCGTAATACTCCTTACCATTAAAAGAAACCTCGGATAAAACCTTTTAAATCTTAGACATCAAGTTATATTAGACTATCATTTTTATTAAAAGATAATGGACAATAACTTTTAACAAAGATTTTACCTTATCAAGACATTGCATGATAAGCCCATTACAAAAAAGAAGAAACTGTAATTATATGTCCCAAGAATTATATAAACAAATGTAATATTCTAAACCAAGTTATTAGCAAAAAGACTGTGAGTGCGAAAAAGAAGGACAATGCAGTCTTGCAAATATAATACAAGAAGATTTTGAAGAAGAAGAATATGAAGATATGTATTTAACAGAGTTAGTCCATATTAATAATAATATAAATTACTTTATGATAAACATAAAAGAAGAACAAATACAAATCTTAATTGATAGGTTAGAAAAACTAGAAATTATAGGAGAAAATGTTTTAAAATACTGGGAAAAAGACAAAGTCGAATGTATATTAAAAATAAAGAACCCAGATTATAAAATAAAAACTGCTAAGATAGAAGCAACTGAAAAAGATAGAGAAGATTATAAGACACATATTAATGATTTACTAAAACTAGGAGTAATACGAAGATCAGATTCACCTCATAGGTCAGCAGCCTTCTTAGTAAATAAACACAGTGAAAAAAAAAGAGGAAAAAGTAGGATGGTGATTAACTACAAAAAATTAAACGATAATACAGAAGACGATGGATATGATATACCAACAAAAGAATATTTATTAGGAAAAATAAAAGATTGTACTATATTTAGCAAATTTGATTGTAACCGTTTTTGGCAAGTTAAGATGCACCAGATAGTGGTACTGTGACAACCTTTCTTGTCCGTATGACACTTTGAATGGCTTGTAATGCCATTCATTAAAAACGCACCTCTATATTTTCCAAAGAAAAGCATTTGATAATATATTTAGAGATAATGACTCATTCGTAGCTTACATAGATGATATAACAAGCTTTAGGCAAAAGTAAAAACAACATATAGGACATCTCCAGATAGTATTAAAAAAGTTTGAAGAACATGGTATTATAATTAGCAAAAGTAAAATGCAATTATTTCAACAGTACTACAGAATTTTTAGGGTAATAATAGAGATGGTAAAATATTATTACAACCACATATTTCGTAAAATTTAATCCTTCTGCACAAAATAGAAGAAACAAAAGAATTACGTAAATTTTAGATTATTAAACTATGCGACCTTTCATAAAAATCTAAGTAGGATCACAGCCCTTATTCAAGAAAGTAGAACAAAGGATGTAAATATTTTAATCAAGAAGATATTAAGTTAGTAAAATCTCTTAAAGAAATAGTTACAAACTACCATCATTAGACCTACCATTAATAAATGATTATTTAATAATTGAAACAGACGGATGTAGCTCTAGACGGGGGCAGATATTAGCAAACCTCATAAATATTCAGCCAAAATACGTAAAATCAGAGGTATAGTAGTGGAAAATACAAAGAAAAAGGGTAATATAAGTAGCATAGATGCGTATATTATTATAACATATGCTATAGATAGCTTTAGAATATTAATTATTTCTAAGAAAGAAATTACTATCGTAACGCATCGTGGAAGCAATAGTAAAGTTTTTATAAACTAAAAATGAAAAAGATCTTCTACAAAGAAGGTGGTTAAACTTACGTAAAGAATAATTAATACAGAATAAAAATAGAAATTGAACATATTGTAAGAAGTGATATTAGTCTAGCGATTCATTATAGATCGATAAATTTAATTTTATGTCACGATGAATGTGCGTATAATCGGGATCATACCAGCTTATTCCAGTAAAGATCAAGAAAAGGTATTAACTTTTGGAAAGAATTCTTAAGGTATACCCTATAAATATAACCTTTAATTTATTACCTCATATAGGATTAGATGAATAAATGTATTATAGATAACCTTTGGATTAGTTTTAGTCAGATTTTTAATCACCAGACTAATAAGAATTTAGATAGAAAATATTTTATTACTTGTTTAAATTGTTTATCAGAGTATTTTCATAAAAAGAATAATAGTAATGTTAATTTTAGCTACTATGTCATTTACCAAGGCCATAAAACAGGTATTTTTAAAACATGGGAAGAAGTCCTTCCTTATATATCAAACCATCCCAGACCATTTTTCAAAGGATTTTATAACCTAACCCAAAGCTTAGACGTGTAAAACAAGCTTAAGAAGTAATTATTTTATTAGCCTGAATAGTAAAACAAATTTTAAATCATCATGGCCAACCTTATTTAAAACCAGTAGAACCATGTAGTAGCCAGACAACAACCCTAGATTTAACACATGATTTTCCTCCCCTTTTTCCTCCACTTCAAAAACAAGATCACTTACTTAGAGAAGAACTAGAAATTTTAAGGAAAAATATGATAGTCTGAACAAGATTATTCAATTATTAAAAATTATATGAAGACAAAATAGAAAATGAAATAGATATAAAATTTAAAAATACAGCTTTAGAGAGAAAAAAATTCAAGATAGAACACACAAATAATTTAGAACACATCAATAAATTTTCAGCTTTAGAAAATCAACCTGAAGACATTAAAATAGAACCCAATTCCTAGAACAATTCATAAATTTATTGGAGCCTAGTTCATTGGGCATAAATAATGAACCTAGGTCCAAATTTCAAATCCAGAGTCGTGTAAAGACACATCAAATCCGTTCATGGGTGAGGCTTTCCCAAAAAGCCTGTTAATTCAACTCACACAGCAGGTAGCCGAGATCCTCAAAAAGGATATATATAAAGAATCAAAAAGCACAAGATCCAGTCCAAGATCCATGGAAGGACCAAGTAAAGAAGAATGAAGGATCCCGACCCGGATTAACCTCATGAACCCGAGGGGACCTCCCGGCACTCCAATGGATATAGAAACTTTTCCTTAAAACAGTCAAATAAAATCCATGGAGCGAACCCTTTACAACTCTTAACATATCTTTAAAATAATGCTAAGCTAAGTGATAAATTTTTTTTTCTTTTCTTTCTTTTGTTTTTCAAACACTTGGATTTTTTTTTCAAAAATTGGCCGTATTTCCTCTCGCTTGACTTTCCCAAATTTACAAAACTCGCGAAAACATTTAAAACACTTCTAATCTTTCCATCCTCAACTTCCCAACTCGCTTTTAGACTCTCGTCCACAACCAAATCAAACACAATATATACATATATACATTTATTTATTTCGATCATCAAAACATTTGAAACTTCTTCAAATCCATGCATTTATTTTTACTGCAAGATCGGGCTTGAGCCGACTTAGCCGACCGCCTGATGCACTCGTCCACCGAGGATCAAAGCCCACGTAGTTCCTTTTTCAACTCCTATACATATACATATATCCATAACAAAATATTCAACATATACAAAGATGGAAACACCATATATACAATGAAATCATTGTGTGTCGCCTTTGATGGTTCGACCATCGCACCGGGGACGCTCTATTCGTTACCTATCTCAACCCGAAAATGTTTTTGAAACATAGGGAAAAGAATGAGCTAAAGGAGCCCAAAGGAGTGTACATTTTCATTAAAATAACATTTTCAAGATATACCAAAATAATACATACTTATACAATTAAAATCCATTTATACCTTAAACATTTATGCCTTAAACTTTCTTTCAATAAATACTTATGCGCATTTAAAATCCATTTATGCTTTAAACATTTGTACCGTGAACTTTCTTTATTTCTTCTTTCTTTCTTTTCCTTTTTCTTTCTTTCGATGGAACCTGTGGAAATAAACACACCGAACAGCCTCCGGCATCACGTGTGAGGGACAAATACACTAGCCAACCACTACGTCAAGGGAGAAACCCACGCTTGCATGTGGTTCCACTATAAGACTTATCACGTTGTAGTGATATTACTTGTGACACCTATTTCCCTCGCTTAGTAACCCATAACTTTACCTCAAATCCTTACACGCTTAAAGTAATTTCTACCGATATCACCATAACAAATATAGGGGGTTTAGGTAACCATCAAGAAACATTTCTTCAAAATACATTTATAAATCCATTTAAATCCTTTACTTTATCATTAAAACACAAATGCATTCTTTACACATTTTTAAACTTTCATAATACCTTAACATATGCATACTATTATTTCATATACATATAAATATATATTGATGCAAGATAAAACATTTCCATTAAACTTTCAGTTTAATAAATCATTCACTTGTAAAACTCAATTTTCAAAATATCATTTTCACTCACGCCTCACCGCTCAATCCCGCTTGCTTCCCGTCAGTCTCTGCCCCGTCCGATGTCCTTTTCACCTTTCCAAGAAAATCACAATTACACATTAACTATAATTTCCATTTAATCCACCATAAACACTCATTCCTATATTCTTTATTCCTCTAGGAATCTATTTCATTTAGAATTGAATCAATCCAATCGGATCATCCAAACTAAAGGTGGCATTTTCATGCCAACTAGTCATTTTAATTATTTTCTAGTGACAGTTTGTATTACTCTATTTCGAGGTCTTGACTTCATATTTTGACACTATGTCCTTATACTCATTTAAAGCTAAGGTGCTAAGGTTCTATTCCACTGGAATCACCCAATTCGAGCAATCGAAACTCACTTACGTCCAAATAATCACAATCTATGTTCAAAAACTGAACCAGAATTTGTCTTACATGGTCCTACTTGAGTGAATATTTAGCCACTTAGGATCAGAATTTGGCGATACCTTCTTTCTTAAGTTTTGTTCTCCTTCAAGTCTATTTTACGTAGCCACTTAAATCACTCAAATCGGATCAAAATTGAGCAAGTTATGGCCAAATACCAAAACTGGTCAAAACAGAAAACAGGACATTTCCTGTACCGAGACTGCTGCCCAAAAATTGACCAAAATGTGTCTCTTCCATTTTTTTCTTTCACTCTAAACACTTAAATATGATGCATTATACCCATTTCAACATAACACACACAATTCACTATCAAACCCTAACCTTTACTCACTTGATTTTGTCAAAACCCTAACCTAAACCATGGCTTTCAATTGATATTAAATTCAGCACCATTAAACCTAAATACCATCACTTAACATCCATACCAGAATTTAAGACATTAAACATGGAAAACATCAAACCCTAACTTTCCCACCATGAAAACTTACTTGCTTTTGAGTTTCTTGGCTCCTCTCCTTGATTACCACTGAAGATCACTCTGAAAGCTGAATGAGGAGAAAAAAATCACATCTCATACCTTGCCCTTCACTCTTCCTTCTTGCTTCTCCTTTCTCCTTTCTTTTTTCTCTCTTTCTTCCCTCTCCTTTCTCTCCTACGGGTTCTCCTCCTTTTGAGCCAACTTAATCCCTTAAATCAGATTTTGCTTCACACTTGACAAAAATCGTCTGCCCTTTCCCACTTGCTGTACTCCCTTGAACCAAAGAAGCTCATTGGTCCATTCTAATGAATCACAAATCCATTAACCTATTATTTTATTCTATAACTTAGTCATTAAGAAAGGTTTTAATTGGCTCTCACAAGAAAATATATCCCTTTATAGCGCATTTTATCTCGCTTCACCTTATACCGCTTATACCGATTAAATGTCAAAAATGTTCTATGGTCAGTTTCTTAAACTTCAAATTGACCATGAAATATTTTAATTAAATCCTTCACATTGGATTCTAGGCTCAAATCATCAAATCTGATTTAAAATCATTAAAATCTAAACCGATAATAAATAAGACATAATCTAATTAATGCTCGATCACCTCGAAACTATCCAAAACTGATGCTTTCACTTTATTTCCGCTCGTTAGTCTTAGATATATTCTGACATTTTCGTATTTTCGCCCACTTCCGAAAAATTTCAATGCAAAGTTCCGACTTTCATCCGAAATCAATACTATTCACTTAAATCTCCTATTCTCTTCTAAATATCGTCAAAGTCATAGGAACCGAATTTACAAATTCCTCAGAACCCCTCCATCTCGATATAATAAGAAAACTCCATTATTCCTTAGGCATTCGTTACAATTTCTTAAAATCTCCACTTCCATGTCCAAATGACGTCCTGAGCATTCTAAATTTAATCTACCCTATCATTGACCTCTAATCGCTTTAAAACTACTATTATAACATTCAATCAGTCAGTTTCACAATCACCCCTCCTTATAAAAAATTTCGGTCTCGAAATTAAAACATTCGTAATTTCGCATCAAAGAGATGGGAATAATGCCTCTTCATCCTATTCTTCTCATGTCTCTATGTAGCCTTCCTTCACCGTATGACTCCCTCCACAATACCTTCACCAAATGGGAATAGTCTTGTTGCAGAACTTGCTCTCGACTTGCTTCTATGATCTCGCACCGTTCCTCTTCAGATAGTCAAATTCTCTTGTATTTCCACCGGTTGCTCACAATACATGTGCTGGTCCGGTATGTACTTGCGGCTACGTAAACATGGAAAACATCGTGAATGCAATCGATACGATGGCAACTCCAATCGATATGCCACCTCCTCCTGTCCTCTCAACAATCCCTTAGATACCTTGACAGACTGGGACTGCACTTTTCCACGCCCACCCAGTACACCTTCCATGTGGGAAATCCTCAAAATACCATATCCCCACCCGAACCCAGTCCCTACTGGGCGATTGTCCGCATAACTTTGTCTGGCCTTGCAATTTTCACCATCCCCGGTAACTTGATCTTATCACAAGTCACTAACAATTTCCTGACTCACTAATTTCCTTTCACCTACCTCGCCCCAACAGATCGAGTTCAACATTTTCGGCCCATAAAGAGCTCTCATAAGGGGCCATACCAATATCAGCCTGATAATCAAGTATTATGCGAACTCCATTTAGTAGTGTTCCTTTAGGTGGCGATACGCCTTTGTACTTCCCTGATGCATAGCATAAGCGTAAGGAATGGGCTTCCTCCATAATCTCTCTCCTCACATCACCTACATCCCACACATAACCTCTCGCTCCCACGACCACTAGTGACCATCCTCTCAATGACAAACCCCCCTCGCCCGCACTCTACTTCACCTCTCAACTTTAGCCATCCGTGGATCCTGAATCAAGCCTCTAACTCGTCTCATCACTACAGACATACCTGAAATGTGGCTAACAATACTTCTGAATTTGTCAGTTCCAGTCTCACACCCCATGACCTCAATTCCTATGAGTCGAGGAAGACACGCCCTCACGTGCGCATAGTGGAACTCATGGGTCTTCTACTAAGAGCATCCGTACTAATGCTTCGCTTCCAGATGATATTCAATGGTACATTCATAATCCTTGATCAGCCTAATCCATCTTCTGCCTCATGTCTCGGGCCTCTTCGCGTGAAACAAGATATCGCAAGCTCTTATGATCCGTAAAATCCTACAGGCACTCCATATAAGTACGCTCCATATCCGCAAGGCAAATACTACACCAAGCAGCCTGCTAGTCGTGGTGGTGGATAATTCTGCTCATGCTTCTTCAATTGCCTAAAGGCGCAATACACGCAGCCATCTCGCCCGATGGAAGTGTAAGTGACCGAGCCGAGGTCAATCTCCTTTTCGGGGCTCATCTAAACTCGCCGACAAGCCTCACCATAAAAATGGTTCCTCTTTGGTCGGGCCTAGTCAAAGGTGGGCTATTTTAGAAAATCCCTCAACGAACTTACGATAATATTCTACCAAACCTTAAAACTCCTTATCTCTCGTCACACTCGTGAGGAGGTTTCCAATCCAAGATAGCTTCGACCTTCCAGGATCCACCGAGATCCCTCCTGTGGTAAAACGAAACTACGTGTCCTGGTGCCACAATCATTTGAGCCAAAACTGACACTTACCGTAGTTTAACATATAACCGATGTTCCCGCACGTTTGCAAATTATCCTCAAGTGCTCGTGATGTTCTTCTCTGACGGCTCGAATAGATTCCGCATATCGCCAATAAACACGATAACAACCGACCTAAGTAAGGCCTAAAACTCGTCTGATGAGATCCATAAAAGCGGCTGGGGCATTCTTAAGTCCAAATGGCATGATTAGAAACTCAAAATGCCCGTACCGTGTTCTGAATGCTATCTTGGGAACATCCTCATCATGCAGTCTCAACTTATCCGATTCACTTCCAATTAAATCAAGGCTCATGACAACATCTTTGTAAGCCTTAAATCAAGCCATTAGCATCCTTAAAGTGAAAAACCCATAATGCCCTTCACCTTAGCAAAAATTACATTTATATCTTAATCAATTCTTCTTCTTAAAACATTAATTCTAACACATTCCATTAGGCATGTAATCACTTCCAATTGATTAAAATCAATGGAAACTCAACTTTTCCATACTTCTCCTAATGCGGTCAAACTTACATGTCACATTCATAATTATTTCTTCAATTTCTTCCCATTTTCTTTCAACAAATTATATTTGGATAATTCATCCCATGTCATTGATTTACTTAAACTAAATTAAACAATGCATTCCAATTAAACCCCTTTCGTCTAACCCTCTCATCTCATTTTCTATTCAACTTTTAATTCCATTAATTCCATTAATTCCTTCAAGCATTTCAAGTAATGTCATTAAATCAATTCAAACCAATCAAACAACATCACTTTCATTAACATCCAAAGTTTACCTAAATTGACAATCCTTATAATCTCATTCTTTCTTTTCAATTTCAGCAAAATCAACCTTAGAATCATGTCAAATTAAGAATAAAGCCTTAATATATCCTCTTAATCAAGGTTTAGATAAATAATCCATAAAACCCCTAATTGCTTACCGGAACCTCCTGAACCCACGTGACCCACTCCGCTTCGCCCTGGATAAAGCAGCGTAGCCCGGGATTTCAAACCCATGCCTCTCATCCCTAACCGCGCTTCTAATATCCGGCCGTACCGCGCGTGTGGGGTCAAGCCGACGCCATCGTGGTCCAAATCTCTGACTAAGACTCACAAAGAAACCTCTTCAAGCCATGATATGGACCTTTGAGTTTTTTTTTTCCATTGTAGTCTTTATTGGTGTGAATATTGCTTTTCACAATGATACGACCTGGGTTTTTCCATTTTATCTTTTATCATCGATTCAACTTCTTTCAAGCAATGATACATGACTAACTTCTCTTGATACATGACTTGTGGCATTTCTTGGAATAAGGACCTATATCCTACAAATTACTGTGCAAGATTATGTATAAGATCATGCATTTTATATGTTAATCTATCATTAGAATCGCTTTCAACTTTTTTTTTTCATCAATCATTCACACCGATTCCTCGAATATCGATCTCCCATGTCCTCTAATTGCTCATCCCTGCTGAACTTGAGAAGACACATTTCCATGTTGAAGTAGTAATGATTTCATTCAATTTTAATGACTTCATTTGGACGGTCCGATTTACATTACATTAATATTCCTCCTAAGGTGCTGATGATGAGTGGACTCTTCACACATGCCTACAATTTCTTTCCAACTTTTATGATTTTTCACCTGTACATTCTCCTATCCTCCAAATGTAATCTTTGGAAATTGAAGTCCAAGACTCTTTTGCCTAGACCTTCCAACTCAAAAGATCTAGTATTATTTCTATAAATGAAACCCCTGTGATTTCTCGGTGGTGGTACTAATGCCTCAGAGCTTCCCGGTGGCGGTCGCCCCCGACGACGCATTTTCAGAATTAAAAATTATATGTCATGTAATGTATATATGATTTTAAACTGATAATGAGGTTATAAATTTTAAAATAAAACCTTAAAACAATCATATGAACATAAAATTTTCTAAATCTTTATAACATTTTCAAAACCGTGGCTCGATAATTAATGCTGAAGGATCCCGAAATTCTGATTAATCCTCATGAACCCGAGGACTTTCCCCGGCACTCCAATGGATATAGAAACTTTTCCTTAAAAACGCCAAATAAAATCCATGGAGCAAAACCCCTTTACAATCCTTAACATATCTTTTAGAAAATAATGCTAGTTTAAGTGATAAAATTTTTTTCTTTTCTTTTCTTTTGTTTTTCTTAAACACTTGGATTTTTTCGAAAATTGGGCCGTAGTTTCCTCTCGTTTTTCTGACTTTCCCAAATTTACAAACCTGCGAAACATTTAAAACACTTCTAATCTTTCCATCCTCACTTCCCAACTTCCGTTTTAGGACTCCTCGTCCACAACCAAATCAAAACACATATACATATATACATTTATTTATTTCGATCATCAAAACATTTGAAACTTCTTCAAATCCATGCATTTATTTATCAAAAGATCGGGCTCTCGGTCGACTTAGTCGACCGCCTACGTACCTCGTCCACTAAGGATCAAAGCCCACGTAGTTCCTTTTCAACTTTATACATATACATATATCCATAACAAAATATTCAACATATACAGTATGGAAAATTATATATACAATGAAATCACAGGTGTCGTCTCCTTGATGGCTCGACCACTCGCAGACCGGGGATCGCCCACCCGTGCACCTATCTCGGTCCTCGAAATGTTTTTGAAACAGAAGGAAAGAATGAGCTAAAGGAGCCCCAGTTGGAGTGTACATTTTCATTAAAATAACATTTTCGGGTGATATACCAAAATAATACATACTTATACAATTAAAATCCATTTATACCTTAAACATTTATGCTCTTAAACTTCTTTCTTCAATAAATACTTATGCATTTAAATCCATTTATGCTTTAAACATTTGTACCATAAACTTTCTTTATTTCTTTCTTTCTTTCTTTCTCTTCCTTTTTCTCTTTCTTTCCGATAACCCAGTGAAATAAACACACCGACCAGCCTCGGTACCGACTGAGGGACGCCACATTCCGGGGCTCATAACCACTACGCCGGCGGAGAAACTCACGCTTTGCATAGGGTTCCGCCATAGCACTTTATCACGTGTAAGGATATTACTCTAGACACCTATTTCCCCTCCTCGCTTAGTAACCTATAATCTCACTTCTAAACTTACACGCTTTAAAGATTCGCCGATATCGCCAAGTACTACCATGGGGTTTAGTGGTAACCATCAGTAAAACATTTCTTCAAAATACATTTATAAATCCATTTAAATCCTTTACTTTATCATTAAAACACAAATGCATTCTTTACACATTTTAAACTTTCATAATACCTAACATATGCATACATATTTCATATACATATAACATATATTGATGCAAGATAAATATTTCCATTAAACTTTCAGTTTAACATTAAATCATTCACTCTGTAAAAACTCACTTTCAAAATATCATTTTCACTCGCTCACCGCTCAATCCCGCTTGCTTCCCTGCTGAGTTCTGCCCCGTCCGATAGTCCTTTTCACCTTTTCCAAGAAAAAAACTACAATTACACATTAACCATAATTTCCATTTAATCCACCATAAACATCATTCCTATATTCTTATTCCTCTAGGAATCTATTTTACTTAGGAATTGAATCAATCCAATCGGATCATCCAAACTAAAGTTATGGCATTTTCATGCCAACTAGTCATTTTACTCGATTTTTCTAGTGACAGTTTGTATTATCATTTTTCCGGGAGGTCTTGACTTCATATTTTACACTATGTCCTTATACTCATTTAAAGCTAAGGTGCTAAGGGTTCTATTCCAATTGAATCACTCCACCTGGAGCAATCAAACCCACTTACAACAACCGGGCTAATCTATGTTCAAAACTGAAACCAGAATTTGGCTTGCACATGGTCCTACTTTGAGGAATATTTAGGCCACTTAGATCAGAATTTGGCGATACTCTTCTTCTAAGTTTGTTCTCCTTCAAGTCTATTTTACGTAGCCACTTAAATCACTCAAATCGGATCAAAATTGAGCAAGTTATGGGCCAAAATACCAAACTGGTCAAACAGAAAACAGGACATTTCTGTACCGAGACTGCTGCCCAAAATTGACCAAAATGTGTTTCTCTCTTCCATTTTTTCTCACTCTAAACACTTAAATCTGATGCATTATACCCATTTCAACATAACACACACAATTCACTATCAAACCCTAACCCTTACCACTTGATTTTGTCAAAACCCTAACCTTAAACCATGGCTTTCAATTGATATTAAATTCAGCACCATTAAACCTTAAATACCATCAATTTAACATCCATACCAGAATTTAAGACATTAAACATGGAAAACATCAAACCCTAACTTTCCCACCATGAAAAACTTACTTGTTTCTTGAGTTTCTTTGGCTCCTCTCCTTGATTACCACTTGAAGATCACTTGAAAGCTTGAATGAGGAGAAAAAATCACATCTCATACCTTTAAGTTCTTCACTTTTCCTTCTTGCTTCTCCTTTCTCTCCTTTCTTTTTCTCTCTCTCTTTCTCTTCCCTCTCCTTTCTCTCCTACGGGCTCTCCTTTTGAGCCAACTTAATCCCTTAAATTTAGATTTTGCTTCACTTGACAAAATTCACCCTTTCCTAATTTCGCTAAAATTTCCTTTGAACCAAAGTTATTAGCTCATTGGTCCATTCTAATGAATCACAAAT
This sequence comes from Tetrastigma voinierianum, assembly GCA_016808115.1. Classification (NCBI taxonomy): domain Eukaryota; kingdom Viridiplantae; phylum Streptophyta; class Magnoliopsida; order Vitales; family Vitaceae; genus Tetrastigma; species Tetrastigma voinierianum. The sequence continues at coordinate 382,735 of JAEQBH010003809.1, forward strand.
CCATTAACCTATTATTTTATTCATAACTTAGTCATTAAGAAAGGTTTTAATTGGCTCTCACAAGAAAATATATCCCTTATAGCGCATTTTATCTCGCCACCTATAATGCGCTTTTATACCGATTAAATGTCAAAAATATTCTATGGTCGTCTAAACTTCAAATTGACCATGAAATATTTTAATTAAATCCTTCACATTGGATTCTAGGCTCTGAAATCATCGAAATCGGATTTAAAATCATTAAAATCTGAAATCCTGATAATAGCGTATTATTACCCGACCACGCTCGAATCACCTCGAAACTATCCAACGGGACTCCGTTTCACTTTATTTCAGCCATAGTCTTTATGATATATTCTGGACATTCGTATTTTCGGCCCAATTCTCCGAAAAATTTCAACGCAGTCCCGAATTTTCAAATATCCTAAATCACTATTCACTTAAATCTCCTATTCTCT